>CM021109.1:404597901-404906913 GCA_007115665.2 Sequoiadendron giganteum
GAACGGGTATTGGATCGTGGGCGGCAATTGGGGGTTTTCCCCTATTAAATTATGATCTTTCATGAGTTTTTTTTTCACTTGGTAGTCTTTGACAACGATATTAAATCTGCATTTATGTTGTTCGTTGGCTATACTAAACTGAAATTATGTTTGGCAGAAGGCCGAGGGGTGGAAGATCCCAGGAAATATTCACATTTGAATTTCATTGAATTTGTTTTGGAATCCACGGTGCAATTGAGGTACACAATTAATGTCTTACGTGAGGGAGTAACAAAGGGAGAGTGCTAGGTGCCTAACACTCACAGATTTGAAATGATAGTAGTTGACTCAGGACACCTGCCAGAATTTCCACCATCAATAGTTGAAGACTTTAATGGAATGAATGAATGAGATTTTAATGACGTCCACAAGACCAAACAGTCTAAGGGACCAAGGGCCAAAAAGCTAAGAGATTTCCAGATTATTTTCAATGTTGGATCTATTTTTATGAATTTTGACCAGGAAACTAGTCGTTTTGCTGATCCTTTCTTCCTCAAATAGCTCATGCAAGTTGTCGGCCTTTAATTTTCCCTCATATTGAGTATGGATATCCTCATAAGCCATGCATTCCATGATAAAGTGTCATTCAATCTCCACCACCCCTTTTCTACAAAATATGCAAATTTTATCCTCCCAAACCTCCTTAGGCACTGTCCACCTTCCGGTTTCACATCTAAGATGATGTGATCTGGTCCTCAACTGAGCTATTAACATCCTTGATTTACCTTTAATAGCAGCTCCCAAATAGGTTTTCTCATCGTGATCCCAAGTTGGGTTGAACTCTTTGACATAGTGAGTTTTCTTTCGCCCAATCGGCTTCACCCGCATGGCAGTCTTGAATTTTTTAGTGACATACTTTTTTATTTCCACATTGGTGTTGGGGCACTCGTGCAAACTGATGCTCCATTTTCTTAGCCATTTTTTATTTTGCTTCATCCACGTTTTCTTCCTATGGTCTAAAGCCTCCTCAACAACCATTTTGGGCCAACGCTGATTATCCATGTTTTCAACCTTCTTTAGGTAGTTTAGCAACCAGGTAATAGTCGATGCCTCCAAAGGCAAGGTTCCCGATTCAGCCAAGAGAATATCATAAGGGATTTTAGTTTTGACTTTGAGGTTGCACGTGATTAGATTCTTTTGGATTCTTTCAAGTTGTCTCCATCTATGATTTGACATGCTACTTCCCCACACCTCACAGCCATAAAGAACCACCAGTGTGACCAGCAAACCAAAGAGGGTTTTTTTGGTTTTCCAATCCCAAAGCTCAACCTTCCGACATCTATTTTGAAGTAAGAAAGAAGCCTTCTAGCCCCCTTGTATCCTTTTAGTTCTGCTAGTCTCCCAATTGAGCTTATAGTGAAAATCAATCCCAAGGTACTTGTTTTCTTTCACTATTTCCAAAGGATTACCTTCAAAAAGAAAGATATCTTGATTAATTTTCTTCCTTAGGGAAAAAATCATAACTTTGGTCTTGGAAGTCTTCACTTGCATCCCAACATCCTGAAAAAAGAGATCCAGGGCCTTCAAAAGTTCTTTCAAACCATGAGCAGTTTTAGAGATTAGAATAAGATCATCGGCATACAAAAGTAGCTTCACCACATACCCAACCAAATGGACACCTCCTCCGTCAGTTTTGCTTACCCAATATTCTAGCTTGTTGATGTATAACCCAAAGAGAGTGGGTGATAGAGGACAACCTTGCTTGACCCCTATGTCATTGCCAAAACATTCAGACACTCCCTCACTTGTTCTTATTTTTTCTCAGACCTGTTCATAGAGTCTATGCACTACAGCTCTATACTCATCTGGTATACTTAATTCAGCCATTCTATTCCACAATTTTTATCGAGGCACCGTATCAAAAGATTTTCTAAAGTCAACAAAGGAGCAAAAAGATTCCCCGCCTTGAGTGTCCCATGTTTTTTCAATTAAGTGTCTAAGAGTGACACAATGGTCAATGGTAGAGTACTTAGGCCTAAAGCTAGCCTACCCTTTCACTCTTTTTCCCTCTTTTTCTACCCAACTACTAATTCTACATTCTATCAAGCTCCCAAAAATCTTTCCAAGAATAGGGTTGACCATAATAGTGCGGTAGTTAGATGGGTTATTGATTTCACCATTTTATATAGAGGGATGACAACACTAGTTGTCCACTCCGTTGGGAAGCCAATGCAGGTGACATCATTGAACATTATTTTGATGTGCAGAGCAAGGATTTCCACTCCCCACTTTAAAAATTCAGCTTGCAGCCCATCAATGTCAGAAGCTTTACTGTTTTCCAAATTATTAATACCTTGTTTGATATCATCTATTGAGAAGAGCTCTGTAGGTGTGCTAATTATGGGAGGAGAGTCCCTCCCTTTGATCCTTTCATAAAGAAGCCTCGCATACTCCACCCACTGTGCCTCAGTTATGTTATTCTCAATTTGTTTTCTCTTTTGTTGAAGCTCCTTCCAAAAACCTTTAGGGTTGTGTCTTCCCAAAGAGATTAACTCTTTCCTCCTTGTGTCAACATACTTCTCTTTTTTTCATGCACCAACTTCACATATTTCTTCTTATTTTCTTTGTTCAACCCGTTCTTTTGCAAAGATCTCTTGGCAACTTGACAATCCTCGTCATACCAAGGGTTAGCCGGGAAAGAGTTCGTAGCCCCCTTCTTAGGATGAGATCTTTTACAAGCATCTAAAGCCTTATGAATTATAGGAACAAGAATATTGTTGCAGAAGAGACCACTAGATCCCTTGGCAACCTTGTCCCCTTTTTTATTTAGCTTCAAGAAGATGTTTCCCAAGAGCAACATTAAATAGATCCCGATTTTCCTAATTCATGAGTATTTTAGCCTTGGGGATAGATTCGTTTTGCTTGTGGTGGGCCTGCCTGTGCGCAGAATTTTGATGAACACAGATATGTTGATGATTCTATTGATCATCCCAAATGATTATATGCCATGCTAGGCCTATCCTTCAACTTCCAACTTAATGGAATCACCCTTATACTAGTTGGAGTAGATGGTGTGAGCAAATGTTGCAACCACCATATCGCCTATCCTAGGGAGATATTACTTGTCGTCCCAAATAAATATGATCGATATCTGAATCTATGTACAGGGCATCGGATTTGGTCGCTAGTTCAAGGTAGTCAATCCAAATCTAAAACACACTACAGTTTCACAATTTACCTATTGCAGTATGTACGAAGGCCAGGTGTCTTAACCTTTGGAGCTATCACGAGCTATGGAAGTTAGGTGACTACAGTAAAGATGAGCTCTACAAGGGTGAAAAATTAATACTGGGCCTTCATATCATTGGGTAATTAATTCTTAAACAATGAAAGGAAACCCGATCTTCCAAGCAACACAATTTATCAGGAAATTTTTTTCCTTTTTTTTAAATATTTTTTAATGTTAATGAGAGGCTTGAAGTGGGGCGACAACCGCCCTACATCCTATTATCTTCAGTTTACATGAATGAATGAATGAGGGATTTTGATGTCGTTTACGAGACTAAAATTGTAAGGGACCAACAACCACAAAACTACGAAATCTCCAAATTCTTTTCGATGCTGGATCTTCTACTATGAATTTTGCTCAAAAAACTAGCAGTCTTGATGATTTTTTCTTCGTCAAACAGCTCGTGTAGGTTGTTGATCTTCAAATTGCATTCGTATTGACTACGAATATCCTCATACGCCATGCATTCCATGATAAAATTCCATTTTGTCTCTACCACCCCTTTACTACAAAATATGAAAATTCTATCCTCCCACGCTTCTTTAGGTATAGTCCACCTTCCGGTTTCACACCTAAGATGATGCGACCTAGTCCTCAACTGAGCTATTTTCAATCTTGTTTTACCCTTAATAGCAACACCTAAATAAGTTTTATCACCTTGTTCCCAAGTTGGGTTGAACTCTTTGACATAGTGAGCTTTCTTTCACCCAATCTACTTTGTCCACATTGAAATGAAAGAAAAAGAAGAAGACTTTGCAAAATACAGTGTTGGTTGAATCTTCATGTTTCAATTTTTAATCCAAGGGATCTGCAAATATCTTATTCAAGGAGGGGCGACCTGCTGTGATCACCACCAATATAAATATTTTAGGTATATATGTATTTGTATATAAGAAAAATATATCTTTATTCAAGCATATATTGCTTATACTCAACCAATATACTATCCAAGAATATTTATTCTATTTTGTAGGTAAATCATATGTACGCCTATATATTCTTCTTTGGTATGCATGCTCATTTATACTAACATAACAGGTTTATAATTCCATGCCTATAGATTGGATTTTCTTTCCAAATCTGAAATAAATTCAACATCTCATCACAACTGGAAATTTCGGTTGCTAGGTTTAAATTTTACTTAAATCTACAGAATGTTGCATTATCATCTTGTCTCCTTCCTTTAAACGAAACACATCTTATAAGACTTGGGTATTTTACTTCTCATTTTTTTTTGAAATCAGGACGACTATATTTATTCCAAGCAAATAGGCTATGCACAGATGCAATGTCCTGCATTGTATTGAGGATGTTCTCATTTTCTCTCGACATGGCCACTAGAGCCATAACAAAAAATGGACTAAAACAAAGACAAATTCCAACGCACTTACGTTTTGAATTTACTAGCTCAAATTTTAGAGATTTAATAGTTCAAATTATCTGAACATACAAAATCAATCTAAGCATAAAATTGATTAAATGGAATACATGCTACTTCTATAACGAGACAACCTTTTGCATTCCAAATAGCAGATATACTACCTCCTACATAGAATAGCATAGATTTCTCTATAAGTACCGTTGTACACCTTTGTAACACCCTAACATGAACCTTAAGGACAACTTCACTTTGATGACATTTTTTTTATACTATGTACTCAGCTAAAAATAAGGTTCTTCCTTTTAAAATTCCAAGTTTCTCTAATAGTTCAGCCTGCACGTAAATCATAAGATCTTTCCAAGGCCTTTTCAAATCTCATAGATTATTTACTTTCTTCCATTACATGAAAATAAAAAAACTCACTTAAAGGTCCCTTCTTATTACAAACAATGCATAAAATGAGATGAATAACATATAAGGAGTAAGGGTTTGATCTTTTTATCCTTTCATTTACAACAATGCTTAATATTACACTAAAAAACACACACAAATTAGTAAGTCTGTCTCTCCACCCTACCGTAATGGTGTCATGGAGCCTCATGGGCTCTAGCCATACCCTCGAGCAAGGAATAGTTTAGCCCCAAGGTGATGAATGGGGTCCTCTTTGATTTTTGAAAATTAAGAAAATATCACAACATTCATATTACATAATGAACATATTACATACATGAAGACTCTTCACTCACCATATTCAACAAAAATCTACATAGATATATCACTCTCTTGCTACAACTAAACAAAGGAAGATGAAAATAGTAAAAATTATCTCTTTGCTTTAGGTGTTAGACTTTAACTCTTCCATCCCTCTTCCCTCTCCAACCAAGCCATCTGGATCACTCTCTCCTCAACAAGACTCCTCCTCTCCTCATCTCCTTCCTTCTAACATATTTCCTAAAGTTCTCCAAAAGGAGAAGTGGGTAGTACCCCACTCCTTCTTCCTCTCCCCATATATAGAAGTTTCACCAATTACAACTCTTGGATGGGAAGGTGTGTAGTGTCCCCATCAATGAAGTTCCTTTCCCCATTAATGAGAACATGCATTTGGACAATCACCCCCATCTTTCCACCCCATCCTCTTCACAAAATTCGTCACTCCCCATTATGAGAGATTTTCAGTGGTCAAATCATGTTATAGGGTCACTATTGTATGCCCAATTGACCCATTCTACTATGGTATAGACCCTAGGGGGTTTATTTTTGCAGCCTAACCCAAAAATTTGACCAAAAACTCTCATTAAAAGCCCACTCAAGGTTCCATCTGAGTTTCTTAACTAGGGTTTTCCAAGACCTAATCCCTACTTACACCTCACATGAATCCCAACTAAATACCCTCACAACTTTAGTTCTTCAATACATTAACTCTACTTGCTTCTAGGCCCTGAATGGGGTCAAATTTATATCCTCATAAAGTAGTCTTTTGATTCACTCTTGATGGTTCTCATGTCTCATGCTAACACCGTTGCCTTCCTAAATATTACCAATGCGATCATAAGTATCAATTGTGTATCAAATTAATCTATTAGCTAAACATTTCAAGATTTAACTATATAATAATCCATTTAGAATCTCAATTTGCATTCCACTTTCATGGTAGTGACAATAAAACATAATCTCAAAATGAAGTGCAAGAATATTGTCACATAACCACACTATTTAGCATCCATAATACATCTTACCATATATTTAGGAATACATATTAAGGTTTTACTAATCACATGCAAGGTGGGGTCTTACACACAAGGGAATCATGAGGCCCTCGCTTGTAGTGCTCCATATAGAGGCAAAGCTGGAGCTACCTCCTATACACTCTATTAAATTAAAAAAACTATGATTCAAAATAAAATAAACTTGTAGAATTTATTAAATAATCACCTAGCATATTATTTATATGCCACAATGATGTCTAACTATGTAGAGACTCATGCATGTGAATTCAATGACACTTAGCTTGTTGTAATGAATGGTATAGTTTGTATAATAAGAGCTAAGGAAGACCTTTTCAAATCTCTAGAAAAAGTGCTCTATATTCAATAATTTTATATTTGATCCTTATATTTTCAAGACTTCTAACTGTAATGGTGGTGTTAAATTTATCTAGAGAGATCCAAAAATAGGATTCACACCAATACTACAAAATAAATCCCTATAACCCTTAATAAAAATGAATAGGCTTCAACCCACTAGATAGATCTAATACCATGTAACATTTTCTAATAATAAAAACCATATGAGCTTGGATCTAGATGGAATAAGTGAGTCATAATAGAAAAAATACACAAATAATATCAACTACAACATCCAATATAGAATGATTATAAAATAGAGGGGTACAATAATCAGTTGAACCACCAAATAGATATATGAAGTCCAATAAAAATTCCTCTTATTGATGCATGAGTAAAGATGGAACATGTCCAAGAGGTAATAAGTTAACTCATAATCAAAATGTGAGTTCACTTAGTCAGCTAAGAAAAAGGTTGCTTTAATTAGACAAAGGTGTCACCTAACTACTCTCAATCAAATATTGATGAGATGGTAAAGCACTTGATGACCTCAATTCAAGGTAAATGTGTGTCATTATTATATTAAATAAGTAAAAATAAGTAAATGAAACCTGATAGGACAAAACTGGGGGTAGATAATCAGAAAATATTTAATATTAATAACTACTTTTGTTTTGGTCTAAGTGTCAATCTGAGGGCGTAAACTTGTGAAAGGTGTAGTGACTATATACACAAGTGTTGCAAGTAGTGAGGTGAGTGTATATGAAATGCAGTTAAAAACATTAATGGAAATTACTATAAAAACTCTACGATAAAAATATAATTTCAAACAACTAAGAATTATTAGAATGATAACAAATTCTAAATCATTACAAACCATTATATTTAAATCCTAAATGAAATTGATTCAACACACTACAATTTATAAATGAAATAAAATTAAAACAAAAAAATAAAATAAATTCACAGCCATTTTGTGAGAGTGGGCCCTCCTCTCCTTCCATGGGGTGATTAAAACATTATTACGAACTCAGATAAGAAGCAAAATATATTATTCCAACCAAACACATTTCAATATTTATTTATGCACTATTCTCCAACCTTCCTTTTTGCTACTACATTGCTACTATTACATATTTCACGATGTACTATTTTTCAACATACTAATGTGCTCCCTTTGAAAGAATCCATGATTGGGATTCCACAAGCGCTGATGAGATTCTAAAGAGAAACTTGTCACAGACGAATGAGAAATTTCACAACAGAAGATGTGAAACAATAATGATTATTGATTATTGAATGAATACAATGAAGGATTGAATATCCTAATGTAGACACAAATGAACTCAGAATCAAATCCCTGATTGGTGGAGTTCAACTCAACATGAGATGGATTTATCACTAAGATAACATAATGCATGAATTAGTTATGTCACTTAACTGATTGAAATGCATGATTAATTCAATAAAACTTGAGATAAGAACTTGAAGACCTTTTCCTAAGTTTGCATTAAGCACTAGAGTAAATTACTGATGATTCATTTACTCCAACACCCCTCTGAGTGAAAACTGAGGAGAAGAAAAAATTGATGAAGGAAAAGAATGATGATGTGTGCCTCCGAAAACTACTCACATGTCCACATGTCAGAAAGAGAAAATGTCAATCCTGAAACCTGTGAAGACTGATGAAGCACATGCTCCAAAGATGATGAACATGATGGGCCCAACAACAGTGATGTGGCTGTCAATAAAGAGGAGATGAATATCCTCAAAAAATTATTCAAAGTAAAGAAGAAAGATGCAACTGATAAATAACTGCAGAGATGCCCTCCATTAGGGATGATGCCATTATTTTCCCAATGCTCAATATTGTCCCGCTCGAAAGAAACTTTGGAAGCACATGAAGATGCGACTCTGAAAGCTCATGTAGTCAGGAACCCTGCTAGAAAGAAACTCTCGAAAGACACGAGGATGCGACTTTGGAAGCTCATGTAGACAAGAATTTAAAACAAAAGAACTCTTACTTTTGGTTGTCGATTGGAGGATTTGTGCGGAGCTTGACAGTTAATTAGCAAATTTTAATTTATAATTTTGTTTATTCAGAAGAAAAATAAAAGAAACCTATACTAGATACAAAAAATCATGTATGCATCTAAACAGAAAATTTTTACATTTGCCTCCATTTTGGTGAAAACACGCCTCCAAATCGATTCAAATCATGCCTTCTTTCCACAAAATTGATATTTGATTGTGAGGGATCTCAACACAGAGAGAAGAAAGATCATGGAAGTCCTTTCAAATGCCCTTGTATCAAAAGGTTTCGACCTCTGTTCAAGGGTTCATGGCTTCCAAACAGTGATTCATCACCTCAATGGAAGACCACAACCTCTTAACTGGTGAGAAAGCCTTCAAATCACGATTTCAATGGTGAGTAGAAACTTCAATTGCATAAGATAGTTACAGGTCTACAAAAAGACTTGGGTTGTGTGGCAAAGACTCCCATATGGTCGTGAATGGGGGCGATTTGAGTTGAAACACACCCTTTATATTTCCATGCAGCGTGCTAAAAACCAATTCCATAGATTTCAAACTCCAAACACTTGTCTGGGCTCTCATAAAATCATACCCAATATCAACAAAGTGAACCGCACACCTTTGAGCTTCTAATTGGGGTTTCCAAAGCATGAGACAATTTGCAAAGTCGCCCTCCCAAATTCGCCTCTTTGGCAATATATGTAGGAAACTCACCCTCAAAATGAAGACACAACCATGCATAGATTAAAATGTGCCTCAACCACAAGGATTTTGTGCCCCCAACAAATGAAAATCTGTTTGGGATGTGAAGGCACAACTCAGGTGGAAGACTTGTGGCTTGCGTAAATCCTCCACAAAGGAATAACTCACGACCTGCGATGAAGGTGCAAATTCCAAATAAATGATGATTTCACATGCTTTCTCTGATTCACTCAAATTGCCACAAACCTTGACGGTCTGCCAAAATTATGCCTCTTGAACAAAGGTGTCACAAATTTTTGAGCAAAGATTATGCTAGAGGGGTGGGTCGATTCCTTCTGATGCAAAAAAAATCCTCAAAAAAATGAACAAGGATCTTCATATCTGAGCTTTGATACCATGAAAGAATCCTTGATTGGGATTCCACAAGCCTTGATGAGATTCTGAAGAGAAACCCATCACAGACGAATGAGAAATTGTACAACAGAACATGTGAAACAATAATGATTATTGATTATTCAATGAATACAATGAAGAATTGAATATCCTTATGTAGACACAAGTGAACTCAACATTAGATCCCTGATTGGTGGAGTTCAACTCAAAATGAGATGGAGTTATCACTGAGATAACATAATGCATGAATCAGTTAAGTCACTTAACTGTTTGAAATGCATGATTAATGCAATAACACTTGAGATTAGAACTTGAAGAACTTTTCCTAAGTTTGCATTAAGCACTAGAGTAAATTACTGATGATTCATTTACTCAAACACCCTTTAATGCTATTATATTGCCTTATGTAATGAATAAGGCATAAACAAGGCATATAAAAAATATTTAACCTATTCCCTAGTCTCATGCCCTTCCTTCCATTTCTCATATTAGTTTTGTTGCATTTATTTTCCAATATTATTCATCTGCTTTTCCACACCACCTATTAAATTTTTGCAGCCCTATTTTAGAGCATTTTCTCCTATTCTCGTGCCATCTCTTATGATATTATTTATGGCTTGTGGGTTGGAATAAAACTAGCCATAAAATAAGGATTTTGTTGTACCATAAAATAGCTAATTTTTCGGCCTCGTTCATCACAATTATATTAGTTACAACAACAAATAATGCATGCTATTTCATGCCATAGGAGTATACAAATATATTATGTGTTTTTAGCACAATAAATAATTATTTAAAATTAATTTAATAGGTGAAATTATTTGTTGTTGTGAAGGCGACATGAAGTCTATTATCTCCACCTTTATTGATATGTTGCTAGAATTATTTTCTCAACATAATGATAGAAAATAAGTAAATACAATCTGATATTTATTATTCGCTTGTTTTATTTAAAAATTAAATTAAATATTACTTATTTATATTCAACCATGTAACAAAAGGTGGTATAATGGTATGATAATGTATGGAAATGGAATATGAAAATGGGTTAAATGCTATAGAAAAAAGGATAAAATATGGTATAAAATGGAACGTGAATGGATCTCATCATTTCCTCCAGCTTAACATATTGCATGTCCTCGTGCAATATTTATTTCTAAAAGGTTTCGATTTGAACTAGTGTCTTTTTTATTTATGACTTGTGCCTTCTTCACCCTTGAATATTATAGCTTGCGCATAATAACAGTTCCCTTTATTTTCCAGCTTATATTTTTCTTTTTCTTTTTCAATATTCATACCTCCTTTGATTTTTATCATTTTTTTTTTCTCATATTGTTTTAATTTTTTGCATTGTTTCCCATAACATTATTGTTTGAAATTCTATATATAGGAGGTATCATAAAAATTATCTATGCATTCATGAGTTATCTATGGATGAAATAGTAGATAATATAAATGATTATGAAGGGTGAAATAATGGATGATATGATGGGATAAGAAAAAGGAAATGAATAGTGAAATATAGGTAATAAGGATGATGAACCTCCCCCAACTTAAAGGGTTGACCATCCACAGTAAACAAGGAGAGGGTTGGTGTGAATGTTGCTTTATATGATTAATATAATAAGAAATATATTAATAAATTTAAAAGATAAAATAATGAAAAATAAAATTGATTTTTTTACCAACTTGCATGTCCATTAATGTCAAGATCTAGTAGCCAGGGTAACTATGCAATTGTGAATATCAAACAAAGAACCAAAAATTGCAACTATGAATGTCAGACAAGGAACCACAAACTAAAATATGAACCATGAGAAGAAGTGTAACATGGGAAATATCTTTGTCGCACTGAAGCATCATGGACCATACTGGTGGTATTTGATTCCATTTTGGTAACACCTCAACTGAATGTGCAACAATTTCATTTTCTATAGGTGACCAAAGTGATTTTGACCACAACTAGAGCATGGCTACACAAGTGATCTACAAGAGGTTCTAGGAGACACTTAGACATATGAAACAACCATGGAAGTGACTGAGTGTCCCTAAAAAATGATTATCTCATAAAAAGGACACAAATATCTACATTTTTCTTTTTTCTTTTTTTCTTTTTTTTCTTTTTCAATTTTGATAACGACAAGTGACTGTTGGCAAGCTAGTTTTCAATCACTTACCGCTTAGTAGCACTATGAAAATAATTTTCACCGCTAGTAATTTTATTCAACTATAATCTGCTAGACACTGGTTTTCAAATTATAGTTTTCTAACAACTCTCGAAGGTTTTCATTGTTAGTTCTTATTGTTTTTTCCTTTTTTTTCTTGTTTTTCCTTTTTTAATTTTTAATTTTTAATTTTTATTTTATTTTTTTAGATAACCTACATATAATGACCAAAGAGAAGAAAAATCTCATATGGATGTTGAAGTGACACCATCCAAAACCTGAGTTCCTTCTATGATCCCACAAAAAGTCATTGTTGGAACTGGGTTGCATGTAGAACTTGAAAGGATGAGCAACAACAAGAAATGTGTAACTTCATCAAGATCAATTGTGCATATCTCATAGTACTACTACTACAATAAATATTGATCTCATTTATATCATGCCACTATGTTTGAAATTTTCTTGTAGAACTTTGGAACACATGCCTAATCACTTGGTTGAAATAATTGCATACAATATCTACAACCTTTGGAAGGAATACTATTTTGTGATGACTTCAGTTTGAAACAAATCATGTTGACATCTCATGAAGCTATTTGATCCTTTCCTTTTAGGAATTATATATATCCATAAATATTTCCAAATATGTATGAAAAGTAGTAGCTTCAAATAATACACCTTCCATACCAAAGATAAGGTTGCATAGTGAAAGAGCAATTGTAGTCTCCCAACTCGTCCAATGTGTCCATACAAATTTAGGTAGGTGAAAACTCATCTTTATGATGGAGTGTGATGATTTGCATTATGATTTTTTCAAGCTCCTTGTTCATATCTTCAAGTTGTCTCTGGATGTGTAGCTCGAGAACACTATACTACAAGATTCATGGATCTCATAGACCAAGTTGTATATTGTCTTCCACATGGTCTAACATCAAGGATGGTGCAAAAGAGAACATTGTTCCCATGAATTTTGAACACATTTCACAAGAATTATACTATGATATCCAAGTGTGAAGCATAAGGGAAACTTGGTGTTCACCACACGACTATCAAGGGTGACAAAATGTGTCTTTATATGCTCGTGTAGAGAAACATCATCAACTGGTACTAATGTGAAAGTATTGGGTCACCAAGATAAGAAACCTGTAATCATATTTTCATGACCAGGCCTATCAATTATAGTAATGCAATATCATCCATTTAATAAATCCATTGTAATGATTGATTTATTTATTAGAAAATTGAGGATAGAGAATGAAAATAAATACTTGATAAAAAAATGGATGAATAAATACTATTACAATGAATTATTTTGTAGACACAATATAAAATCAGTTTCAATTAACACAACAATGCATACCTTAATTTTGTCCAAATCTCACACACGTGGTTTTATTAGAATCACCAAAGAAATAATCAATGAAGGCTTTATTAGCAATCAACCAATGATTTCAAAAATTCAATGGATCTCCCCCCCAACTTAATTTCATAATGTAAAATCATGAGGGTATTAAGATAATCCAAATAATCAAGAAAGATAGTGACATATTTAATAATACCTTGTTCAATGAAAATCATCCTGTGTAGCATTTTTGGTATGGTCATTAATGCATTCAAATCCATCTAGTTATGCTTAATTAATTAATTATTAGTGGACCTAAATCAGTGTGTGTGTGGAATACACATTATTACCATAGGTCTCCAAAGATCTAGATGTTTGAGTTTAAAAACATTTATGAATGATAGATCTCGTAGAATTTCATTCTTCATCTCACATAATTCTTAAATGATTAATATAATACCTCTTAGCACATGATAGTTTTCAGCACACATTTATGAGTTCAATGATAAAATTAGACTCAAATTAAAGTGTTTCTTTATGTGTGTGAATTATTTCTAAAAGTTGTGATTCGTTAACTAGATAACAAGAACTAAGTTGATTGTCTTTTAGTTGATCATATTGTTCTTCTAATTCAATTAAATCAAAATCACATCCTTTAGTTGTATTAATAGATTGCAATTATGGTTCACCAATTTCATGCACATTAATAGAATGTAGAGGGATTGTTGAAATATCATTAGTATATGTAGTTTGAACCACCTTATTAGATAATAACAATTTATTAGGAATTATAATTTCCCTTGGTGGATATGGAAAAGTGGATGGTTGATGATATGAATAGGATAATGATAATGGTAAAATTTGTGTTGAATATAGAGTGGGTGGTAATACATAGGATGGACATTGTGGAGATGGTAATATATAAGATGGATATGGTGGAGAGGGTAATATATGTGATAGGGATTGTGGTTTTTGTGAGCATTCATTTTTCCATTTTTGGTAAGATGGAGATTGTTCCCATTCACCATAAATGTTATGCGGATAAGAATTTTGTGAAGAAATATATTGCCTTCCTAATTTAATGGAATTATAAGACATTTTAAAATCATTAAGCATACCATGATCTGACCAATTTGATGTGTGTAGTTGTCCTTGAGTTACAACGAAGACTTTCTCACTTCCACTATTATTTTGTTGAGGCTCACTTATAGCTTCTATTTCATTCACCACGTCCTTTTGAAAAAAATGGAATGTCCACTTGTTTCTTCCCTGCAACAATTAGAACAACAAATGATCAAATCATTATTTTCAAAAATCCATGGCCCCTCTAAAATTCATCAATTATTTGTTCTTGCTCAGTTATAAGAATAAGATTTGGAAATGCTCGTGACAATGGTAAGGGAAGATCGAGATAATATAAGTTGCATTATTTAGGTAGAGGGTATATAAAAACATCACCTTCTATCAATGCGATTTCCCCACCAATTTATTCTTTGGTTTTTAAATTTAAAATTGATGTGTTTGAACTATCTTGAAAATGCATTTTTTGTCGTGTTTCTTCAAAATTGCTTCTCTACCTATCAATTAACTCATAACAAGTAGTGTTGATATATAAATGGTTTTACCTTCTAAGATTTACCTACAAATTCCAATCATGCATCTGTATGATTTAAATAATACAAATTAGGACAAATCACCTATGAAAGGCCGAAAATTGCACGAGATTTCATCCTAACACATTGGTCTTAACTCATCTCACCAAGCTAACAATCCTTTAACACTTTTCCCGAGCAACAATGCCAAAATGATAGGCGAAAACTAGGGGTAGATAATGAGAAAATATTTAATATTAATAACTAGTTTTATTTTGGTCTAAGTGTCAATCTGGGGGGTGTATACTTGTAAAAGGTGTAGTGGCTATATGTGTAAGGGTTGTAGGTAGTGAGGTGAGTGTAGATGAAATGCTACTAAATTTTTTAATGGAAATTACTATAGAAACTCTATGATAAAATATAATTTAAAAAAACTAAGAATTATCAAAATGACAACAAATTCTAGATCATTACAAACCATTATATTTAAATCCTAAATAAAATTGATTCAACACAGTACAATTTTTAAATTAAATGAAATTAAATTTAAAATAAAATAAAAAACAAAATAAATTCACGACCATTTTGTGAGAGTAGGCCCTCCTCTCCTTCCATGGGGTGATTAAAACATTGCTACAAACTCAGATCAAAGCACCATATATTTATTCCAACCAAACACATTACAATATTTATTTTTGCACTATTCTCCAACCTTCCTTTTTGATGCTAAATTGTTGCTATTGTTGTAGTATTTTCCAACATACTAATGTGCTCCTTTTAATGTTATTATATTTCCTTATATAATGAATAAGATATAAATAAGGCATATAACAAATATCTAACCTATTCCCTACTCTTATGGCCTACATTAGTTTTGTTGCATTTATTTTCCAATATTATTCATATGTTTTTCCACACCACCTATTACATTTTTCAGCCCTATTTTATAGCATTTGCTCCTATTATAATTCTATCTCTTATGTCATTATTTATGGCTTGTGGGATGGAAAAAAACTAGCCATACAAATAGGAGTTTTTTGTGCCATAAAAATAGCTTCTTCTTTTTTTGCCTCCATTCATCACAATTCTATTAGTTACAACAACAAATAATGCATGCAATTTCATGCCATATGAGTCTACAAATATATTATTTTTTATCATAATAAATAAATATTTAAAATTAAATTAATAACTGAAATTATTTGTTGTTGTGAAAGCCACATGAAGTCTATTATCTCTAGCTTTATTGATATGATGCTAGAATTATTTTTTCAACATAATGATAGAAAATATAAGTAATACAATCTAATATTTATTATTCACTTCTTTTATCTAAAAATTAAATTAAATATTACATATTTTTATTCAACTATATGCAACAAAAGGTGCTAAAATGGTATGATAATATATGAAAATGGGTTAAATGGTATAAGAAAAAGGCTAAAATATGGTATAAAATGGAACGCAAATGGATCTCATCAAAACTTTCCTAAGTAAGTTTATCATAGGTACAATAAATAAATAATACATCAAGAAACAATATGAACCTAGATGACCTTTATGGGTAGAAGCACAAAGATGAGTCCACGAAACGTGGAAGTTTTTGCCTTAGGCAAAAAAGCGAAATCGGCTTGCAAAAAATGGGATCCCGGTTTTAATAAACGAGAACTCGTTTAGGTTCGAGACCCCGAGCCAAAAACGGGATCCCGCTTTTTTTAAAACGGGATCCCGTTTCAAAACAAGATCCCGTATTTTAAAAAGTGGGACCCCGTTTTGAAAACGGGATCCCATTTCTTAAATTCATAAAAAAAAAAAATCCCGTTTGACCTGCAAGTTGAAGGTCCTAGCAATGTCACAAAAAAATACTAAGTTTGGACATATGGTTGATGCCTTTTTTTGCAAAAAATTTCGACGAAATTAAAACCCATTTTAGATGAGACAATGTAGATTCCAAATATGTAATTTTTTTTACAATTGGATTATTTTTTCTATTTTTCAATTAATTTCTGATGAAATTGGTCCATAAACTTTAAATATCAGTGTTTTTTACTATTTTAATAACTTTTGATCAACATAACATTTTGACGAACGGATTGCACAAGGGAAAACTTCAAACAATTCATTTCAATTTTTTTTAAAAATGAAAAAAATGATAATTTAGGTCATCTTATGCGTGTCGTACACGACGATTTTTCTAAACGACAAATATGCCTGATAAAAAATTAACAAAAAAAAAATATTCAATAAAAAATTACAAAAAAATATCTAGGGCACACTTTAGTGAGTCACAAGTCTTTTCCCGAAAGGATTTAGGAAAATATGATAATTTAAGTCAAAATATGGATGTTGTACATGTGCATGGTATGGTAAAAAAAAATGACTTTTAAATAGTGGTTTTTACAAAAGCCTATTGAAACTCAATTTGTACAATGTGGGTATTGAAATAAGTTACATATTTGGAAACTAGACTCCGAGTACTAAATTTTATGATTATGGACTTGTTCAAAGATTTCATCTCTAAGTGCTTCAAAGTTTAAGGTCAAATGTGTCAAACTCTGAAAATCAGGGAAAACACTTCCACTTTTTGGCCAAAAAGCGGACTCAACTTCTTGCCAGCACCCTTATCGTGCTTTATTTTTATGTTTTTTTCACTTTCACTTTACTCATTGCTACTCATATGACATATGCACATTCTTATCCTACCTTTCATGTTTATATCTCTTATAATAGACATATGCCTACTTTTTATGTTGCATATATAAGTCACAAGATTATACTACTAAATTGATAATACTTATTAAAGGGTGGATAAAGGCCAAGATGTTCACATTTAACACCCTTATTTTCCATCTAATGCACCCAATATTCCTTATAATCCCACACTTACAAAATAACCTACGAAGGAATATGATAATATTAATGATATCAAAAAAATAATGTAAAATACCTCTTTAGAATCTAGTATCACAACAGCACAACGGGCAATTAGTGTCGACTTTTACACCAGATTTTAGTGTATTTGAGTTCATGAATTGAACAATTTAGTTGGCGCTCAATCTAGTGCAAACAAGCATGGTAAGTTTGGCGCTGATTTTTGCACCGATCCTGCCGCCGGATTTAGCGTTGTATTGAGTGTCGACTTTAGCACCGAAAAATCACAGTGCCCTCGTTAGCGCCTAAAATAGCATCAAGAAGAAACATCAAAAATTATGTCAAAATAGGCACCGAATTTAGCTTTCGGTTTTGCTTCCATGTCTACTCCCATTTTTTCTTCTAGTTTTTCTTCCAGTTTTGCTTTTGATTTTGCTTCCAAGTTTGCTTCCAGGTTTGCTTCCAGATTTGCTTCTAGTTTTGCTTTTGGTTTTTTTTCCAATTTTGCTTTCGGTTTTTCTTCCATGTCTACTCCCCTTTTTCCTTCTAGTTTTGCTTCCAATTTTGCTTCCAAGTTTTCTTCCAGGTTTGCTTCCAAATTTGCTTCCAGATTTGCTTCTGATTTTCCTTCCAGTTTTGCTTCCGATTTTTGCTTCCAAGTTTGCTTCCAGTTTTTCTTCTAGTTTTGCTTCTGGTTTTGCTTCTGGTTTTGCTTCCAAGTTTTCTTCCATTTTTGCTTCCAATTTTTCTTTTAGTTTTTCTTTCGGTTTTGCTTCTGGTTTTGCTTCCAGTTTGGCTTCCAAGTTTGCTTCCAGTTTTGCTTCCGATTTTGCTTCTGGTTTTGCTTCCGGTTTTTCTTCTGGATTTGCCTCCGATTTTGCTTCTAGTTGTGCTTCCAGGTTTTCTTCTGGTTTTGCTTCCAGATTTGCTTCCAGTTTTATTTTCGGGTTTGCTTCCGGTTTTTCTTCCAAGATTGCTTCTAGTTTGCTTCTAGTTTGGCTTCCATTGTTGCTTCTTTTTTTGCTTCTAAAAATGATTCTTGTTTTGCTTCCATTTATTAATTTAATATGTTTTATTTCAATTTAATTAGTTAAATATATTGTGCCTCTTAAATAACTCATATGATTATAGAGTAAGTAATTTAATTATTTAACTCATATAGTTAAATAACAATATAATTATTGTAACATGATCATCATCTATAATTAAAACAAGTGAGTCAAATATCTATAATTTAATTGAATTTTACATCCATTATGAGCGGTAAATTAAAATCATCATACTTAATAAATATCAATCCAAAAATCATCGACCACTTTTAATATATATATAAATTGACAAGTCAATAATGATAAGATCATCATCATATATAACTAAAACAAGTGAAAGTCAAATATGCCAGTACATCAAAAACATGTCAAAATGATAAATGTCCAATAGTCAACATAAGTGAAAATGATACATGTACAAATGATATAAATAAAATTGATAAATTATGTAACTCAAATTGTTACAAGTCAAGATGATACATGTCCAAATGATATAGTGAAATTATATAAATAAAATTGATAAATTATGTAACTCAAATTGTTACAATTCAAGATGATACATGTCCAAATGATATAGTGAAAATGATACATGTCAATATGATACAACTCAACAATACCTATTACTGTTGGTTGTGAAAATGATACATATGATAGTAACCATGAAAAGAGTCATCATAACGATATATCAACAATGATCCATGATGTAGAATATATGATCATGAATGTCACTAGTTACTGTCACCAGCTATCTCATCATCATCATCACCATCTTTATCATCATCGTCGTCATCGTCGTCGTCGTCATCGTCATCGTCCTCGTTGTCGTCGTCGTCGTCATCGTCGTCGTCATCGTCGTCATCATTGTCGTCGTCGTCGTCGTCGTCGTCATCATCATTGTCATCGGCCTTAGTATCTTCCATATCTGAGTCATCATCATCCTCTACCATTGATCTGTACTAGTAGAACCAATATTTTGTGGATCTATATCATGTTGAGGATCATCTTGATCTTTTAGAAGACCCGTGTTCTGCAAAAAAAAATAGTTAAAATGAAAAATTATTATTTATTTCATGCAATAATTTATTTTTCTGTTATATATCTAATATTACAATATATGAGATGAAACCATAATCATATTACATCATATCAAAGTGCACATACCATAATAAAATTTCAAAAAAGTTACAGCTAATACTAGTGAGTCAGGAGAAACTTTAGCTTTCAAAAACAACGCCAATTAGGCTGGCAGACTTGTGGATCAGGCCAACATTTGGTGGAAGAGGAAGAAAGATGACTGGAACTCTGGAGGACCACCATAATGGATTTCAATATTCAACCATGAGAGCAGAAGAGAGAGCTGATTTCATGTATCAAAACATTAAGCATGCATTCTTCCAGCTAGTAGAGAAGGAGATGGTTACTTTGCTTCATCTTCATTTGCATAACCATATCACGACGTGGGAACCAAGAAGACCAAGGATGTCCAATTTTATGTGGAGGTAATAGATGTGGTCCAAACTTTCAGAGGGGAAAGAAGGTCAATGTATGATCCTAATGAAATTGAGGAAGAACAACAAGAGAGGGATAAGAAAAATAAAATCAATACAGAGTTTCAAGGATTTGTCAAGTGAGTAAGAGAGCTATGGGAGCAACCTCATCTAAAATATTTTGAACTAGAGTTTAATATACCATTTAGAGAGCTTGGTTTTCATGGAATTCCTTTCAAAGACTCTTCTTTTATTGTTCCTACAGTAAAATTTTTGATAGAGTTGGTGGAATTACCTTTCTTAGTAATCACTATTAGTGAGATTGAGATTATTAACCTTGAGAGAGTAGGACTTGGGCAAGTCATTTGATATAATTTCTATTGTTTTCAATGATTTCACATAGGATGTACTCCACATTGATGTTATTCCTCAATCTTCACTTGATGGCATCAAGGAATGGTTGAACTCCATGGATATAAAGTATTATGAAAGAAAAATGAACTTGAACCGACGACCAATTTTGAAGACTATTATTGATGATCCAGATAAATTTATTGAAGATGGTGGTTGGGAATTTTTGAATATGGAAGCTAGTGATTCTGATTCTAATAATTCAAAAGAGTCAGGTCAAGGATATGAAGTATGAACCCTCTAATGTAGAAGAGGAATCAGAATCAGATTTCATGTAGCCACCATCATGAGTGTTACAAGCCAACAAGATGGAGGGAATTCTTATATAAGGATAATTTTCAATGTTGCAGGTACCGGCTTTAATGCCAACCATAATGGCAACATTGAAATTCCCTAGCAGTATTTATGTTATGAAAATTTCCTTTAGATGCAAGGATTCAAAGCACATCAACCATGTGGTACAAATGATTAAATCCTAGAGATGATCTGTAGCAATGAAAGAGTCTAAAAAGGTAGAGAGAGCTACACTGGTGACTCGGGAGAAACTTCAACTTTCAAAAACAAATCCAATTAGGCTAGAAGAAGTGTGGATCAGGCTAGAATTTGGTGGAAGAGGATGAAAGATGACTGAACTCTGGAGGCCCACCATAATGGATCTTGGTATTCAACCATGAGAGAAGAAGAGAGAGTTGATATCATGTATCAGAACATTTAGCATGCATTCTTCTAGCCAGCAGAGAAGGAGATGATTACTTTGATTCATTTGCATTTGCATAACCATATAATGGTGTGGGAACTAGGAAGACCAAGGATGTCCAGTTTTATGTGGAGGTAATGGATGTGGTCCAAAATTTAGGAGGGGAGATCATGATTTTTGCCAAGAGGCATAAATTCAAATGAATTAAGTTCACCTACATGTCTGCCAAATTTTACTTCCAATTTTTATGACTATTTTTCTTGACTGTCTGAGTTTACTTACAAATTTGAAATTTTGTTCTGGTCATTTTGATGAGGATATATTCAGCCAATGTGTAAGCACCTTTTTTTTGTATCACAACCATATGTGCATTGCAAGAATTATGATTATCTATGGTCTACAACTATGTCATCTCACATATTGGATCTTCTATTTCAATGTTTTCTATGGCCTTCTCTGTTTGAGGTAGCACCTGAAAATCCTAAATCCTTTCCTTAGCTAAGATGTGGATTTGAATTTAGAAATATTGCACTTTAAAACTAGCTATGGTTTAAGGAGAGTTATTCTAGTTTTGTTGTTGACACCCTCAATCTTCAACAAGGACTTAGATGCATGGACTGAAATGCAAGCTTTCAAAATTAGATTTGAATGTGCATAATTTGATTGATTATAGTTTTCACAGGAAGTTGTCTTTACATGACTATTCTGGATTATCAATATGTGTAATAGTGACTGGATCCTTATCAAGTTTGGCTACCCTTATTCGGAATGCCTTGGTCTTTGGACTCAATAAAAAAATTTGCATTGTTATTCCATATTTGTAACATGTAGGACATTTAAGGGGTACAACATATAGAAATTTAGTAATGTCATCCAAGGAAAACTTACAAATAGTGTATCAAGAACAACATAAAATACTTTTATTAGGTTTAATGCTTTCTTCCTCCACATTGTTGATATTTTCCCCAAAACATTTTTTTATTATTATTTCAATGCATCTCAAAATTCAATGTATTGATTAACATTTGTTACGCATTTCAGTTGTTTATGCAAATGGTGCATATATGTTAACTCTATTAGTGTTGTTACTTCGGTAGTTTGACTTCTATGATAACCAGACATTAGGCCATTGTGTGCGGGAGCGCGTTTGTGTTTTTAGTTAGATTTTTTGGATAGCTCTACTAGGTGTTGAGGACATTCCAATTATCTTTTGAATGTTAAGAAGTCAAAGTTTCAAGGATTTTTCAAACAAGTAAGAGAGCTATCGGAGTAGCCTCATCTAAAAGATTTTGAACTAGAGTTTGATATACCATTTAGAGAGCTTGGTTTTCATGGAGCTCCTTTCAAAGCCTCTGCTTTTATTGTTCCTATGGTAAACTATTTGGTGGATTTGGTGGAATTACCTTTCTTAGTAATCACTATTAGTGAGATTGAGAGTTGTTAACCTTGAGAGAGTAGGACTTGGAAAAAAGGAATTTTATATGGCTATTATTTTCAAAGATGTCAAGTGGGATGTACTCCACATGTACACCATTCCTCAATCTTTGCTTGATGGCATCAAGGAATGGTTAAACCCCATGGATATAAAGTATTATGAAAGCATAATGAACTTGAACTGGTGGGCAATTTTGAAGACTATTACTGATGATCTAGATAAATTTATTGAAGATGGTGGTTGGGAATTTTTTAATATGGAAGCTAGTGATTATGATTCTGATAAGTCAGAAGAGTCAAATCAAGGATATGACCCCTATGATATAGAAGAGGAATCAGAATCAGATGAGGAAGGTTCAAAAGATTAATCTTTTGTGGAGTGAGAGGAGGACAAAGAAGAAGAAGAAGATTCTGAAGAGGAGGAAGGTAAAACATGGGATGAATTCTAACAGTGAAGATCAGGAAAGGCGGAAATGAAAGGTAAAAGCTACAGGGAAGTCTCAAGCACCTGAAGTTAGAGATTCAAGAGGAATGCCTACCAAGAGGCATAATAAATTCAGTTCATCTATATACTTCTACTATTTATTCATGCGAATAAACGGTCATTTTGTAATCATAAGATTTGAGCTCTATTTACTCATCCTACGCATCAATAAACAACTCAACACAAGAGATGCAAATTGACATATTAACACCACAATATACAACTAAGTTATTGAAACTCAACTATTGATACCTCATTCTCCATCCAGATTACAAAATCATTCCTTTTTTTTATTTTATAACATATTCTTTTCAAATTGCTTTGGATGGCAGCCATATTTCTCCTCCTATCAAAACATGGCACACGGACTAGTTAAACTAACTAATATGCAATCATTTACTTTTTCCAAGGAAATAAAAATTATATATCATTTAAATTTTAACATACTAAATATAATTGAAAATGTATAGATCAAGGCCTGTTAACCTTTCTGGACACTATGATGCATGAAACGAAGTTTCTCAAGCCTAGCCTTGGAGGCCTTGTCTTAAAACATATAATAATTCAATTTAACTATGCACAAATAAAATTTAAATATTTTTTAATAAGTTTGATATAATTTTATGAGAAAATTCAAATGCCTTCGTACTCTCCTCATCGGACTTCCTTCATGCATCAGACTTCTCATATGATTTTACAAGCTCTTTCCAT
Source organism: Sequoiadendron giganteum (assembly GCA_007115665.2). NCBI lineage: Eukaryota > Viridiplantae > Streptophyta > Pinopsida > Cupressales > Cupressaceae > Sequoiadendron > Sequoiadendron giganteum. Next base: position 404,621,986 of record CM021109.1, read on the forward strand.
ACTTTCACACTTACATCAATTGGCCTTTTTTTCTGCCTTAGCTTAGGATGAATTTTTTTTATCTTCTTTGTTTGGTTGCACCGAAATCTCTTGCAGTTTTGAGACATTTGTAGCTTTATATTCTTTATAGACCAACCTATGACAAATTTAGTCTCCATGTCATGGATAACTGGTTTTTTCAATTGCATGGGTATCTATGAGAATGGAAAATGTAGATGTTATTTGAACCATTGAAGGCATGATTCCTTCAACCTATTCACAAATGTTTTCCCACCATCTGTCATTCAAACTTCCCCTAAAACCACCTCATATTCTATCTTTGTATTGTAGCTACCAATGCAACATTGATAACATGGCGTGGTGGAAGAAGTTTGTTTCTGAGGAGTGGTTGGGACATTGGAAGTCTATCTTCCCTATTCCACATTCTTAGTTTTTATTGTCATTGATTTCCTCCTGGATCTTTTGCTTGATCTAGGATTGGTTGGGGAATCAATTGATTCCCTTTCACATAATTGATTTGTTTGCAATGTTTGAGGGGCATTACCAGATTGTTTTTATATGTATCTGGAAAGCGTTATCTAGTCCACATTTATCAATTTTTTCATTGCCTCTACCCCCATTATGGAAGCCAATTCCTCTTTATCTTTGTCAATCTCATGTCCCTGTATATATATAAATTATATTTCTTCTTTTAAATTTAGAAATAAAAAACTAAAAACTACAATTCCTCTTTATCTTTTTCAGTCTCATGTCCCTATATAAATATATTTAAATTATATTTCTTCTTTTAAATTTAAAAATAAAAAAGTAAAAAGTAAAATTCAAAGAAACAATGGAAACATTTACAAATCTATAAAGTGATAGTGAATTACCTCATTGTGACCAGAGTTTTTGCTCACTTCCTTCTATTGCTTGACATTTTGAGGCAACCTAGGGAAAATTATTTTCATCCAGTTTGTGGAGGCAAACAAAGTACACATTGTCAGGTATGAAAGTTTTGTTTTGTGGGAAAATATGTTCGTTGGGTTTTCTTAGTGTTGATAAGTTTATCATGAAAACTCTTTCATCATGCAATCTTGCATGAATTTTTCATGGCATCGGTGACTATGGAGTGACTAGGAAAAACCAAGCAGTTTCTACGTTTATTTTCAGCAGTTGCTCAACAGTGACCAACCCAATTCCCAAATTTGCCAAGCAATTCACTATTTCCTTGATACCCAGGTTAGGGAAAGAATACAGAGGCATCCTGGCTTCGTGCTATAATATTTTGAGCCAAAGCTCAAATCGGTAGGGTAAAAAAATTTGTCAGTTTCTCAAATGTTTTATAATTTATAATCATGGGACAATTTAGAGGTTGCTTGGATAGATTAGGCCACGAACCAGTAAAAAATCATGAATTCAAATGCAAAACAAAGGGTAGTAAACAATCATGAATTCAACCAAGAAAAAAAAAATTCAACCTTACCTATGGTGTCACAAGCTCAATACAATTTCTCATCAATTGTTGGTAGCACCCTACTCTCTTCCTTCGCTTGACGTTTTTCCCTTTTTTGTCGTCTGATTTCTTCCTTCACGCGAGAATTTTTTTATTTTGATTCAGTAGTCGGTGCTCTAGTCGACATTAGTTAATGCCATATTTAGCGTTGGCTTTTGGCCGTTAATGTAATCTATTTGGGGTGCCTAAGGCGGCACCATGTGCACCTAACTAAGCACCTATCATTGTTGTATAGTGACTATTTTTATTGTTGTGTATCACAGGATCCATAGTGTTGGAAATAATTCCAACTCCTGCCTTGTTTTTGTGACCACCACTGTCTCGTGACTCCTTCATCAACTCGGTGAGGTAGAGCGGTTTTTACCATTGTCCCGCAAGGTGCTTCATCCTTCTCGGCAATAGTGTGGTGAAAGCTTATGTGGCGGCATGTGAGTCTTCCTTCTGTTCCTAGCAGTGTTGTGATGAGTCTCGCAAGTCTTCTACCAAAAGGTGTGTGGTATTGTGGTGACCACCGTTGTCCCGCGACTCCTTCATCAACTCGGTGTGGTAGAGTGGTTTTTACCACAGTCCCACAAGTTGCTTCTTCCTTCTCAGCGGCAGTGTGGTGAAAGATTCTGTGGCAGAATTTTTATTCACAGAGGAGGCCATGGAGAGAGGACGTGGACGACGTAGAAATACTAAATCACTGAGAGGAAAGTGGGTGGAAATAGATGATACAACAGAATCTACAGATACAATAGAGGTAAGAAGAGAAAGCAACCTCAACCAAAGGAGGAAGGTGTTTATGAATTCACAAATGCTACAACATAGAGGATATATCAATATGCCAAATATATGACTAAAGTGAGGTTTTGTGTTGGGTAGCATACTCGTTGAAATGATATAATTGGTGTACTAAACATTATTTACTATGTTGTGTATTATATGGGCAAGATGAGGCCATGGAAACAAATCGTGTCATATCAAATGAGGACACAACAAATGAAGCGGACATCGGGTACTCAAATTTTGATTTAACTTAGGAAAAAATGATTTGATGGCATTTTGTGATACGTCCATCTTTTTTCACAATATTATTGAAATTTATAATTTATTATCCAATCTTGACATAAATTAATGCATGTTGTTGATTATTTTAGATGGAGATTAGAGAAAATGTAGAGCTTGAGTGTTCAACTAGCAAAAGAAGAAGATATGTACATGGACATGGACCTAAAACTGTTAAATCATGTACACGAAAGTGGGTGGAAGAGGATATGACAATGGATACTGTAGACACAACAAATGATTGCACTGAAGAAGAGGTAGGTCAGGACTATAGTACATGGGATGCATACTTTGAGAAAATTGTTGTTTGTGGATGTTGTGTATGTCGTGGAAAGAAACAATTCAAATGGTCGATTGTACAAAGACATTGAATTTATGATGAGCTTCTAGTCGGTAGTATGCCTCATACAATCGATTAAAACCGAAGAATAATAAATGAGTGTGGACTGATGTTTTATAATCTATGTTGTCAAAATTGTGTTTTCTTTAAATTATTGTATAAAAGGTAGTCTATAAAATAATGTTCAATTATTCAATTGATGTATATATGTTCAGACAATTTTTATTTTTATTTTTTAAGCCATATTTGATTATATTTCTTTGAAATTGATACATTTATTATCTATCCAATTGTTTTCAAATATTAAATAATGCTTGTGTTTGTTGATAGATAGAATATTTTGATGAAACACATACTAATTGCCAAGATTGAACTGGGCTATTAATATCTGGATGAGATGATCCAAACCATCCTTTAAACCACACTAATGTGAGAAGAGAAAGATTGGAATGAAAACTACCACCTGAGAAATTGGAAGACTTGATGAGATTCGCATACACTGATGGCATGCCACATAGCCTTAATTATGATGATCATGATAGTGAAAATGCAGTGCATGAATAAGGATTGAATGAAATGCTTAAATGTTTCTTTAGGGATGGAAACAATGATGACAATAATGATGATATGGTTGATAGTAACGATGATAGAAGGGGTAATTACCACCAACGTAATTTTGATGATAACAACATCAAAGACTCCATCAAGCAAGCAACGAAGACACCCGTGTTCAAATCGGGTGCAAGTAGAACCTCAAAATTGGCATGCACATTAATATTATTAGAAATCAAGTCACTATTTGGTTGGTCAGACAAAGGATTCACTACACTACTAAAGTCAGACATTCAATTGATTTAATCTCTGGAAATCTTACAGGGCACTAAAAACTAAAATATCCCCTGAAGAGAATGTGTTGCCATCAACTTGCAGAGAGGTGTGTGTGTTGTTGGTTGAGTTGGGGATTGAATATAAGAAAATTCATTCATGTAAAAATAATTGCATTTTATACAGAGATGAATATCAAAACAAGGTAGATGCTCTGTATGCAAAGAGAAGAGATATCGTACATATGTACAAGGTCCTACAGTTCCAAAGAAGGTTTTATGTCACATGTCAATTATACCTAGACTTCCATGAATGTTTCATTGCAATTCACTAGCATAATTGATGGACTGGCATGCAAAGAACAAGAGTAAAGATGGATTCATGCAAATTTTAGCTGACTCCAAAGCAATGAAATACAAAAGAAAAATGGCCAAGAAAATTCAAAGATGAACCCCATAGTATCAAGTTTGGTCTTGCAATTGATGGCGTGTGCCCATTCTCTTTTCTGAACTCAAATTATAGTGTTTGGCTAGTCATATTGATAGTATACAATATTCCCCCATGGATGAGTGTTAGAAAGGAGCACCTTATGCTGACTCTCATTGTTCCAGGAAAACATGGATGTTTATCTTGCGCCTTTTATTGATGAGATGCAACTACTATGGAAAGGCATAAGAATGTATGACATATCACGTCCTCCATAAAATAGGTCCTTCATGTTGTATGGTGTGCTATGTTGGACTATTCATGATTTCCCAGGACTTGGTGTTTGTTCTGGTAAGATAAAATATTTACGTATTTATACTCATAATTTATTTTCATCCCAACTTTCATACTTAATTTTATACTATTTTTTTCATGTTATTAACATTACTTATTGAATTGCAGGGCTTCAAACAAAGGGGATATTTTCATGTCCAAGATGTGCAGAACAATTTCAAGGGTGGTATTCTAAAGATCTACATAAATTTATTTATGCAAACAACAGGGTTTTTCTACCACTAGATCATAGGTTTAGAAATCGCTTGAAGAATCAATTTGATGGAAAAGTTGAAAATAGAAGCCCTCCCATGATTATGGGTCCAAGTGATTGGCTTAAGAAGTATGAAGATGTTGAATTGAAAGCTTGGGAGGATTTTTTTGATTGAGGTGATTCAATTGAAGAACTAGAACAAGTTATAGTTAATATGCCAAAAGGAATGAAAAGGAAATCCATATTTTATGAACTCCCTTACTGGAAGGATCTATTAATATCTCACCTATTAGATCCTATGCACATCTTCAAAAATGTCCCAGATTCTATATTTTGGCATATATCAGGCAAAGAGAAGGACACCTTGTCTTTGAGGAGAGATATTGCTCTTTCGCATACCAAATTTGATAGAAAACATTCGTGGCCAAATAGGGAAAATGAAACATATGCAAAAGCTCCATGGATTTTGAAAAAAAAAGAGGTAGACCAACTAAAAAATATCATCCACTCAATAAGGACACCTACTAGCTATGGGTCATCATTGGCTAAATATTTTACAGTTGATGGACATATCATAGGATTTAAAACACATGATTTTCATAATTTAATGAAGGTATCATATATCAACATTTAACATTTACTGATAACATTGATTAAGCACTAAATTTATTTTGATATTTTGTTGTGTGAGAGAAAATTACTAATGACCTTTTCATAAATGTTTTTGATAGTATATCATGCCATTGGCAAGTAGGGGGGATTCATGTCATACAGTTGACTTAAGGAAAGCCATAAGTCGATTGTCAAAATTTACAAGGTATGTGGCTATTTGAAATGTTCATGTGTGAGAGACATAGAGATATTATATTGCATTTTAATTTATAACTAAAGGTTCATACTAATTTACTATTCTTATATTAGGTGGGTGACCTCCAAGGAGATCCATGAATCTGAAGTTCCAAAGTGGAAGAAGGAAATTTCAGAATTGTATGTGTATTTGAGCAGCTCCCTACAAGTTTCATGGACCTACAATTCCATTTACTTATACACGTAGTCGATGAAATTGAATTGGCGGGTGTTGTATCAATGAGGTGGATGTTTTTATTTGAGAGGTATATGAAAAATCTTAAAAGATATGTCTGATAAAAGGCACATCCAAAGGGTTGCATGGCTTAAGGGTATGTATTGAATGAAGCATTTTTCTTCCTGTGTGAATTCCTTGGTAAGGATTTTGAAGATGGCGCATGTGTCTGGGATGAAGAACGAGCATCAAATATTATTGATGGAGAAAAACCATAGTCTAATGGTGTTGAAATAGAAATTAGTAAGTAAATTCACGATCAATGTCATTTTTTTTCTTGCAATCATTAATTTACTCTGTAATTTATTTGTCAAATTAGCAGCATGACATTTGGAGTTTTAAATAAACATGTAGACATGTAATAGGTGTAGATGAAAGTTTTATACTCGACAAGTTCATTATGTACTACATGGACTTTATGAAAAAATGGATTGATATGAATGATAAAAAGAGAGAAGTGTTAGAAGCAAGGAGATAGTTTAAGAGATCAAACCCAAGGAATACTCCACTTCCCACTCATCTACTTGGGGAATGGGTCAAATATTGAACACTAGAATGGGTTACTGAACAAATTCAAAATCAAATAGAAGATGTAGGTATAGATTCAAACATAACAGAAGATGAAATCAACATGTCTAGAAGATGTGAAAGAAAGGTACAGTTGGAATTTTACAACATGCTGTTTCCTTACAGTTTTGACAGTATTAACTATTTTAATATTCGACATTATATGTGTTTTCACTGAAATAAATAGTTTTTCACAGGTGAGGAAATATCTAGCAATGTGGGAATATGGTCAAAATTATCATGTAGAAAGTGTAGACGTAAAGAGATGATACTTCAATTGTGGCATCATGGTTGACTTCAAGCAATCCAGTCAATCAAGCTCAAAAGATAAGAATATAATTGAAGGGAATCTACAATATGTTGGGAAAATACAAGAAATTATTGAGTTGGATTACCACTCTTTTAAATTTTGTATTTTTAAGTGTAGATGGTATGAAGCATTTGAGAGGACATGAAGACATGATACCCATAGTGGATTGTTTTCTATAGATTCCTCATCATTCCTATCGGAGGATAAGGAGCCTTATGTTCTACCAATTCATTGTGAGCGGGTATTTCTTTAACTCAAACAAGAAGCGATAGTGATCATTAATCTATTAATTCATAGCTTATTTTGAATATATACATGTGTTTATTTTGAATATATACATGTGTCCCAGGAGTGGAAGTCTTTGCTCCCTATTCCACATTCTTAGAGTTTATTGTCATTGATTTCCTCCTGGATCTTTCTCTTGATCTAGGAGTGGTTGGGGAATCAATTGATTCCCTTTGACACAATTGATTTGTTTGCAATGTTTGAGGGGCGTTACCAAATTGTTTTTCTATGTATCTGACAAGTGTTGTCTAGTCCACATTAACTAATTTGTTCACTACCTCTACCCCCAATATGGAAGCCAATTCATCTTTATCTTTGTCAGTCTCATGTCCCTATATATATATTTAAATTATATTTCTTCTTTTATATTTAGAAATAAAAAACTAAAAATTAAAATTCAAAGAAACAATGGAAACATTTACAAATCTATAAATTGAGAATGAATTACCTCATTGTGGCCAAAGTTTGTTGACAATGCTCGCTTCCCTCCATTTATTGAAATTTTGAGTTGACCTAGGGCAAATTATTTTCATCTAGTCTATGGAGGCAAACGAAGTACACACTATCAAGTATGAAATTTTTTGTCCAATTTTTGGTATGAAAGTTTTGTTTTGTGGGAAAATATGTTCGTTGGGTTTGCTTAGTGTTGATAACCTAGGGAAAATATGTTCGTTGGGTTTGCTTAGTGTTGATAACCTAGGGAAAATATGTTCGCCCAGTTTTCTTAGTGTTGATAACCTTATCATGAAAACTCTTTCATAATACAATCTTGCACAAATTATTTATGGCATCGGTGACTATGGTGCGACTAGGAAAAACCAAGCGGTTTTTGCATTTATTTTCAGTAGTTACTCAATAGTGACCAACCCAATTTCTAGATTTTCCAAGCAATTCACTATTTCCTTGATACCCAGGTTAGGGAAAGAATATGAAGGCATCCTTTCTTCATGCTATAATATTTTGAGCCAAAGCTCAAATGGGTAGGGTAATTTTTTTTGTTGGTTTCTCAAAGGTTTTACAATTTATAATGATGGGACAATTTAGAGGTTGCCTGGATTGGTTAGGCCACAAATAAGTAAACAATCACAAATTCAAATGCAATATAAAGAGCAGTAAACAATCATGAATTTAACCAAGAAAAAAAAATTGTAACCTTACCTATCATGTCGCAAACTAAATCGAATTTCTCATCAGTTGTTGGTAGCGCCCTGCTCTCTTCCTTCACGTGGCGTGACGCAAACTAAATCAAATTTCTCATCAGTTGTTGGTAGCGCCCTACTCTCTTCCTTCATGCGACATTTTTCCCTTTTTTTGTCATCTCATTTCTTCCTTGACACAAGAAAGTTTTAAATTTTTGATTTTGATTCATTATTTGATGCTTTAGTTGGTGTTAGTTAACGCCAAGTTTAGCACCGACTCTTGGTCGTAAATGTAATATGTTTGGGACGTATAAGGTGGCGTCAAGTGCGCCTAATTTAGTGCCTATCATTTCTGTATAGTGACTATTTTCATTGTTGTGTATCATAAGATCCATAGTGTTAGAAATAATTCCAACTCCTGCCTTGTTTTTGTGACCACCACTGTCTCGTGGCTCCTTCATCGGCTCGGTACGGTAGAACGGTTTTTACTGTGGTCCCGCAAGGTGAATCATCCTTCTCTGTGGTAGTGTGGTGAAATATTATGTGGCGGCACTCAATTCTTTCTTCTATTCCTGGAGGTGTTACGATGACTCCCATAGTACCATAAGTCTTCTACCATTGTTGTGCGGTAGTGTGGTGACCACATTGTCACGCGCCTCCTTCATCAGCTCGGTGTGGTAGAGTGGTTTTTACCACGGTCCCGAAAGTTGATTTTTCCTTCTCGGCAATAGTGCGGTGAAAGATTCTGTGGTAGCATTTTTATTCATAGAGGAGGCTATGGAGAGAGGACATGGACAATGTAGAAATACTAAATCGCTAAGACAAAAGTGGGTGGAAATATATGATACAACAAAATTTGCAGATACAATAGAGGTAAGAAGAGAAAGCAACCTCAACCAAAGGAGAAAGGTGTTTATGAATTCAAAAATACTACATTATAGAGGAGATAAAGTCATTTTTTTGTCCATGAGGCCTCTGAGGTGAAACTTATTGGTGGGAAATGCACAAGAATGGTGATTAAATGTGATTCTATGATCAAGGGAAAAGTTTGAAAATTAGGATAGCCAAAACATGATATCAATATGTCAAATATATGACTAAAGTGAGGTTTTGTGTTGGTTAGCATATTCATTGAAATGATATAATTGGTGTACTAAACATTATTTACTATGTTGTGTATTATAGGGGTGAGAAGAGGCCATGGCAACAAATCGTGTCATATCAAATGAGGACACAACAGATGAAGCGGGACATCAGGTACTCAAATTTTGACTTAACTTAGGAAAAAATGATCTGATGGAATTTTGTGATATGTCCATCTTTTTTCATAGTATTATTGAAATTTATAATGTATTATCCAATCTTGACAAAAAATAATGCATATTGTTGATTATTTTAGATGGAGTTTGGAGCAAATGTTGAGCCTAAGCTCTCAACTAGCAAAATAACAAGATATGTATGTGGACGTGGACCTAAAACTGTTAAATCACATAGAAGAATGTGGGTGGAAGAGGATATGACAATGGATACTACAGACACAACAAATGATTGCACTAAAGAAGAGGTAGGTCGGGACTATAGTACATGGGATGAATACTTTGAGAAAATTGTTGTTTGTGGATGTTTTGTATGTCATGGAAAGAAACAATTCAAATGAGTGATTTTACAAAGACATTACATATATGATGAGCTTCCAGTCGGTAGTATGCCTCCTACAATTGATTAAAATCCAATAGGAATTGTGGTGACGAATTTTCCAATTTGATATAAATAACATGTATACTTTATTTAAACATTGTTTTATATTATTTAAATAACTAATATTTTCTTAATGGATACTTGCAAGATAAATTTCTTGGTTTAAATTTTTGTGGATCACCGAATTCCAACCTAGAGGGAAATGGTCATTTATCGGATGATAGATCTAACAAAAATATGTGCCAATATACCAGCTCGAAATATGAGGAATTGATGAAAACAAGTATCAGAATAAGAACTAGTGTGAAGATGCATAATTTTCTTAAAACAAGGGGAAGGCGGACTACATACCCTATGAGAATGAATGTGATGGAGATGATGACTTGCCCCTGAGTTTGAGATCAATTTACAAAGAGACATTTGATCATCGACTATATTGCACCTGGCCTAGTGATCAACAACTACCTTGAGTGTACGAAGTGTTTCAATTTTGGGGATACAACTACATGATACGACCCTCCAATATTCATGGAGCGAATCTACGCCTCTTTATTGTCCAAAATTTACATGTGGGATCCAAACATAGAAACAATTCAAAACAAACCACTAGGAGATTAATGCCATATTATGGTCCATCATATTACAGTGGTGAATTGAGAAGGCTAGTAGAAAATAAGCCTAACATGTTAACATATGGTCTAAATTTGAATATGTATACACATCATCTCTAATTGGAAAGTGGAAAATAAATGAATAGAGTTCATCTTATGTATATAGATGGACGTGCATACACACACAAAAATATTGCAGGATTTATAAATAGTAGTAAGGGAAGGGACCCTACCGTAAAACCGAATTGTCAATTCGTTGAGGTTATAAATGATAAAGATGGAGATATGGAAAGAGAGGTTGATATATTGATAATGGTTGAGGATATTATGGACCTTACCATTGAAGATGAGTTATTGATTTATTACCCCTTCTTAAAATACAATCCTACATGAAAGAAGAGGGAAGAACAAGGTCTCCCTAAGGATGTTCTTAAGGGTAGAAAATCAAAGAATAATAAATGAGTGTGAACTGATGTTTTATAAACTATGTTGTCAAAATTATGTTCTATAGCAATTATTGTATAAAAAAGGTATTCCATAAAATAATGTTCCATTATTCAATGGATGTATATATGTTCATACAATTTATATAATGTCTAATATATGTATGTCGTTCATGTGCAGGTATTTTTCTATGAAGATATTTTGGACCCGAAATGGATATTTGTCATAAATTATGATCCAAGATTAAGGCATGTATTTGACAATGCATTAGTGGATACTAAGAAAAACAATGATGACCAAAAAAATGAGAGAGGGAATAGAGAACATCGAAGAAATTGACATCCATGATGATTTTGAAGATGGTTATGTTCAGGCACAAGAAGACAACAATCCAGAGTTAGATGATGTTATGGAAGACAACAATATCAATGGTATAGAAAATGATGATCCAAATACATCTAGTAACAATATAGATGTTCTACAGCCAAATTTCACTGATGATGAAGATGATGCAAGTCAAGATGAGTATGATGATAATATTAAATACTTGAAAGAACATATGAACATTGAAAATGATACACTGGATGACATTGTAGCAGACAATAATGTTAATGACCAAGAATTCTAAATTTTCATAATTATTTGTAATCCATGTTTAAAAAAGATGACTCTTGTGGCCTAAACTTTGAAATACTTTAGTAATATTATGTTGTACTTGGACAATTGAAAACCTATTTTATTCTCCTAGCAAGCTTTTTTATTTTCCATTATAATTCTAGACCAAACAACATTTGCGAGGATGGCCTTTTATACCAATCTTAATTTGTATGAAGTTCTCAAATTTTTTGTGAAGTGGTAAATTCCTTTGGTAGATAGGAAATGTAAAGGATTCATTTAAGAAAAGATAAGTAGTCTCTTTCTAAGGGTAATCCACATGCAAAAAGTAAAAAGCACATAAAAAAAAATCTGTATAGTAGAAAATCAGATTCAATCAATTATGTCTTATTTCGCTTGAACACTTATGTGAAAGACATAGGGTATTCAACATACATTTCCCTTGGAAAAGAAAACATGTTCTTTCATTTATTTTTACTGTATATCTCAAAAGTGAAATTGTTGTTACATAATGACGCACTGAGAAAATAATATATACAAAGAAAATGTTTGAAATTTAACATGCAACCTACTGTGTTGTGTTGAAAGGAAACAAGATTATCTGGGACAAGAAATAATAATAAAATTTTGATGATTGTAATTAAAAGTGAATAGGATATGAAAAGTGAGGACAATTATGGTGCTGAAATTGAAAACCTCGATTCTAATGAAATTACTCTTTTATGTCATTAGAGATAAAGAGCACATACAATTTTATATACATAGAAAATGAAGATTTGAAACTACTAAACTGAAAATGTAAACACTGTAAGATTTTTCCTTAAACAATAATTCACATACTCACTTACAAAAAAGGTTGAAGCATTTTTTATTCAAACTCTATTTTCTTTAATAGACAGAACAGTAAAAGAATATTTACAAGTACAAGAATATATACATTGTTTCATAAACAATAAGGAATGTTTCATAGAATATACAAGTACAAGAATATTTGCAAGAACAAGAATATATACATTGTTTCATAGAATATATACACTGTTTCATAGACTTCTAAATTTTTAGAGTTATTTGCAATTTGTTAGGTCTCAAAAACATAGGTTTTTAGACCATAAGAGGGTGCCAATCTCTAAGAGGCCTTTAATCCTTAATACGAACCAATTAAAGTAAATTATTTGAAAGGAATTTATTTCACACCTAACCAAAAACCAATCAAAGCATCCACATAGTAACAACAAATGTGCCTTGATAAATCTTCCAAATTTAAACAACTTGAAAAGACCACTTTGGAGACAGCAAAGCAATAAATAAGCATGAAAATCGACACAACAATCGAACACTAAAAATGGATTAAGATTTATAATGTTTCTGCTCCATTATATTGCTCAAAATATAAACATACATAACATGAGTTCTTTTAATATGAATAAGTGGATGAGATGGTCTAGTATTTATTCTAATGGATTTAAATGATGATGATATAATGATCAAAATCAGACCTTGGTCTCCCTATTTGTACGGGAAGCAACAAGCTTCAGGTTCGTTCAAAAAAGTTACATATTTTCTTAACTAAAGCATACTCAACATAACATAGAAACTTAAAATATTTTATTGTTGGATGCACCATGGTTTGTTAATCATCAACAAGCGATCGTGACCACCTAAGATTTTTTCAAGGCTCAAGCACCATGTTAATGCTTCCACACAACCAAACTCTGACTACCTCCTCATACAGCTCATGCAAGGAACAGTTTAACCTTAGACATGTAATCAATGCATTTCTCTTGGGCATAAGTGTTTGCATTTTTTAGAGTGTATGTAATTACATTCTCCAATCCAACAATCCTCCTGAGCTGCTTATGCATTTTCTTGAGTACCTCATCCTCATCATTGATGTCATCAAGGATGCCTGACAAATATTTTGATATCTCATTTTTCCAAGTTTTTTGATTCTTCAAAGAAATCTGGCATGGCCATACATAGTGGTTGGTTGAAGTCACTCAATTCTTGTGTCAAGATATTCTAGAATTTTTCATGTGTATTCATGAGGCTATGACATTATTGGAGCAAAGAATTATTATCTCCATATTTTGCCTTTATATGGGATGCCATTTCCTTCATCCTATCAAGTAGTCTTCCATGCTCCATGAGGGCCTTGTATGTTCCACTATGAGCATGCCAGACACCATCTACATGTTGGTAAATATCTTTTAATTTCATATAAATTATCCCTGATGGTACTTTTAAAGTAGTAGCCTTCTATTTTATTTTTAGTTCTTCCTGTTCCTTTTAAGCCTTTTAAAATTTTTGATTCCATTCAGCAGTCTCAGATATGGTCTCTAACACTTTTCTTTCATGTTCAGTTAAAGGAGGGTAAATCCTTGGAGAAGTAGACAACCTATCTTTGTAGTTGGTTAATTCTTGTTTCAACCTATCATTTTCCTCTATCAGCCACTGGTCATCTCTTACTAGCTTTTGGATCTGGGCTTTGGTGAATTTGGCTACATTCACATTCAATTCAACAGTCTCCAAGGGATCTTTATCCCCTACTCTTTGCACCAGGAGATGTCCAAAAATCTGATCATGGTCAATGAGAGAAGGCTTCTTGCATGGGGGGTAAAGAGCCCAAATTTGCAAAGTGGTATTATCAGGATTATACCCTGACCCTGTATAGACCCTGTCGCATGCTTCATCCGTTATTTGCAAATTTTTATTCTTTCTCTTCAAAAATATTTCAAACACAATGGCTAAACTAATATCCCACCTAGGAAGGAGCATCACTACAGCTTCTTGCAATAATGCTCTTCCTCTCTCAACAATCATGTTTCTAATTTCTCTATCAACTTCATCTTGCAACTCTTTCAAGGCATAAGCCTCTTTCTCAGGTTCAATGTACTTTAACCTTTCTCTTATTAGTCTTCCTTTATACTCATATATAAAGGACTTAAATTCAGGGGTCTATACAAAAGTATCATCTGCAAAAAATTCTTGACTTGCACGATACCTCACATCATCTAATAGCTCATCAGAGGCTTCAAAGGTGATCACACTTCTTTCCAATGGCATCTCATATTGGGGTATAACACGAGCATTAAAATGTGATACTTATTCTTCCTCCTCAGTGTTATCTTCTTTCATGGATGGGGAACCAACTAAAAATCTCACTTCAGGAGTAGGCTGATGTGATAAGTGATCCAGTGGTGTGATTTTTTCTACTTTCCTCCTAGGAATGATGCCCCTTCCTCTTTCAAATGCAACAAGTGGCACATCTCTTATCAGTTCTTCTTCATGGAGGATTAACTATTCAATTATTTTTGTGGGATCATGTACCTCAGAGAAATCCCCTACGTAGCCTAGGTTATTACTCACCTTCCAAGCCTCAGCCATCATAACCCTACTATAGGCATTCATTCTCATCATGGTTTTTTTCTTCACAATTTTTGATGGCATCTTCTAAAAGGAAACTATGCTCATACCCTTTCAATTTCTGAAAAAAATTGGCATCACAAATGAAGTGTTCAAGATCAAACTTTTCCCTTTTGCTGCCAACCAACAAGCCATAATAATCTAGTTTACCACTAACCAAGTCATAGCCTGAATCAAAGATAATAGTGAAATCACCAAAGCATAAAGTGGAAGGCATGAAAGTCTACCTCCCATAGCTCTTTAAATGCATGAAAGCTGAAAATGACAATTGCCTTATGATCTCTAAATGAGCAACTTTGTCTAACACAGTCTTAGGCAACAAATAAGGTGCAGCTTCAAATCCATAAACCCTGATAACAGTACAATCCCCAAACATGTACTAGTCCCCCCAATTGTGATTTTTCCTTGCTGCATGACCAATATATTTTGGTCGAAGAAATCTTAAGATCTCTGGGGAGAGGTTGTAGTCACATTTGTGGCCTAGCATCTTGTATAGTGTTTTCACAAAATACTCCTCAAAATATAGGTAGTGGGACCTCCCACACCTGCTGTCCCACATAGATGTCCACATTTATATAGGCCTTTAATTTCCATCATTATCTAAGTCTTTTATTCTTAATTCCTCACCCCATATCCCCATCACCTTTCCTTTGTATAATATCATGTGCATGAAAAGAGAATAGTGCTTGAAATTAATGGCTTCACTATCATTCTTGATGATCTTAAGGGCATTATTGATGGCCTTCAATAAATACTCTACATAATCATAGGGTCGGGCATTATGTCTTTGGATGTTTGTGGCTAAAACCATGGGAGCAATTTTCATGTTCTCAAGAACATCAATTCCTAGTACTTGACCAACTAAGTAATAAGTGTATTGAAAGTATTCTTCAAACAAAGCCACAGAGAATGGGGGCTTACCTTCACTAGAGAACCTCATAGTTTGGTTACCTGCACCTTTAACCCTACATAGAGGCAATTCCACCTCTTGTAACTTGTGTTCATGGTGCGGTATTCCTCCAACAAGTCTCTAACTCATAAAAAAAAAAATCAGGGAAGTGTCTAGTTGAAAAAACATGGAAATATAATCTGGATTTATGACCATGAACTGTGACCCATCAGGCAAATGAATTTCTCTCATCTTTGGATTGTAATTATTTTCCAAAACCTTGATTAACTCTACGTTCACAAAGATGTTGGGTACTACAAGTTTACCCAAATTCAAATTCCACGGGTTTGACACTGGGCTATGCTAGAATTTCTTCCTATAATGATAAATAAAGAGGTTGTAACCCCTACACGGAGTCCATACATCTCCCAAATTTTTTTTTTATCTCCTAATGTCACACATGATGGGTTAAGATATGTTATTCTTCTGGATTTTGGCCCACACTTAGGACACTGATCAATTAAGTCTTGATTCAATTGCCTAGCTTCAGTTTTCTGTCTTTTTCTTTTTGTTTGCCTGGGGTTTTTTCCATCTCAACCCTACTCATGCAATTCTTTCACCTACTTACTGATAAAATACTTTGAGCTAGGTCTAGACCACTTACTTGGATAAATGTTGTAAATTTCCAGCAGCCTACCGTCGTCCAAGTTGGCTCTCCAAATCCTTCAATTACAATTCACAGTGATTTCAACTTCTTTGAGGTCGTATTTATGAAATTTTAGAACACTTCATCGCACCGCCTTTATGATCAATTTCTTCATTAATAGTGGTAGTCTCATCAATATTTTTGTTAGTCACATCAATCAAATTAATCATCATTTCATAACTATTGAAGAGACTTTTAATTAAAATGCCCATTATTTCTTTGATATGCTAGTATTGGGGTTTTTTTCCCTTTCCTTTTGTTGTTTACTGCACTACCGCCTTTCTCAAGGCTTCTTATTGTGGGGTTGCGGTGTATACCATTCTACCGCATATGTTTCTCACCTTCCCAGCAATATAGCGGTGTATGATTTTGATCATTACTTGAAGAGTGTTGATGAGACAATCTTATTTGTCTTACCGATATCTCAATGTCTCTTCAACATTAGATCTTATGTTCTTCCGATGTTGGTTTCCGGTGTCGATGAGATAATTTAATGTCTCTTAACGATATTCCTCTATCTCATCGATAATTACTTCGTTATATCCAAGATTTGTGTTTCACCGAGCACTTGTAGATATACCTTGTCGATGTGACATAAGTGATTCTCTCCTCAATATGCTTGTATCTTGTTGATATTGCACTATTTTACATCGTCAATGAGACATATAAATAAGTCTCTTCAACATAGGGGTGTCTCATCTACATTTTTGATATGTGCTTTGTGCTAATTTTGGGGAGACAATGGAGGGACTCTCATCGACATGGTGTTGTCTTGGCGATATGCTATGAGCAATCATAGGAGTATTTCAAGGGAGGAATATAGTTTGATGTTATAATCAAGGGTTTTGTTTGGAAGCTCACGTGAGGGATTTTATTAAATTTAAGTTATTATGACAAGAATTCTATCCATATGGTGAATGTAAGAGATGAGTGAAAATGGAAGTATGCAAAAAATAATTAGGATGGAATTTTGGCTACAACACAATCTGTGTTTAAGAAAGGATGATTCTTATGGCCTAAACTTTGGAATGCTTCAATAATATTATTTGTGTCAATAAAAATTACCTATTGCAATATCCTTAAATTTTTCAATCTTTGGTATGAATTGTTGGCAAAAAAAATTATGATTACTTGGATGCTTCTTCCATTCATTTTCTATCAACATATGTTCGTGAAGACACAAAAGTTAATAGATCAATCAGGTAGAGCTTCTATGATTTTCAAATGAAGAGTAAGGTACATTTTTATTTTTGCTACATTACATTCATGTGCATAAACAAAATTAGAAGATTACATTACTAGATTGCACTAATGCAGATGCATATATTATAGGAAATATTGCACAATCCTTTCAAAAATGTAGTCTTTATTGATAATGCAAATGTATGTTTTCCCACACAAGTCGTGGAATTGACTATTTGAATGCATATAATCGAAAAACAATGCATTTATAGATACAAAAGAGAAAAATGCACATAAAGAGAAATGATGAATCTCGGTTGCTTTGTTCTACATCATCTTCAGTCTTCCCACTTTTCTAAGCATCCAAGTTGATGTCTTCCTTGCTGCTCCTAGGTTCCCTGCATTTGAGTGAGAAAATTTTTGTTAGATAAATGAAGGATCACAAGTCAAAATATGTGCATACATCTATAAACATATAATTTGATCATCATGTGCATTCAAATAACTTGCATACAATAGATGTCCAAGAAAACAAGAAATTTATCAAACATATCTATCATATGCTCGGTTTTATCTAGCATTTTTTCTCATTGTGCAAGTATAGATAAAATTAGGTTGTTGTTTTTTTAATCTAGTTACAACATGTGGGGTGAAATGTGGCTCCCACAAGGGTTGATCCCAGGCTGTTGCCCTATTGTTTCATTTGAGAAGGATAATCACAAGTAAACCATCCATTAAGCATTAAAGATCAATATTTTTAAGGATAGTGGAGTATGTTGGTAAGGGCTAATCTCCTTATTGATAAAGATTTATCCTTATTAATAAGAACATTCCACTATCAACATAGCAATGATTCTGACAAAGCTGATCATCAAGGATTCCAAGATAGTTTTCATTAACATTTTGGTTAAAAGTAAGCATCCCCAAGCATCATAACAGTCACAATAATTGAACATGAGGGGTAGTCATGTAGATTAAAAGCTTACACAATAGTCATCACTTGCAAAGATAGAGACACCATGTTTCCACAACAAATTAAATCAAATGCATGAAAGGTACAATGATGAAGACCATAATAAAGAATGTTGCTTAAGAGGGATTGAAGGACAACATTTTGTATCAAGGAGAAAAAGGTAACCTCAAACTCTGTTGTACCTGAGTATTACAATACCTGAGCTTCTGGTGTTTCTAGATGGAACCTATAGTGGAAAAGTGTAGTCTCCATCTGAAGGAACCATCTTCGGAGCTCTTCCTTGAAATGAGGGTTGAAAACATCAGAAGAAAAGAAATACCATAATTCTAAAGTAACAATTTGTATCAAGAAAAATGTGAGAAAGTATAATTAAAAAGATAAATCCTTACAATTGGACCTCAACTTGGACCAAACAGATTTATGATTTTATCTTTAGAATGTAGGAGCTTTCTCTATTAGAGCTTCACGACCTGAAATTGGATCTCAAATTGGACCAATAAAATTTAATATTTTATGTTTAGAATGTACAAAATTTATCTATCGGATATTAAAGATGTAAGGTTGGATCAGAAACTGGATAAAAAGATTAATGATTTTATCTTTAGAATGTAGGATCTTCCTCTGTCAGATATTTGGAAATTCTACACACAAATTCTGCTTCGGAGTGAAAACACCTGAAAGTGTTTCACACCGGCTCAAGGTACAATCCAACCTGGTTATTACACTGATAGCAATCCACTTTTTCTTGAACCGTCCATACCCAAAAGTTGTATCACAATCTATTCTTCCTACACATAAAAATGCCACATATTAACCCCTTCTAAATAAAACTCAAAATACCATGAAACAATTAGTCCCTTTTATTAGTAAGTAAGTAGG
Source organism: Sequoiadendron giganteum (assembly GCA_007115665.2). Classification (NCBI taxonomy): domain Eukaryota; kingdom Viridiplantae; phylum Streptophyta; class Pinopsida; order Cupressales; family Cupressaceae; genus Sequoiadendron; species Sequoiadendron giganteum. The sequence goes on from CM021109.1 coordinate 404,641,468, forward strand.
CAGTGTATAGGACATAGTTTGATTTTATACAAGGATTCTCATGAAAGGAATCTTCAAGTGACAGTGAGTGAGTTGTTTGAGATTGCAGCTGATGGTGCAATATCCACTCTTAAAGGTAGTTAGCAAAGCAGTAAATGTGCGAGAAAATCAAATTGTACACAACAAATGATTCACAATGTTATCCTGCATAATGCCTTAAGTTTGAAGGCAAAAATCTCATTGTACTTGATTAAATTAGTGACCTTAATGTTCAATCACTGGCAACCATGATTTTAAAACATGTTATTGTGCTTATGGAGGCAACATTTTAAGCAAGGCGATGAGTGGTGGTTTGGAACAATGGCAGGTATGAAGGACTAGCTTTATATGGATACTATGCAGTCTAGCTTAAGATAATATTCTTAGAAGAGATTGAAGGTGGATTATGGAACTCAAAGGTTACCATGATAAAGATTAAAGCAAATATTGAGATCTATTTAAAAGCCACTATCATGAAGATATTAAAGATGTCAAATGCAAAACCCTAGCAGCTGGAGTAATGAACACAGTGTGAAAGAGGACAGTGTGCTAGGGAAGATTTAGGAGATCTCCACATTATCTAATCACAGGAAATACATCATTTATTTATTTTTTAAAATTAAAATAAATTATTCTAAACCCTATATAGGACACATCGATACTTCAAAAGCATTTTATTTATTTTTAAAAATTAAAAGAAGTCATTCTAAACCCTATATAGGATACATTGATACTTCAAAAGCATTTGAAGGAATTCGAGATTATGCAAACATACGTCAATTAAATGCCTGGATTACAAACAATAGCATGGACATTGTAACCCTTGTTGATCAGAGCTGGAATATCAACAACAAAGAATCCTATGCCTCCTATCATGCTCATCTCCTTACCATTTTCTATCATTCTTTATTGAAACACTTCTCCATTTTGGAAGTCTACTTCTGAAAATAAGGTTTCAACAAAGGTTTTATTGTATGTTGATTAAAATAAAAACTTTATTTTGGCGGGCTATGCTTGAAAATAAGATTTCAACGAAATTTTTAGAGTATGTTTATTAGAGTTTTAGAGTATTTTCGCGGGCTATATTCTTGATTCCTTAAATGATTTATTTAAATGGATTGTGACTAACGTGATTTTCTGCCATGATTACCGTACTACCACCGTCTCTTATTATATCCTCTACGGTATGGTGGTGTTTTTCCCTTCCCTTTTGTTGTTTACCGCACTATCGCCTTGCTCAAGGATTCTTCCTGTAGGGTTGCAGTGTATACCTCTCTACCACATATGTTGCTCACCTTCCCGGTGGTATAGCGATGTATTCTTTTGATCATTACCTAAAGAGTGTCGATGAGACAATATTCTTTGTCTTACCAATATCTCAATGTCTCATCGACATTAGATCTTATGTTCCTCTAATGTTGGTTGTCAGTGTCGATGAGACAATTTAATATCTCTTGCCGATATGCCATTGTCTCATCGATATTTTCCTTCAGTGATATTTCTTTATATATTGGTGTAACTCTGCCATGTCAGGGACACTTGTGATTATCATTGTGGTATGGCGGTGTTTTTCCCTTCTCTTTAGTTGTTTACTGCACTAACACCTTGCTCAAGGCTTCTTGTAGCGGGGTTGCGGTGTATACCACTCTATAGTATATATTTCTCACCCTATCGATGGTCTAGAGATATATGATTTTGATCATTACTTGAAGAGTATCGATCAGACAATCTATTTTTCTTACCAATATCTCAATATCTCATCAACATTACTTCGTTATATCCAAGAGTTGTGTTTTTTCGAGCACTTGTAGATATATCTTGTTGATGTGAAGTAAGTGATTCTTTCCTCAATATGCATGTATCTTGTTGAAATTTAATTTTTTTACATTATCGATGCCACATATAAATAAGTCCCTTCGACATAGGGGTGTCTAAATCGGCACTAAACCCAAAGCTAAAGTCGGGAGATAAAAGTGGCACTAACGGCGGTGCCACACTCGAAGCCAATATCGGTGTTAAAGGCGTTGATAATTCTAACATGAATTAGCACCTAAATTAGCGTCGACTAGTCTTGATCAGCGTAAATAAACACCAAAAATAGTGCCATCTTGATAAATAGCACCGATGTTTTCAAAAAATTGGCAAAAAATACATTAAAACATTGGGTGGAAGCAAAAAATGGAGTAAATCACAGGGATTTTTTGTAGTGTATATACTTAACAATTATATATAAAGGCTATGCAAAAATATTTTAAAAAGATCTAATTAATATTTTGACACTGCTCCACAACTTTTGACTTAATTGACTGAATCTATTGGAAACACGAAGTACCATGACATATTATTCAATGATGTTGATCTCCAACATGATTTTGTTATTAATGATAATTTTCCTTTATACATGGTGGGAATATATGGTGCAAGAAAGTTAAAATGGTCCTTAGTTGACAATAGATCTAGCCTAAACATTTTTCATGAGAATTACTTACAAAATATAAATGTGGAAATTACAAGTTGCAAAAAAATAATCTTAACATTAGAGGCTTTTATAATGTTGGTAGAACTTCTTTGGGTAATCTCGGTTTGTCTGTTATAAACTTACTTTTGGTAAATTGTCTCATGTGATGTTAGGTGGATTATCTTACAATTTTCTACTAGTGCGTCCATATGATTACATCATATGAGATTTGTACCTTCTACACTACATATACATGTGAAATTTTGGCATAATTATAAGTGATACTTATTATTGGATGTTCAACCCTTTAATTGTTATGGTGTGGGTAATTTTTCTAAGGATATTGTTACACAAAACCCTATTATTAAAAATAACACCATCAAATGTGACCTATATAATTATGTTTCTTTAGTTGATAATGATTGGGGACCTTAATATTTTACACCTTGAAGTGTGGGAGAATATAGATTTGATCCTAAAGGTTATATTGTTCCCCCTCCATACATGAATTTACTATATTATGGGAAAGAATTTGAGGTAGGTGATAAAAATATGAATGATAAATCCACTTGATGAGACCAAGTATTAGCTAGTTTTTTATTGTTTTAGTTCATACTTTTAGACATTTCCAGATACTCATTTCATATACATTCCTAAACTTATCTATATTTTTATGTCTTTTATGCAACATTGAACCAAGTTTTGATGTATGGAATTGTGATAATGATATGATGGTAATTGCATAATTAGATGTGTGCGTGTGTATCGAATGAAGTATGGATCTATGTTTAATTTATGGTTATTAGTATTGTGTATATGTTAGATGAATTAACTCTTTTTAGTCGAGAAGTGAAAGTAAGCAGAGTGTAACCCACAACAACTAGGAAGCACATCCCACAATCAAAGGGATTTTAGATAGAGATGCAAGGTAAATTCCAATTTACAATAGGAACGTGATAGTTACAAAAGTGGAAGCGCTCATTAATGAGGATGATTGTGAATCACTGGACCATTTAATAAGATAATTGGAGGAATGAGTCTACAATGATTGGGAAGCCAATGCAACTATTTCTAAAGTGTATATTTATATTATATCATTGAAATAGAGTTCCATTCCTAATCATCTTCTTCCATCTTTTCATTTATGTAGACTTTGTCACCCTCTATTTCATACGGGAGTGGTAATTTACATTTAAGTTTTCTATTTTGAGACCTCATTAGTGGTTGAAGAGTAGATATACCATATGGATATGTTCACATAGTTTTTCCATTTACACAAATAATACTTTTCTTTCATTTATGCTTTCATTAATAAGATATCTCTGAAGATTCTTGTCAAATTGTGAAATCTTGTTATATGCAATGAAGCAGTTTTCAATTTATCGTTATGATCAATTGATTTAAGAAGATAGATTTGATTTTATTCAGTGGATATAGTAACTTGAGAAAGGGACACTCAAGTTAATTATGCTCCACCATTAATTTATGTTGTTACAGTAGTTTCTTTCATTTATCATATTTATCTTAATCAGATGCTTCATATTTTGTATATGAATGAAATCATGAATGTGATCTTGTTTTATAATTTATGTTTTGTTTGCCTCAATGTATTATCCTCCAAAGTGATACAAGTGTTTATAAGTATTTAGGAGTGATTCTAAGTTAGAAGTATCAAGTCCATTATAGATTTCGGGTTTTAAGAGTGAACTAGTCATAGTCTTAAGTTATAAGTACCCATAGAAATAGTTTCATATTTAATCATTTTTCTTTGTTTATAGTTTAAGCTTTAATTCATTTTTCATTTGTGTTAACCACCTATAATAAATGATATAGTTAGTATAGAATTTATAGATGTACATATAGTGCCAATATCATCACAAGCATACATTAGCCCTGGTTGATAAATTAAATGGATTATTTACAAGGGTTTGGTAGACTCTTCAGTTAGGAACACCCTTTGAATTGTGTGTACATCACCAAGTTTATTGATCATTAGTTGGGCCTTACATTTTTGGCATCTTTGTCGAGGATGGTTCTACATTCAAGATTCTCCTATGTTATTTCAAGCTTTCTTAGTTTAGATTTTTTCTTATGGCATTAGGATAATTAGGTTTTAAAACCACCAAAACTAGAACATTTCACTAACATATGCAGGAGCTAGTGATACAAAAGGGCACAACTTTTGTATGTGGAGGTAGTGAGAAGCTTTGGGAATATTTATTCTCTCAACACATAAAGCTAGAAAGGATATTGGTGATCAAAGTGATCAAAGCAAGGGTATCTTGATGAAGAACTTTCCCTAACACCTACAACCACTACAGATACAAAGGAGACCTTTAGAACCATGGATGATGCAGCAGTGGATGACCCACCAGAGCATGTAACTTTTAAGTTTCCAATTTCCAACCAGGAGAGAGCAACTACCTTGAAGAGCATACCTCCTTTAGAATTATCTTTCTTCTATGGTTTGGTTACTGAGGATCCAGATACCTTCTTGTTTGAATTTGAAGTGTTGTGTAGAAGCTATGGTTATATAACAGATGCAAATAGACTCAAACTATTTATATCAACCTTGAAGGATGTTTCTTTAAGATGGTTTATGGGTTTGGTAAGATATTTTGTTCCTTATTGGAATACTATCAAGACAAAGTTATTGGAAAAGTATCAAGACTAGTGTAGAGGAATTGATATAAGAAGAGAATATTTTTAGGATGTCTCAAAAGGAGGATGAACCATTGGATGACTACATGAAAATATTCTATTTTTTCCTTAAGAAATCCTACCAAAATATTCTCTTTGAAGCTAATATTCTTAAGACGGATTGATTAGGACTATATGGATGCACTTAATCTCATTAGGGTAGGAGATATTTCTCAAGCGCTACTTGAGGAGATCTAAAAGGCATGCAAAAACTATTCAATGTCTTTCACAAAGAAGGTCAAAGGAGATAGAATATATTCCATCAACAAGATATCTAATGGAGTCTCTAGAGTAGAATTAGGTAACATGTTGTCAAACATGAAAGAAGACATCATAAGCCATTTGTCTATCCAATTGGACACTCTCCATGTGAAGAAAAATAAAGAATAAGTAGAGGTATTCCTTACTAAATACTACCCTAATTGTAGATAGAGAAAAGCTAATTGCAAGTACAAAAGAGTGGCAAGTATTACTAAGGACAAACCAGGGAAAACAGACTTTCAAGCTCTGGAGGATGAAGATGGAAAATTGTTCTACATTTCTCAAAGGAAATCAAAGAATCCAAGACAAGGTATGCCTCAAGATCCTTTGAATTATAATATCCCATTTCTAACTTTAGCAATCAAAATTTCTCTAGTTGGAACCCTCAACATTTGGAAAATACACAAAAACAATGGAAAAATACTCAACCAAACTGGAACCAGTAGCAAAAAATTATGTGGCCACAACAAAACTATCAAGAATCCAAATCCAACCCCCAATGGCCACTACAAAAAAATAAATGGCAACCTCAATGGAAAAAAGGCCAGCAATGGCATAACCAAAACATGAACTATTAACAGTCATAGAAACCTTTGTAGCCACAACAACAAGCCATCATGCCAAATCCAAAAAATCAATCACCTCAACCACCTAGAGAATCTCAACTACTAGCCCAACCTACCCCTAACCCTAATAATAAGCATGTTCAATAGGCCTATACAAATGAGGCTATTCAATACCCTACTTATTGGGTAGAGGTGAACGATGTCCACCTAAAATCAAGGAAAAAATTTGTTGGATCTTCACCACCTCAAATCACTAAGTTGGAAGATGAGGAACCCTTAGTAGATACCTTGGAAAACCCACCTATAGATCCTTAGTAAAATAAGGTTAACCAGACCAATTCAAGTCCAAAGCCTCCATTCCCTGAATGTTAGTTATTCAAAAACATCAGACACAATCTGAACTTGACCTATTGGGACAACTTAAGGATGTGTGTATGAAGATACCCCTCATCCAAGCCATCAAAGAGATTCCCATATACACTAAAAAAGTAAGAGAAATTTTCCTTAAGAAGCCAAGAAGAAAGAGAAAAGACCCTCCAACTTTTCATGTCTTAGGGAAACTTGTAGACATTATGTTGGGAAACATAACTGTCCCCAAATATGCAGATCTTTTAATTCTTGTAGTGGGTGTAAGGATAAATGGAACTCTTACCAAAAATACCTTGATTGACTTGGGAGCATTCATTAATGTCATGACAAATGGAACAATACAGTTATTGCAGTTAATAGACTTTAGACTTACACCCTTTGTCCTACAGTTGGCAGATAGGTCAATGGTTAAACCTGAGGGAATCATTGAAGACTTGGTCATGACATTGGATTCATGGAAGTACCCTATAGATTTCATGGTATGGAAACCAAAGGCCAACCTTGTAGGCTATCCCCTCATTCTAGGAATATCATTGTTAGTAACAACAGATATATTTATAGGTTGCAGGTCTGGAAACATGATTATCTCAAAAGGAAATGTGACTAAGAAATTAGTCCTTTATCCACTAGATCAACCTCAGTAGACCATTTGGCCTACCCTAGATGAGGGATCATACTATTACTCCTTGCAGACCCTCATGATAATTGAATACATCCCTTTGTTAGGAAACCAAGATGAGGAGGATTTAATAGCACAAATCATACATAATAACTATGGTAGGAACCCATAGCAACAAGACTGCTTAACATGTCTACAAGATCATCTATAGAATATTATCCCTTCCAATTCATCTGAGTCAATAGCTTAATTTTTTCATACTTTGCTACAACAAAAATGTATCCCAAACATAGGAGGACTTGATCTTTCATCCGTTCAAACAACATCCAATACTTTAGAAATCATGCTAGGTAAAACATTGAATGTTAGTAGTGAGTTAATTGTTGCATAGCAAACTTCCCTAACCACTATGTTGAAAGCACATGCAACAACCTTTGCATGGGATTATCAGGTGCTACCACAATAGTGTGTCTCACTTAATGGACATGCTGATTTCTGTCTAAAATCACATTTTTTAGAAAAACTAATGATTTTAGCCTTGAGAGGTTCCATCTAAAGGGTTTTAATTGAAGAGGGGTAGATAATACCCCCTTAGATCAAACCCCCTTTGATAGAACCCCTCTAGTATTAAATCATACCCATGATTGATTCTCCTTTGCACCTATCAAAATGTTGGCAAAAAAACATTTTTAACTTTTGAGGGATTAAATAACATCATTTAGAAATGGTATTTTGCAAGATTGTAGCCCTCGAAACAAGCTTTCCAACAAGTATAGTTTAGATATGTTTTCATTTTATCTTGTATTTAATTTCTAATTTTTATTGAGCATAGGTTTTTCTCTGAACATCAAGTTCTTTGTTCTACAGAGATGGATAAATAGTAAACCATTGTAAAAAATACAAAAATACCCTTTCCATAGGTATTGATGTCCTTGTTTCACTAACAAAATAAAAATTGGATTTTGATACATACACAAAAATTTAGGTTGTACGACACACACACATGTCCAAATTATAGTTAGAGTGACTTAAAAAATTAATTAAAATATATATATGTAAAAAAATTATTAAAAAAATCCATTATTTAGATATTGATGTTGAGAAGCTATATTCCAAATATTAGAATTTTATCCTTTATAGAAAAACATTTATGTTGTACAACACAAATGTTACTTTATGAAAATGTTATTTTTATGTTTAAAACTAGTTATTAAAGGACATGTTAAAAGGTTCATGATTTATTTCAAAAAAAATTAAAAATATATATTTAGAATCTACATGCAAATTTCCACAAATCACTAATTCACATCATCTTCAATTTCTTAATGGTTTAGCTGCTATAGGTCACAGAAGATGAAGATTTAGTTAAAAATATTGATGTAAATGTCCATCTTGAGTAAAAAGTGAGATACAGTATTGTGATTTCACCCTACCATGACATGAAGGGGATTGACCCAGCCTTATGTATGCATATGATATACATTAATTATGGTTTTAAACCAATAGGGAAACCCCAAAGGAGAATGAACCCTACACTAAGAGACAGTCGAAATTGAGTTACAAAAATTGTTTGATGCAAGCTTCATTTGTCTTATTTTTGATAGTCAATGGGTGTCACCTCTAGTAATTGTCCCAAAGAAAGAGGGAAAATGGAGAGTGTATGCAAATTATAGACAATTAAATGCAGCCACTAGAAAAGACCACTTTCCTCTACCCTTCATTGATCAAGTGCTTGAATCCTTAGCAGGTAAAAAGTACTTCTCCTTTCTTATATAAATGGATTTAGTGCCTATAACCAAATTAGAATAGCTCTAGAGGACCAGGATAAAATAAACTTCACATTCTTTTGGGGAACTTATGCTTATTTTGTCCTTTCATTTGGGCTATGTAATGCTCCAACCACTTTCCAAAGGGAATTTCTAAGTATTCTCATATTTTGCACGACTCCATGGAAATCTGCTTGGATGTTTTAACAACTTATGGGGACACATATGATGAAGCACTTAATAACCTAGAGAAGGTCTTAAAAATATGTCAAGAACATAATCTATCCCTTAGTCATGAGAAATTTTTCATGATGATAACCCAAGGGATTGTGCTAGGACATTTTGTGTCAAAATATGGCATTCAAGTGGATCTCAGTGAAATTGAAGTAATCTCAACACTCCCTATACGCCAATAACAAAAAGATGTTAGGAGTTTTCTAGGACATGTTGGGTACTATAGGAGATTCATACAAGACTTTAGAAAACTTGTAACCCCTTCATTTTTTTTACTCACAAAATATGTATAATTTGAGTGGACACCTACTTGTCAACACTCTTTTGAAGCACTCAAGAGACAATATTTACCAAAGCACCTATCTTGAGAGGAACAAACTAGACCTTGCCTTTCCACATACATACAGATGCTTCTGATTTTTCTATAGAAGCAATGCTTGGTCAGAAGGAAGGTAATAAAGGGTATGCCATTTACTATATTAGCAAGAACCTAAAAGGGGAAAAACTAAATTACATAGTAATAGAAAAAGAGATGTTGGCAGTTATCTATGCAATCAATAAGTTTAGACACTACATCACAAGCTATCTAGTATTCATCCACACTAAGCACACAACAATAAATTATCCAATGAATAAACTAGTGGTTGGTGGAAGGCTTGTCAGATGGTTGATATCACTTCAAGAATTTGGCATCACCATAGTGGATAAGCTAGGTAAAGAAAATATAGTGGCAGATTTTCTATCCAGACTACCAACTCAATTAGTAGAAGATGTTGTTAATGAATCTTTTCCAGATGAGCATTTATTTTCTCTATCTCTACACGCACCTTGGTTTGCTTTTTTTTCCAACTATCTAGTAGTAGGACAAATACCACCTCATTTCACCCCTAGAGAAAAGAGGCAATTAGTACCCAAAATCTTTCCCTACTCTTGGATATTTGGTTATTTATTCTACATAGGCCTAGATAACATTATGATAAGATGCATCAGATAGGATGAGGCCTATGAAATCCTCAAAGTCTTCCATAACGAACCTCGTGGGGGACACTTTGCAGAAAAGAGGACTACACTCAATATTCTCACCATTTGTTATTAATGGCCTACTTTCCATAAGGATGTAGTAAAATATACTAGGAGTTGAAATAGGTTTCAAATAATGGGTAGGCCAACTAAAACATATGAGATTCCTTTGAAACCATATTTATCACTAGAACCATTTGATAAATGGGTGCTAGACTTTATTGGCCCAATATCACAAGCATCAAAAAACAATTATATATTAGTATTCATAGATTATCTAACAAAGTAGGTAGAAGTTAAAGCATCACAGTTTGCAAGAGATATAATGTGGCAAAATTTCTATATGGAGATATATTTACCAAGTATGGAGTACCAAGAGAAATTGTCATGGATCAAGGTCCCTAGTTTATATAATATCTAACCAATAAGGTCCCTAGTTTATGAAATTGGGCATAAGAATTCAATACCCTATCATCCTCAAGCCAATAGGTAGGTGGAAGTAACACATAGGGAGATTCAAAATATTCTGACCAAAATAGTGTAGATTCACAAGAAGGATTGGGTAGCCAAGCTTCCTAAGGCAGTATGGACCTATAGGACAACTTGGAATACTACAATAGGGTTTACACCATATAATTTGGTGTATGGAAAAATAGTAGTACTTCCTATTGAGTTTGGATACAAAACATTGAGTACAACAGTACAATTGGAAATGGACTTAACATTAGCACAAAAGGAGATGTTACACAATTTGAATGCATTGGATGAAATAAGGATGGAATCTATACACCACACTAAGGTTTTTCAAAAATAGATAATATGATGGCATGATCAGTTCATCAAAACTAAGGAATTCAGTGTGGGGTATGGGCTTTGATTTATGAATCAGGTACAAAGACTATAAAGGAAAGTTACAAATAATGTGGTTAGGTCCCTATGAGATACAAAAAATTATTCCAAAATGGTGTAGTATAGTTGCAAATAATTGATGCAATCGATTTTCATTACTTGTTAATGGGCATAGATTGAAACTTTATAAGAAGCCAACACAAAAGGATGACTTAATTATTTCCTTACTATACCATTATGGACCAAAGAGTGACTCTGACACAACCATTGTACCAAGCCTCAAATATTTAGTAATAGATATAATAGGTTCTCCACATGACTCAGTAGATGAGCTACATAGCTCACCTACTGAGGTCACTCGGGTATAATTTCCTACCATATTTCAATGCACACATAATAGAGTGACAACAATCAACAATCATTTTCAAGAATATTTCATGATGCAGTAGGGACCTATAGCTTCATGCCTACAAGGGGTAAAATTTAAAAAAGGGACATATTGTTGAAGGCACCCATAACACTTGCCTATTAGAAATTTGTAAATTTCATCTAAATTAATTGCATATCCATTCATATCCACCTCTTTTTTGTACATGCAACCTCAAACCTATCATATCACTACATGCAGCTTCATCCACCTCATCCCACATACCATTCGAATTAATTTTGTTGATTTTCATGTGTTATGCCATTTATTTCACATCACATCATCTTGCATCCTGCAACCTTTCAAAAACAACATTCACCACGCACCATGCAGTTATATCATTTATCACCAATTGCAAGTACAAGCAGACACATCAAATCTCACTATGGTCAGTTCAATTCACTATCACATGAGCTAAGTTTTAGTTCACTATACTTCTTGTTGTCATGGAGATTGCACTAACATACTAAGTTTAAGTGCTCGACAATCTCATGAAACATGGAAACATCTTTGAGCCTATGGGTATGCTCACAGTGAAGATGAATCTCCATATTATGGGTTGGCTCGCTTATGATTTTCTAATGAATAAATGGTTTCTTGAAGGTAAAGGGAAGAAAGACTTTGAAATAAATGTATAATTTGAATCTTAAACTATGGTGATGCACCTAAACGGAAAAGATGAGAAGCTTGACTCACAACTATCTCTCATAAAATATATTTTCATAAATCAAATTGGACAGTTTAATCGCATAAGTGTTTCACAAAAAGGCTTGATAATCTATCCTTTATGAAGGAAAATAATATTTTCACAACCTGAAGGTAATGATAAATATATAGCACAATCTATGACCTGTGACTAAACTTGCTTCTATGTACATGCATCCATTAATGAGACATAAATTTACAGGTTTTGAAATTTAAAACTCATTAAATTTGTATCCAAATCATCAACAGAGACAAAACACCTGAATGTGAGAAGGCTAACACTTGATTGCAATAATAAAATTGAACGAAACTCTACAAGTAACAATATCAAATAACCTATAAAAGCTATTGTATATATTAATAACTATAAAAGTGAGCTACCAGACCAATCTCTCTTTGTAGAATGCAAAGGCAAAGATGTAAGAACTAAGGAAAAAGACTAAGTCTTTTTCAATAAATACAATAGGTAACTCCAAGGTGCCAAGAGGTGGCACTAGCAACTAACTGAAAGTGAAAATATCTCACCCACAAGCAAAGATGAAAACCCATGAAAAGGGGGCCCACAACTGATGTAAACTGGGCTCAAACAAGTGAAAACTCCTCCTCTCAATGCGCATGACCAAAAGTACTCCAAAATTGATGTAAATTTGAGGTTCATACCTCAAAATACGTCATGAATGATGGCCTCAATCAACGAGATCTCCAAAAAGGCTCATCTTTGACTCTAAGTCAAAGAATGTAGATCACTCCAGCTCACTTGTATGACTCATCTTTACCTCTAGCATATTTAGGATGCATGTATCGGTTTGTATTAACAAATGTTAAAGGTAATGCATTAGATTTATCTACTTAATAAGTGTTTATACAGCCAATATTACAATATCATTATCAAGTTTATTAAGGAAAATAAATTGCTTTTAAAAATTGTTCAAATAAATCAATATGTGTTTCCTAAATGCAAGACTCAAGGTGGGTTGTATTAGTTTGAAGTAAATAACTTAAAATTAAGGGGGAAAATGCCTTAAACTTGGTCGAAACGTTCTAGGGTAAAAGAAACCCTAAACAAAACACACCTGCGGCTTCTTCCATTTTTCTTAATTTTACACTTTTGCAAACTCATGCAAAATTGGGCACCGCCATTTAAGGCCTTGAACTAGAGGTTATCATGAAGTCCTTGGGTGAAATCTTGAGCCTTTTATGGAGAGAATCTATTGGAGACTACGTGGTAAGTTCACCTTTTTGTTTCTTGTGTTTTTGCTCGACTCTTCACTGTAGGAGAAATACTTTCTATTGTAAAAATGTAGAAGATGCTGAAAGAAACTTTTGTTTCTCTATAAGTTCGGCCTCTGTAACATGCTTTCTCTATTTTTTGAAAACAAAATATTAGAAAATCTTCCTTTCTCTCTCTTTTCGAGTACTTTTTCATGCCTTTAACTTGGATCATGGCGACAACCTCAACATATTATTTTTGGCTGTGGGTTTGAATCTTCTCCATATCTTGATTCAGTCTATTTTGAGGGTTTTAAAACTCTAGGCCATGGCTCCTTGAATGTTGTATTTCTTCATTAAGCATAGTGCTACATTTTTTAAATAGAAAATATGATTTACAAGCATTATTTCTATAGGATATTTCCCCATCTATGCAATGGCTTAAACCACTTATTCTGCCTTTTTCCTCCATGAGAGGTTGTGGCTCCTTGAAGACTCAAGGTTTTCTTGAGATTTGTATGCTCGAGGGTTTTATCTCCATTTTCACCTTCAGTGTTGATGGTTTCATTTTTGTTTGCAGGTCGTGGGATATTATATCCATTTGCACCTTCAAGGGTTTGATCTTTGTCTTGGAGGCCACGGCTTCCTTTGAGCCATATGGGAAATCAAGTCACCGATATGTGGAGTTGTAGTGTTTCATAAATATCTACAGTCCCATTTATTTTTTCTTTTTGAAATACTTCCCATCAACCTATACCTATGTATCATAGAACATGTTGATACGAATTCCACTACTAGAAAAATTACTCACTCAATGTAACTATAATCTGATCACACTTTTGTGAATATCAAGTCCATTTCCAATACATGATCATCTATGATGAAAATAGTTGCATGTAAGGTATCATGTATGAGCATGAGTAACATTCATTCACTATGTTTTGCATTTCTCCTTTACCATGCTTGCTTGATTTTAGTTGAAGACAAGTTACTTCCAATGCTCTTTTCACTGAACTTATTACTTTGTGAGGCTCTAAAATTTAAAATTTGTCATTGCTATTTTCTTTATGGGACTTTTCTGTAATGTTCAATGCCTCCCATATCGATCAACAATCATCTTTAAATTCTAAAGGTAGCTTCTTGTAATTTTTTGACTGCCCTGCACTTATGGTGGTGATAGTCTTCATTGTGATCTCATTTTATTGATAGTTATACCTTCAAAATCTGATATAAGTTTTCCCTTATCTTGAATTCTCACTGTTGCATTTCTCTTCAAGCTTTGATGAACTTTTTCTTCACTTTGGTAACTGCCTAGTAGAAAAAATTGCATTCTTTTGATGAAACTCTTGTAGATAATGACTGCAAACAAGATAATGACAGTAGCCTTTAAGCATGTTGGGCTCAACCCTTGTGGGATCCATATTTATCTCCACATGTTGAAATGTTAAAAGAGATGAATCATGAAATGAAATATGAACCTGTACCTACACAATGAGAAAACTAGTTAGAAAAAATTATGAAGTTCAATGCTCTTTCTGATGATTTGACTCTCATTTGATGACTTTATTTGGCTCTTTTGCATTTATCTGATAATGAATCAATTTATTTAATGTATCATAGCTGTAAGTTATATGTTTTGATGAAACATATGATGATATTTCATGTCCCGAGTTCTAACAAAATATTTCAATCATCTGTAGGAACATTTGGAGATCATGAACAAGAGGAGTTGAAGATAGAAGGATCAAGCTATAGATAGAATGACCGACATCAACATTATCCACGAAGGCAATGACGAATATGATCTCTTTTCGTATGTTTTTCCTTTACTTTATCTTCAAAGGTATAGCTTGCTTTCCATGTCGTATTGATTCAATTCAGTCATACCCATGGATTGTGTGGGAAATTTAAACATTCCTTTTATCTTAATATATGAAGCAACAACATTGTATACATTTTCACTTCAACATGAATGAAATACAACAATATCATGCAATTTGTATAATCTCTTTCTCTTGTAAAACATTGCATAATAAAAATTGAATTCCACTTAAAACTTCAAATGAAAATGATTAAGATTAGCAAAAATTTATTGAAGTACCTTTCACCTTAGATGTAACAAATGTTTCAACTCTACCAAATTGAGTTGTAGGAAAAAATTTGGCAACACTTCTATAGTTACACATATTTATGTTCCATAATTATCATAGATGGAAATTGTTTTCCTGCATTGTTTACGTATTATATTTTTCATGCTTCATATCATTTTTATTATTTCCAATACATCATTTCACACTCCACCAAGTACAATTCCATTAAGTGAGGACACTTGATACCTTTAGTTGGGGGGGAAGCAATACTCTTCATTTTCATTTTCTTGATTAAAAAAATCTAAACACTTTATGTAAATCCTTGGACATTCTAATTTCCCCTCTCTAAATACAATCCTACCATCCAAGCTACAATTCAAACTCGGAAGAAAAGGAGAAGGGGTGGAATAGCTAAATTTGCACACGGGAAGAAAGGGATTGGTGTGGTTGAAGTGATAAATAGAGAATTTGAGAAAAAACAAAGAAAATTGTCATCATGGTGGTGATATAATCCAAAGAGAACCATCTCCACACAATCAGTTGATGGAAGACGTATTTTTGCTGCGTATTTTTTAGTATGCTAGTCAGATAGCTTACTTCTTTAAACTCGCAGAGTTTAATGAAGTTATGACCCAAAAAAAAATTGCTACTTTATAACATTATGATGCAACTATAAGAGGGTTGACAGTGGACACTTCAAAGGCCATCATTACAAAGGTTTCAATATTTCCAAGAGAAGGGGAGGATTTTCTAATTAGGGAAAAAAAAATCGTTGTCATGGATGAATTCAAATAACATGGAGAGAACTTGGACTCATCCTCCCAAGGTATTGAAATATTATCCTTACCATGAATTTGGGTTTTTTTTGCTTCATATATAATTAAGTATCTCACATGTGATGGTATCAAGTATCTATTATACATATTCCATTTCAAACTTTTAAGCCACCTTCAACATGACAGGCATGTAAATGTTCCCAAAAAAAATTAGTTTGAGGGTTCAGTTTCCACATGTTTCATGGGAAATATTTTTAAATTGCATTCATATTAATCACATTCTTGAGAAACCTGCTATTCTAGAAAATATGGAATCACATGTTGTATCAGGGAGAGAAATTCTTGTTGGCTCCATTGTTGCTTCACCTACCCACAGCAAAGGAGAGCCAAAGGAGCAAAGCATGTAAGACTCACCACCTATGGCCTCTGAGCAACTTGTAGCAAAAGAAACCCAAGAAACCCCTACTTCTATCACAACACCAAAAACTAGGAAAATAAAAGGTGAATCTTCTTCTACACCTACCAAGAGGTAGAATAAATCCACTCGGCCTAGGCATTCACACCACCTGAAGAAGAAAGGTTTTATGAGGGGATCAATTAAGAAGAAGGAAAAATAATATGTTGTGATAGTAGAAACTGATTCAAAATTAAAGGGGGATACCCCTGGTAATGTAAACACACTAGTTAAAAAATAGTGGTATTTCACAAGTACCTTTGAATCTAATTTAGAGGATGCCTTTGTTGCTAAAAAGATGAGAAAGAAAACCCCACAAGGCTCTGATAGTGAGGGTTGTGATTATGCCATGGGTGATGATAATGAGTTTTTAGAAAAATATGAAGCATTGTTTATTGAGGAAAGAAATGTCAAAAATTAATTGCAAGAGGCACTTGACAAAATAAGGCAATTGGGGGTCTAATTGAAAAGTTATCAGTCAAGGGACAATGAGAGGGGCATGAAAAATTAAATAATTGGAGTAAAAATTACACAAATGTGAACACGGGTCCAAGCTAGATGTTCTTGCACATCTTTCTCTTGTGGAAATAGGGAATAAGAACTTATGTCTAAAGGTAAACCTCCTTTTGTTAGAACCCCAATTGGCCCCACTATTGTGTCCCTAGGGTATGATTTGTGGAAAAGAACTAATGAATTCTCTTAGAAAAAGGAAGCATGGGAAAATAAAAGACTAGAAATAATAGCTAACCATGCTAGGGTTCTTGAGAAGAAGGAAATTGAATTGAAGAAGTTAGGAGTCAGAGTTGAGGAAACTACAGACAAGGTTGCACAAATCCTCAAATGCAGGCCACTTGCCATGGTGTGTGATTTATTCTTGCAAGATAATTTTTTGTGTTTTCAATTCAGCCAACTGATTATTACCTTATTAATTTTTGTGAGAAATTTTTTTGAGTTTTTAAATAGTTTTATTGATTCTACACCAAATGTACAATATCAACTATGTGAATTTTACCTGCATAACCTTGCTCTATCAAATGATATAGAATGGAACCCATTGATGTTTGTGGGGCATTTAAAAATTAGAGCACTAGTGTTTTACTTTAGGAACAAGCATCATATGGGTGAAATAATGAAATATTATGTTGAGAGAGAAATTAATTGCTCTCAAGATCAGGAAAAATTCGAATGATCCTAATACAGATAAAGGAATGAAAAAGTCTCTTGAAGCATAAGGGTGTAGGTAGAAGAATCATAAATGTTAGAGATAATGATTATGGTAGGATGTAGCAACTAGTTGTAGGTCTCATCCATCATGATTTTAAGTTTGTGTAAGGACGGTGGGAATAATTAACTTCTGAATTACAAAAAAAGGAACCACACTCTTTATATAATTTTGTAGCCATGCTTGAGAAATCTTTTAGACCTGTATAGAAATTTCCAGAGACAAAAGACTCCCATGGGTACCTCTTGCCTTTCATCCACCAATGCTCCTATATCCAGTGCCACATTGCATTGGGGAACATAATACAAAAAGGGAAGAGGTAGAACATTCCAAATGGGAAAGACCTTCAACCTATGGAGGCTACTACTTGAAACAAGGAAAATGAGTGGACGCAGTTATAGACTTCAGGGAAATAACCTTGCAATACAACCTTTAGTCCTAAGTTGATTTTTTGAGGACAAGCAATATCCTAGTTGGGGGGGAAATGATAAGACCAAGTATTAGATAGTTTTTTGTTGTTTTAGTTCATACTTTTAGACATTTACAAATTTGTATTTCATATACATTCCGAAACTTTTCTATATTTTTATGTTTTTTATGCAACATTGAACCAAGTTTTGATGTATGGAATTATGATAATGATATGATGGAAATTAAATAACTAGATGTGAGAGAGTATGGAATGCAATATGGATCTATGTTTAATTTATGGTTATTAGTATTTTGTATATGTTAGATGAATTAACTCTTTATAGTCGAGAAGCTAGAGTAAGTAGAGTGTAGCCCATAGAAACTAGGAAGCACAACCCACAACAAAAGGGATTTTAGATAGAGATGCAAGGGAAATTCTAGAAAAATAGGAATGAGATAGTTACAGAAGTGGAAGCACTCATTAATGAGGATAATTGTGAATCACTAGACCATTTAATAATATAGCTAAAGGAAGGAGTCTACAATGATTGCGAAGCCAACGTGACTATCTCTATAATGCACATTTATATTATACCATTGAAACAGAGTTCCAGTCCTAATCATCTTCTTCCCTTTTTTCAGTTATGTAGACTTTGTCACTCTCTATTTCATAGGGGAGTGGTAATTTACATTTAAGTTTCTTGTTTTGATTCCTCATTCTATAAACCTCCCCCAAACCTATATAGTTGGATCGATGGTTGAGGATTAGTTGATTTAAGAAGTTATATTTTCATATTATCGTTATGATTAGTTGATTTAAGAAGTTAGATTTGAGTTTATTCAATGGATATAGTAACTTGATAAAGGGCCACTCAAGGTAATTGTGCTCCACTATTAATTTATATTATTACAGTATTTTCTTTCATTTATTACATTTATATTAATTAGATTCTTCATGTTCTGTAAATGAATGAAATCACAAATGAGATATTTTTTTATACTTCATATTTTATTTTTCTCAATGCATTATCCTCTAGAGTGAGATAAGTGTTTAGAAGTATCTAGGAGTGAGTCTAAGTTAGGATTATTAAGTTCATTACATATTTCAGGTTTTAACAGTGAACTAGTCATGGTCTAGTTGTAAGTACCCATAGCAATAGTTTCAGATTTAATCCTTTTTCTTTGTTTTCATTTTAAGCTTTAATTCCTTTTTCATTTTTTTCAACCACCTATACTAAATGATATAGGAATTATAGAATCTCTAGATGCACATATAGTGCCAGCATCATCACAAGCTTACATTAGCCCTGATTGGTAATTAAATGGAGTCTTTACAAGGGTTTAGTAGAGTGTTCAATTAGGAACACCCTATGAATTGTGTGTACATCACCAAGTTTAATGATAATTAGTTGGGCCTTACACCAATTATGTTTATGATAGTGATTAAAATAATACATATTCCAATAACTCTTATCCCACACAATATAATAACCTTATTTTTTTAGATGCAAAACTATAAAAAAATTAGTTATAATGGAAAAGTAATTGGAAGAAATGAACAAAGTAGACATAACCTAATAACATTAAAATAAAATAAACAACACCATGGTCTTTTTTATCAAATTGATGACATGAAACATTAGTTAGAAGAAATAAAAGAAAAAGAAAAACAACCTAAAGTATGCACAATTAACACCAATTTTAAGCTTTAGTGACACATTATTTAGTTATTACATTTAATTATGGTGTTATAATTAGTTTTTTTGGTGACTATAGTTTTAGGTATCAAATCCATAAAGCCTAATCCTCTCCCAAACGCTAGGGGTGTCAAAATTGAGAAGAACATGATATTATGTCCAGGTTGGGGAAAATGAAGCAATTACTGAGGTGGGTAAAACCTCCTTCACTTTTGGTTATGATAAAATTAGAGGGGCTTCCCTAAGGTGCTAAAATAGATAATACCATAGAAACTAACACTTACCATAACACATACCATAACCCTTGCATAATGTACCCCTATTTTATTTGCCACTTCATGCATATATGGTGGTTTGCACTATTCATGGTTAAGAACCTTATTAAAGTAGATAATCGACCACATGAATTTTTGTGAATGTGTTTTATGATAACCCCTTATATTTTTACGCACATTAATACATGGCAATGAGAAAAAACTATATCATATTTAAAGTAAAAATATGCTTGTATTTATTTGTTTTTAGTGTGTGGATATGATGGGGAGGTAGATCCAATAATAGACTAGTGCCTATATCTATTTGGATAGCATAGTCATTTAATTTATACAAAACATGTAATAACTAAAACAAATGGTGATACCTTAATGAAGGTATCTCAAAAGGTTGTGTCTTCCAAAATGTATAGGAAAACTAGGTTCTACACATACATCCAAAAATATAATAGGTGTTTTTAGAATTTTAAATGAATCTACCTGGTAATCCATGAGAATTCCCATAAAATTACTTTCTTGTAATGAAAAGATACCTCACAAAATCTTTGCAAGGATTTTATATTCATCTATTTGGCCAACTAATGAACAACACATTAATAAATATGCACCATACACATGGAAACACTCAATCAAGGTCAATTATACCTTTAATTGTTCACTCTTCAAAGGCTACAAGTATTTTTATTAAAAATTTAGGACAAACCCATTTCATTACAACATAAAAATTCTTTAGCTAGATCTAGAAACTAAGAATCCTAGGTTTTTTTATCAATTTTCTTCCTTTGCTATGTTCTCTCATTTTTCTCCTTTTTCTCACTCTCTAGAAACAAAAAATTGAGACAAATATTCCCCTTAAATTTTTGGCCAAACAAAGGGGGTCATGTCATCTTCATTAAATCCAAAAAAAATTGATTGGTATGTAGAAAGAGACACACATGTCCATTGGGTATTGCTTCTCTATGAAACATGCATGAGATCATGGCCAAGCATGCTTAAATATACATGCAATGCATGGAGGAATATTTTTTCATATTTGAATTTCCTATACATTAATAATGTCATTGGGTTTTGATGTGTAGGCCAAGAATGAGTAGGAAAAATATATTGGAATAGCAGCTTGGAGGTTGCGTGATGACTACTAGGGGTTAAAATGTTAGCATTGTATAAGTGGTTCATGTGATGCCTTCTTTTATCCATCACTATAAGTGCATGCTAAGTCATTCCTTTATGATGAATAGTTTTTCTAGGAAGGCTAAATTGTTTTGGAAGTTAATAGGCCATTTTGGGTCATTAATGGTGACCTTGGTCATGTTGGGAGGTAGGTGGGAGTAAATAGTACAATGCATAAGAACTATGAATTTTTGGGTATCAAGGGTTTGGATACCTCATGGAAAATTCTAATGTCAAGGTATCAAGGATTAGAGGTAAGTAATTCTTCATGCTTCAAGAAAATATGTTTAAGGATCACTAAAATTGTGATGTCAAAAGGGAAAATGGAGGGAGCTATAGAGAGTCAAGGATCACAAGATCCCTTAATTTATTCATATTGGGGGATGTTTGAACTATAAATCACAATGAGATAATATAGTCTAATGTATCAAAGATGTATCACACTATGTACCACATTTAGAGTATCCCCGCATATTTCACTCTAAAAAGATATTCTTAAGGAAACATCAAAAGTTAGGGATCAAAGATACTAAGGAGGAGGTACTCAATTAAAGGGGTGGTTAGAATTCCAAACTTCAAAAGATAACTAAATACAAAAGTTTATGGAGTTGAGGTTCAAAAGGAAAACATGTTGGGAAGAGGAATTTTGAAACATCAACAAAGGCATGAGAAAAATAGTGAATGAAGGTTAAGGATATCTTCTCTCTTATTATATTTCAAGGATTTGGATTTTGGATGACTCATAATAAGTATCCATATAAGGAGAAATCTGAAACTCTAACTTTAAAAATATAGTGTAAAGGGCTAAGAATCTGGATTTTGGATAATAGTGTTGGTAAAATGTGTCTCAACCTTGCAATTCCATAAGGTTTATTGTTGATAGATAAGTGTGGGGGGTCATAGGGGGTACCCCCCTATGAGCGATTTGAGGGGATCATCCCCCCAATAGAGGGTCTGAGGGTTGTGTGCCCTAGTGGGGTTTTAGGGTCAACACCCCTGAAAGCCAAATTCTATGTATATTTAATTATTATAAATCTAGACCGTTCATCATTAGGTCTCAAATCCAAAAGTCAATATTTTGTTGGCTTGACTTGCTCTAGAAATCAACCCTATTTTATGAAGGTGTTGTATTATGGTTGTGTTTTGTGATGTATTCTAAGAATTTGATAGTGGTTGTTTTGCCTCTGGATCTTTTGTTGGTGATACTCCTATGACAAGCTTGCTCTACAAGTATATTGTAATCTTTATGATTTTTTTAAAATATATTGGGAAAATTTTGGAGCGTGGGGTTTTTCTCCCAGAAGGGTTTCCCCCACGTAAATCACTTTGTTGTGGTATGCATGATATTTGTGTTTATCTTTGTTTAAGTTATTGTAATTGTTGTAAAGATCTATAAAATTTTGCATTATCCTCCTCTCAATATTAGTGTAGGAAGTTGTTCCACTACCTTAGCTTCCTTACAATTAGGAGGCTCATGAAAGGCTATTTGAGTAAGGGAATGTCCAAAAATTGAAAAGGATAATGGAAAGAGCAAGCAATAGGTGAAGTGGATGCTAGAAGGGGAAATTTTAAAAGTATGAAAACCTAAAAAAAAAAAAAATGACCAAAAAAAACCCCACACTAATTGTAGATTTTTGCAACTTCTAACATATTGAAAGGCACATGGGGGGAGGAAGAAAAATATGTATATAAAATTTGACCAAGGGAGACCCAAAACAAGATGTATCAAATTGGCTATTAGTATTAGGTAAACATGGTTAAATGCACAACATGGGATAAAAATAAAGGGAAATTGGACACTTCAAAATGGGTTAGGGACTTGTATCTCTTGTAGGCATAGCAAGAATTCAAATATCTAGGATCAAACTAAAATAGGGAACCAAAGGAGACTAAGATAAATACACTTCATCATGATCAAACATGGATCATGACTAAACCAAGAAAAGCAATATTAAAAGATAAGACACAAAAGAAAATAAAAATGCAATATGTATTAGGCAGGTCCAAATACAACCAATGATATGGAAACATAAGTGATCAAGATGTAATTCCAAATAAAATCTTACAACATTATTTTAGGTTGGACCCTACAAATAATATCCATAGTACAAGGCCATGGACAAACTATTGTAACTAACAATCTCTATCAAGCCTATTGAAGGAGTTGATCTCCCTCAAACAAATATTACATTCACCACCTAGCTATAGAAAGTGACTTCTATATACATACATCAATTTATGAATATTAACCAAGAAGTGAAGATCCACTCCATTATCATTGTTACATATGGAAACCACAAATAATAAGTGTTGGACCTATTTCATGATGCATCAATCATGTCCACAATAATTGGGAGAAAAATTCCAAAAAATAGGTTAACATCAAAAGAATTGAAACACATGGAAGAAAGTAAAATTCCATTTCATGAGTACATTGTTGCTATACCTATTGATCTCCTGATTTGAATTGGGAGAGAAATAAAATTCCTTTAATTCACATGTCAAAGAAAATTGTGCATAATTGTATTATTGATTTGCACAAAGAGGAGCTTCTTCTTGCAAGTCAAACTATTTATTTTTTAAGTTTTACCACACCTTCAAGCTAAGAAACAAGGTAGTCTTTAACTTGGCATGTGTATATCTATTCAGCATCATTATTAATTATGTGTTGAATCTATATAAAAGGATTTTAATTTAGATGCACCACAATCATACACAATATTATAATTTTGACCTTCAAAGAGAAAAACTTCATCATCAACAATATCCTCACCAAATTCCTAGACAATACTTTGCAAACATATATCAGTTTCACATGTTTGAAATAATTCTTCAATATCTAAATCATAAGAATAATTCAATTCATAACTCCCACCATCAGTATAAAGATTAAATAAATAGCTTCCTCATGTGAAGAACCAATCTCTTCAAATTGTCTCTCCATTTCAGAATCATTTCAGTAGTCTATTGTATCATATACGCTACTAAAATCAAACCTATGACACATATATTCTTCTTCTTGAATCACTAATATATAAATTTCTAGTGACCCAATTGAATAAAAATATACATGAGGAATACAATAAGTGTTGCAACAAATAAATAGGTTTTCATATGCATCTACATGATCATAATAGTCACAATCGTCTAGGAAAAGGTCTTTAAATTGAACATCACTTACTACACTAATATTTATTTCAACTTTTTTTTATTGCACCCGCATCCAATTTATTTCCATGAAAATAAATATAAGTAACTTTAATATCAAAAGTAGAGACAAAGGAGGGTAATATATCAAACAAGAAACCAATTTATTTTGTATCCTTTACATCATCAACATGTGCACACTGCACATAATTCAACTCAAGAACTAATCCACTTGATTATTCCCTCATGGACATGTCTCATTCTTGTCCATACATTAATATTATAATGTTAGGTTTTGAACTAATTATGCCTCATCATTCAAGTTTTCTCCTTTTGGAACTTCATGTTCATGAGCTACTAGCACCTCTTTCTTCTTCACTACCCACCTTTGCATAAGAAAATTTATTTCCTCTATCACCTTCTCCATAATATATTTTTCCTCGTCGTATCCTATTCTTGTAGTGATTTCTTATTGATATCTATAAAAAATTACTCGATCTAGCAATACTGTCATTATTTAGTGTAGGCACATGTTCATCTTTCAACTAACATTCATTTCTAGCTTACAATACTATTATATTAGTATGATTTTTCATGTCTTCACATGGTGGATTGGATTTTTTTTATTACTAGATGAGTTCCCTAAGATATTTCATGTCGTGATTGGGCAACTCATATTACTTTCCATCAACATAACGATCACCATGAAACTTTGGATCGGCTATATCATAATCACTATACTCATCTTTGTTAGTGTAAATAGTGTCTTTATCCATCTAGATACGATATCACCTTTCTATGATTGACCTACTCACACTTATAACCTAATTTTACTTAAGTTTATTATTATTTTGTCTCACTTCATGGCATTGAGACATGTTTCATCGTCACTTGAGACACCTATTGTATACATACTTGCCACTTTCTCACATACTTGTCAAGCAAGCTCACAAGTGTTGCACATTTGGAGGGTAGTCAGTTATTGTCTCCTACCTTCTCAGCTCATCCACCTTGCCTATATATGTAAGGTTTCTCATAGTATTTGCATACTCTTCATTTGTATATTGATATGCATACTATTGTGCTCATATTTTCACTTGTGGAAGGTTATCAATAAGAGCTATTTGATCTTGGCATTCTCCAACTTGGTATCAAAGCCATGAGAGTGTGTTCCTTCCTACATCAAGGTGAATCCCAAACATATCCCTATCAATGAAGCATCATGAAGTCAAATGGACAAAAGCATCACATCTAGAGGGCCTGATAAACAAAAAAATACCTTTTGTTTCATCAATTTAAGTAACTTTTGTTCGTATTTTTTTAATTTTTTGTACTTATTGTACTATAAAAATATTTACAATATGAAAAAACTTGTAAAAATTCAAATATTTTTAGTAGAGGACCAATCTGACCCTCTACCCATCTACCAATTTTGTATTTTTTCGACACAAAACTTATTCTTTGTAGCAAAAATTTGGGCTATTCGGCCTATTTTTTTGTTCATGGTATTGTTTTTTTTGGTAGCAATTGTTTGGCCCGGTTTGGCTTCTTTAGAGGTTTGGTGTTTTGTTCATGATTTTTTGGAAACTATTTTCAAAGACATAATCTCAAAGGTTTCGAGGCAATCTTTGGCAGATTCAAGTGTTGTTCTCCATTCCCTATGCTTCCACACCTTTTTCCATTCCTTGCATGCATAAATCACTTAGATTGAGTGTTGCATGGTTGTGTTGCAGGTGTTCTCATTGATGTTAACAGAAAAGAGATTGTTGATGGTGTTGTCATTGATGCCAGTAGAGTGGTCTTGTGTATATGGATGCATATGTTGCAATTAGTATGTTGATCAGAAGTATTATGTATGATGTTGGATGTCATGAGTTACTATAACAGTTGTTCTATATTTCCTATTGTGCACATATAAGTGAATGATCATATGAATTTTTTATTCACTATCTATTGATGTAAAATGTATAAAATAATCTTACAGTCAGTGGCTCAAGAAATTTCACTTAAAATCTCCAAAGAATGTTTTTAATTCTTTCATATTTGAAGATAAGGTCCTACAATTTAAATGATAGACATAATCAAGTGTGAAGCATGTGTGTTCCCATGTTCAAAACATAGAAGTCATTGTGAAGTTTCTTGACTTAGCAAAGAGAAGACTATGTTGTTACAATCAACATTGTGGTTTTGTAGTTTGGATAATGACCTTAAAATATCTATCTTCTTTCTCCCTTTGAGTTTTTGTTGTTGAAGTGTACCAAAATTTGAATTCTCAATGTTCTATCTCAAGACTATGTTGTTTGGGTTTGCAATAGATACTATTTCTTTGTTTGCTTGCTTGTGCTAGCATAAAGTTACATGAAGTTTTGATTAAGGGGGAAAAATAGGTTTTGAATGGACCCGAAACCATTTACAACAGCTTTTGAATGGACCTAAAACCATAGGTTTTGAATGGAACCAAAACCATTTACAAATAGGTTTTAACTGGGACCTGAAACCTGCACAAAGATGAACAAGCTACATAAGGAATCAGTATAGACTACCAATAGAAAACCCGCAGCAGATCAATAGAATAACAACATGAAAATATAGATATGCACAAAGGTTTTGACAAGAACCTTAAACCCAACAAACCCAAGTTTTATAAGGGAACTTGAACCCAACCAAGTTTAAAGGGAAACCTGAACCCACTTACATCCAGAAACAACCAGGTTTTGATGGGGACCTTAAACCCATATGAACCCAAAAAATAGGGAATTGAGTCCCTTGCACCACACTAGGTTTTATCGAGGACCTTAAACCCACATCACATACCTTTGAGAGCCACCAGGGAAGAGTCCATTTGTGAACCCCTAAACCTATAATTGCACAAGAACAAAAAACAAATTAGTGTATTAGATCAATATGCAAGGTTAAAACAAGGATTCCCCATGAAATTAGATTGAAAAATTAATATAGGAAGAAAAAATGAAGAACAATGCAAATGAAAGCAAATAAATCCTATTTTAATAAACAACTATCAATCCCATGGGGGAGTTGGTGTCAATTGATGTGTTGAAATCAGCCCTTTCCCAACTCCTTTGTAAGCTTGATGATTTGATCCACTTGATGGTTGAATTCTTGCATAACCTAGCTAAGAACTTGATAAAAAGATATGAGAATGGCTATGCTTGAAGATGGGTTTGAGTATAATAAGTTTACTCAAATTATGGATGATAGAATGAGAGGAAGAGTCTCTCAGTTATAGATTTCAAATTGGAAGAATGAGTGAAATTGAGCAATGTGGGATCATTCAACATCCAATGGCCAAGTGCCACTTGTCAAGATTTGAATGGTTGAATTTTGAGCACATTTTGATCAATGTGAAAGTTTGAATTTTCAATTTGATGAAGTGACATGTTTAGGGGGGATGAAAAAAATGGAGTTAGTGTCACTTGGATCAATGCACAATGACGTGTAAGAGGAGTGAATGCCTTGTTGGAAGTACCCATCCACTTGGATTTTGAATTCAAATTTGAGGGAATATTCCCTTTTTATGCCATGTGAGGGAAAATAGATGAATTAATAAATCAAAGTAATTGATTTATTGTGCAAGTTGCATTCTCTAGAGAGTGTGACATAGGTTAAGATTAAATTAATCAAATTTTAATTAATTTAATGAGGAATTTAGGAGATGTGACAATTTAGACTTAAATTTATGAATTGATTTAAATCAAATTGAGAGGAAGGGTTTAATTAAATAAATGGTTTTGATTTATTTAACTAAAGGGGATAATGTTAGATTAAATAAAATAATGTTTAATTTATTCAATTTAACAAGAGGACTTTAGAGATTTAATTTAAATAAAATAAATTATTTAAATGACCAAAGACAGAGGATCAATTAAATTAAATTGATTAATTTAATTAATAGGGGAGAAATACCTAATTAAATAAATAATGATTTATCTAATTAAGAGATGAAAAGTGATGATAAGTTGAGAGTATGATTCAGGAAGAAATGGTGTTGGTAAATCAGGATCTAGTGTGTTAGATCGAATTGTATATTTTTCATGTCTACACCATCCAGTCACACCAACGAGAAGAAGATGATCTCTTGTAGCCCCCCCATACACGACAAGTTGAAAAAGACCCCACCTCAAAAGCAGTCAGCTCCCCTCTATAAGAGAAGATGTCAAGAAGTCCCTTACCACCACTACAATCAGGATATATCAAGAAACAACTCCACCTCCATAGGAGCGTGCACCACCTCAACAATTATTGTAATAGAGTAGACCAACATCAAGGAAAGCTCCTCCACAAAACCACAATCCCCAACTCTGCCTCTAGAAGATATGGATCCACCTCAACAGGAGTAATCTTCGCCTCAAAAGAAGGCTTAGATTGGATTAAAGAGAAGAGAGCTAGCTAGATAGCAAAAGGGAGAAATCTGACATCCATTAACAACTCGAGGAAAATGGCCAGCAAGAGAGACATAGTGATAAATACCACCAAAAAATTGAAAATAAAATCATGGTCATAAGATTGGAGCAAGAGAAGAAACCCATCCAAATCAACCAAGAGCAACTTCAATTGAAAAAATACAATAGGAACAACCTGCTCCAACACCTCCTCCAAAGAGAGTAACACCTCTAAAGTTACATGAAGTTGTAAAAGGAGGGCATGGAATTTTTTTTTAATATCATTTGATTCTTGTAAAGTAATCTAAGGGATGTTATCTGATTTCTTGGTATCACTTGTGGTTTGGAGTTAATATTTGGAGGTTTAAGTGTCTGTTAGGCTAACTTGGTACATTGAGTTGCTTGTACCAAGTTTTGTAGTGTGCACCAGCATGGGATTGTGTACAAAGTTAAAATATTTCATGCTTATCTCTTGGCTTGGACCACATTCAATTTCTCTCTCTCATGGATGTCTTAGAGTTGACTCATTATGATCGTTGCACGTTTCATGTTTATACATTTCAGTTTGGCTAACAAGGAGAAATTTTTGAAGCTTATGAAAGATATAAACAGATGATCAAGTGTGTGATCAAGAGTATGAGATGTGTTGAGTGTTCAATGTATGTCCTAAATTTAGTGCGTTGAAGGTAGATGAATGAGTGTGAATATGAAAATAAGTGTTTTATGTATACTGAAAGTAGTGAGATGAAACTAAAAAGTTATAAGGTGAAGTGTTGAAGGTAGTGAGACAATAAGAGTGTGTAAGTGAATGTTGGAGGAAATGATCCAAACGTAGAAGTGCATATGTGATTGTTCAAGGTAGTGAGTTAAAAGCAGAGGATTGTAAGAAAAGTGTTGAAAGTAATGAGCCAGAGGCAATAGAGGTGTTGTGGAGCCAGTTGTGTATTCTAAGGTTGCAGCCTCTTTCTGTAAGTGTTGCATTTAGCAAGGAATTGTAAACTTTCTTTGGTTGAGCCCATAAACTAAGTTATAAATCTTTTTTTATCTTTGTGAGATAGGATTTGGATAGTAGCTCCAAGTAGCTTTCTCATTGTGGATTTTTCCTTGTAGGGTTGTCCACGTATATTTTGTGTTCTGATTGTGTACTTGTAGTTTAAATGGTTTATCTAGATAAGACAATAATAAATTTAATTAATAAACTTGAATTGGATTGAATTGAGGGATATACTAATTCACCCCCCAATATATTTGTGTGTTCTAACAGGATGTTGCAAGATAATAATTTTATTCTCCATTGACTCGACCTCCTCAACAACTCCATTTTAGCTTGGCACTATTTGTAGGAGAAAAGTGTCTTATCAAACTCATACTCCATTATCTTCCAAGCCTCTAAGATCCTTCATGACCCCAAAGAGATCCTTCCATCTATGTGATTGGGTTCATTGGTTCTCCTCTTGGTATTTTAGTTTTATTTATGCATAATTTTCACACTATTGGCAACACAAGGGTAGACAACTAAGAGGGGGGGGTGAATCAATTGTCATAGAAATTATACTTATTTAACTTATTCTCAAATCTGATAAATAAACATGAAAGCATAAACCATCACCACATCAAAAACACACATAACACCAATATTTTTATGTGGAAACCCTACTAGGGGAAAAACCATGATGGAGGTTAGTCCACAAGATTATACTTTGTTAAAAGTATTATAAATGGGGAATGCACATGCATTCAGCAACACTGCCTAGAGCTCACTGCTCAAATACAAAAGGCGCAATGCCCAAAGGAAGACTCGTTGTCTTACAATCACATTTAGATTACATCCAGAAGATTTTGAATTGAGAAAATAGCATCTTCTAATGGCTGATTACATTTCCGATTAAGCACAAAAACACTTTCTTCTGCTCACCCTTCTTCACACTTTACTTCTGCCTTTGAAAGATTAGAACATTATTCGCACACAACACATAACATACATCGCACACCATACCCTCAAATGGGATAAAGAATTGATCATATAGATATGTAGCTAAGGATAACATCAACATGTCAGCCCAACAAAATATAAAATGTGTACAAACTGCCAGCCCAAATCAATAAACAATTTATCAATGCGGACAAAATAACGTCGGCCAAGACATAGTAAGGACCCAAAACAACATGTCTTGAACATGAAACACCTTAAACAATTATGCCTTGAAGATCCGCAACACGCTACAATCACCCTATCGTCCATGATAATGAAAAACATGAACTCACAAAAGAAAAACACCAATCAGGAGCACAACAATCAATGTAGACCAACAACACAAATAGACCATGATCTATAAACATCCACAAGCATCATGAATCACCACAAAAGAATCCGCAACAACTCAAATTACTATAATCACGTCATCTTCTTTCAATAACACCAACTAAAGCAACAAAACAACTATCATAACACAGATACTCATAACTTAATCAAATCTTCATGTGAACCTCTAAAAATTCATGTGGATAAACTATATATAATTTCCAACAAAATCTTTAACTCGCAAATACTTATCATCAATATAATGAGCTAGACAACATTCTGAACTTCATTGCATCACTGATAACCTGCAACTTATTTTATTATAATTTTCTCAATATCCTCGGCGTATACAACCTTAAATAAATTAATGGAAATACTATTGACATGAATGAAAAACACATATCAGAAATATCCAATAATCTCCCCCTTTGGCATTGATGGCAACACATGATGTGAAAAAAACCATCAACAATACTTTCTCTTAGCACTTTCTCCCCCTTAGATTTTGACTCTTTTCTCCTTAACTCTTTCATAGTTTTTCACAAGACTCTTCTCCCCCTTTGAAATCAATGAAAAAGGTACACATTATATTTATCCACATAAGCTTTGAACCACATTTTTGAACATCTAACTACTCCCTCTAAGTAGTAGCCACCGCAACATCAATCTGGATCAAAAGATATTACTATGAAATGCACAGACGGATGCAATTCATTGCATCTTAATTCTATTTAGGAGGGGTAATCACCCCTAGCTTCTCTTTGAGATACTCAAAATTATCCTTAGGCAAGGACTTGGTAAAGATATCTGCAATTTGTTCCTTAGTGGGCACATACCCCAATCTGACTTCCTTTTCACTCATCTTCTCTCTCAAAAAGTGAAACTTTATAGATATATGCTTGGTTTTTTAATGTAGCACCGGATTCTTAGAAATGTTAATTGCACTTGAATTATCACAAAATATAGCTATAGGTTCATCATACACAACTCTAATATCTTTCAACATCTACTTCATCCACAATACTTGAGTGCAATCGTTATCATCAACAATGTATTTTGACTCTGCAGTAGATAAAGAAATGGCATTCTTCTTCTTACTTAACCATGAAATCATCTTATTTCCAAAGAAAAATGCACCACCACTAGTACTCTATGTCATTCACATCTCCTTCCCAATTAGCACCAGTAAAAGCACTCAAAGTAAGGTCATCTTCTTTAGGATACCATAATCCAAAATCAATTGTCCCCTTCAAGTACCTAAAAATACTCTTCACGGTTGTCACATGAGATTTCTTAGGATTAGTTTGAAATATTACAACAATGCATACGACATTCATGATATTAGATCTAGTTTGATTCAAATAGAGAAATCCACCAATCATGGATTTGTATCTAGTCTGATTTGTTTTAGGAGAATCATCATCTTGTGTCAACTTACATCTGATCACCATAGGTGTACCAACTGGATTTGAATCTTCCATACCAAACTTCTTTAGCAATTATTTCACATACTTGGACTGAGATATAAAGATCCCTCTATCAAGCTGAGTAATTTACAATCCCAAAAATAATTTCACTTCCCCAATCATATGCATCTCAAACTCACTCTATATCTCATCAGCAAACTTCATGCACAAATTATCATCTCTTCCAAAATGATATCATCAACAAAGACTTCAACAATCAAACCTTGTCATGATCAATCTTGAAATACAAGTGACCATCAACAATACCCTTATTAAATCCAAGCTTCAACAAATACTTGTCCAATTTGGAATACCATGCTCTTGGGGCTTGCTTAATTCCATATAATTATTTCTTCAATTGAAAAACCATATCTCCTTGATCAGTCAATTCAAATCCATCAGGTTGCTCAATATACACTTCTTCATCCAGTTCACCATTTAGAAATGCTAACTTGACATCCATCTGATAAACCTTAAAGTTTTTGTAAGAAGAATAAGAAATAAATATTCTCATAGCTTCAATCCTAGCAATAGGATAAAAATTTTCTTCAAAGTCAATTCCTTCCATCTAAGAATATCCTTTACACAGCAGTCTTTCTTTGTTTCTAACAACTTCACCTTTCTTTTTCCGTTTGTTCTAAAAGACCCATTTAGTTCCAGTTACACTTTTTTCCTTAGGTCTAGGAACAAGAATCCATGTATCATTCTTCTCAATTTTTAGTAGTTCTTCTTTCATTGCTTCCACCCAATGTTCATCTTTGCATGCTTCATTGACACTATTACGCTTATTCTTTGAGATAAACATTATTCTTCTGCAATTATTCTCCTAATTTGAACACCTTTGTTCTTATCACCTATAATCTGATCTTCTGAATGATTTAGTCTTACATACCTTGGAGCCTTAGGGTGTTCTTGAACTTCAAGATCTTGTGATCTCCCTTCTGCACTTTCAGTAGTTTCTTCCTCTTGATTTTCCTGATTCACCAAAATTATTTGAACTTGATTTAGAGTTTGAACTTTCTTTCCTTTATCTAAACTATCATTCTGGTTGTTTGAATCATATCCATGGGTTCTGGATGGTCTAACTATGTCTTCATGAACCTTGACATTATAACTTTCAATTACTTTCCTCAATATCTCATTTTAGCACTGATAGGCTTTACTTTTAGTATAATAACCAAGAAATATTCCTTCATCACTTCTAGCATCAAAATTTCATATATCTTCATCTCTTTTGATATAGCATTTACTCCCAAATATTTTTAAGTATTTAACAGTTGGCTTATGACCAAACCATAGCTGATAAGGAGTCTTATCGATATCACCTTTGACGAATACCCGATTGAGAGTGTAAACGATAGTACTCATAGCTTCTCTCCAGTAGATATGCAAGACATTTCCTTCCAGCATCATGGTCCTAGAAGCTTCTTTAATTGTCTTTTTTTTCCTTTCCACAACTCCATTTTGTTGAGGGGTCCACAGGAAAGATAATTGTCTCTTTATCCCATGCTCTTCACAAAAAGAATTAAACTCACGAAAAGTGAATTCACCACCTCTATCTGATCTCAGACATTTAATCTTCAGACCTATCTCTATCTCAACCATAGCCTTAAAAATCTTGAATTTCTTTAGAGCTTCAAAATTTTCCCTTAAGAAAGTAACCCACATCAATCTAGAATAATCATCAATAAGTAACATGAAATACCTATCTCCTTGTAAAATTTTGACTCTAGAAGGACCACACAAGTTAGTATGTACAAGCTCCAACACTTCATTTGAACAATGTTATTTTCTTTGGAATGAAAATCTAGTTTGCTTCCCTAACTGGCATTCCTTGCATATAGTATTAGTAGGTTTTATCAACTTAGGAAGATCTCTCACTACCTGAGTAGAACTTATCTTGATAATATTGTCAAAGTTTACATGACACAATATCCTATGCCACAACCAACTTTCATCAACTTGAGCAATCAAAAAACTTTTACTAGTAGCACTTAGGTGAAAGATATTACCTTCTTTTTTTTGTACCAAATGCAATCACATTTCTAGAACTCTCCAATATTCTACACTTTCCATCCTTGAATTGAATATTGTATCCCTTTTCAACCATCTATCCAACACTTAATATATTATGCTTCAATCCTTCCACATATAGGACATCATCAAGTATTATGCTTACCATCAAGAGAAATGGATCCTCTGCCATGGATTACACCAGCTTTGTCATCACCAAATATTACAACACCACTATCATACTTTTTCAAGCTCACAAATTTACTTTTATCACATGTCATGTGATGAGAGCATCCATTCTCAATCACCCATTCATCTTTTTCTTCAACTCCGATAGCTAGAGCTTTCTCCACATTTATGCAACTAGTAGATTCAGTAGGTACTGGATCATTTTCCTTGATAGCAATAAATACCCATTCATCCTCACTTAAATTCCCTTTATCATATTCATCATCTGTCACACCTTCATTGGCAGCATAATAACACTTTCTTTTGAATCTAAGCTTGCTAGGTCTTGGCTTAGGAACTCTTTTCAAACACCTTGAGGTAAAATGACCTATCTTATTACACGAAAAACATTTAAAAGGCAATTTCCCTTTATACTTACCTTCTCCTCTAGCTACCCTCTTGACAATAATTGCTTCAAGCTCATCTAGTTTTCTCTCTTCTTCCTCAATCTCTCTCATTTCCTGCTCATACTTGGACATTTTTTTAGAAGAACTTTCTCTTGGATCATATCTTTTCTTATCTTTTCTGGAGATAGTAGCTTTGAATGCAGATTTTGTCTTAGGAAGAGATTCACCAAGCTCACTTAACTCAAAATCACCAAGCTTACCAATCAACATGTCTCTGGTTATATTTTTCACAGTGTGGATCTCCTCAATTGCAACAACTTTTTTTTTATGCAGCAGGAAAGGATCTGAGCACTTTATCAACAATCTCTGATTCTTCCAATGTCCCTCCAGCACAGCTGATACTACACACAAGTTCATTCACTCTCTGCATAAAAGAAGTGATGTTCCCATCTTCACCCATTCTCAATGTTTCATATTTTTGTTTTAGGCTTTGCAGCTTATAAATCTTCACATGGGTATCATCTTCATACAAATTTTCCAACTTTTTTGAGATCTCATAAGCAGTCTTCAACTCCATTACATTTTTCATCTCAAAATTAGTTAGAGCACTCAACAATGCTTCCTTAGCCCTGATATTGTACGTGGCTTCCTTAATCTCACCTTCAATAGAAGGACCATTATATGGGATGATATATCTATTATTTATAATTGTCCAATAAGGTTCACCAATGCATCTCAGATGACACTCCATTTGAGTCTTCCACAAAGAATGATTAGTTCCATCAAATCTCGAACTATCCTTCTTATATGTCACCATCCCAAATCACCTCAAGCGGTCAAGCTTATCCAGAGGAATCTGATCTGATACCAATTGTTGGAAACACAAGGGCAAACAACTGAGAGGGGGGGTGAATTAGTTGTCAAAAAAAATATACTCATTAAACTTATTCTCAAATCTGATAAATAAACATGAAATCATAAACCATCACCACATCAAAAACACACATAACACCAAGATTTTTACATGGAAACCCTGTTAGGGTAAAAACCACGATGGAGGTTAGGCCACAAGATTATACTTTGTTAAAAGTATCATAAATGGGGAATGCACATGCATTCAGGCACACTGCCTAGAGCTCGCTTCTCAAATACAAAGGATCACTACCTAAAGGAAGACTCACTATCATACAGTCACATTCAGATTATATCCAAAAGATTTTGAACTAAGAAAGTAGCATCTTCTAATACCTGATTATAGTTTTGGTTAAGCACATAAAAACTTTCTTTTGCTCACCCTTCTTCACACTTTACTTCTATCTTTGAAATATTAGAACATTATTCACATACAACACACAACATACATCGCAACTAAAGATAACATCAACTACATGTCAGCCCAACAAAATATGAAATATGTACAAACTCTCAGCCCAAATCAATAAACAATTTATCAATGTGGACCAAACAATGTCGGTCAAGACACAGTAAGGACCCAAAAAATTATGTCTCAAACATGAAACACCTTAAACA
Organism: Sequoiadendron giganteum; assembly: GCA_007115665.2. NCBI lineage: Eukaryota > Viridiplantae > Streptophyta > Pinopsida > Cupressales > Cupressaceae > Sequoiadendron > Sequoiadendron giganteum. Next base: position 404,678,194 of record CM021109.1, read on the forward strand.
ATTATGCCTTAAAGATCTGCAACATGCTACAATCACCATGTCGGCCATGATCATGAAAAACATGAACTCATAGAATAAAATCACCAATCATGAGCACAAAAATAAATGCGGGCCAAAAACACAAATAGAGAATGATCTAGAAACATCCACAAGCATCATGAATCACCACAGAAGCATCCGCAACAACTCAAATTACTAGAATCACATCATCTTCTTTAAGGAACACCAACTAAAGCAACAGAACAACTGTCAGAACATAGATACTCATAACTTGATCAAATCTTCATGCGAACCTCTGAAACTTCATGTGGATAAACTAGATATACTTTTCAACAAACCCTTTAATCCACAACTTCTTGTCATCAATATACTGAGCTAGCCAACATATTGAACTTCACTGCATCACCGACAACCTGCAACTTATTTTATTACAATTTTCTCAATATCCTCAACATATAGAGCCTTAAATACATTAATGGAAATAGTGTTGACATCAATGAAAACCACATATTATCAATATCCAACACACACTTATTCATGTGATGTAGAAAATCCTCAACCTCATAAGGTTAGCGAGGCTTCTTAAAAGCCTTACCATAATTGTGTTAAAAGCTACTGTGCCACCATAGAAAGCAACAACTTCAAACAAGTAGCAAGGAGCATTATCCAATCTACCATCAATCCTCATGTGGCCTCGAAATGCATTTTTGGCCTATATAGACATGTAAATTTGTATCTTCAACATTTGCAAGCATTTGGTTGCCACATCTACCCTCCAAAAAAGTCCTCCATCATGTGTCTCTTTCACCAATCAAAATCCCTTATGCACAACATCAAGAACATTTTATTAATATTTTCTACAAATAATTTTTTTTAATAATAAATTTTTTGTCACTGATAGCATTTATTATTAATCTCCAGATATCAAACTAACTGCCAAGTCATTTCCAAAGTGCTTGTAAAAGGTGGATTTTTTTCATTTTTTTATAACTTACAAATAGGAGATCTAAATTTGAAGTGTGAATGGTCACGAAAATCTCTTTTTGTGGTGAACACTTTAGCATCAAGGCATTTTCTATTTTGTGTTGTTTTAATGATATTTTAGCCTTTGAAGTCAATATTGTAATTTAATTTTGATGAGGCATAATTTTCACATTGCCTATCAAAATTTTAATTTATTTATTTATTTTTATCAAAATTTCGTAAGGAATTTTATTTAGCATGTAAAACCAAGATTCATATTGAAATTTTATGAAAAAAAAATTATAAATATCTATGAGTTATAAACAAAATATTTTCGCATAGATAGTCTTCATAACTTGTAAAATTATCTTTCACATTATTTTGCACTAATCATTCTTGGGGGCTCTCTGGGGGGAAATATAGGTGTTTCTAATTTTTATTTTGTGTGATTATGTCTCTCACACTAAATCCCTTTCATTTGAGTATTCTCCATAATCCTCCTAATAAATGAAAAATCAAGTTTGATATTGTGGTATGAAAATGCATACAATAGAATATTTCTTCAATATCAAAATGTTGAAATGAAGTAACTTCTTATCTATCATGGTATAGCCTTACTTTATCATATAATTATAACACATACAAAAAAACCATTCGTTCTCACTAGATCATCTTGTGAGACACCATAATTTGGGGATGAACATTGTATTTGTATGGCTTGCATTGATATCGCATCTCCCATATCGCCTATTGCTACATATTAATCTATTGTCGACTCATCCATGAGTTTCAATGATTCTTTACATCAAGAAATTTTTATTATCATTCTAAATCCACCACATTGGGATGCACATTTACTAGACATCACATATCTATTTGTAGAATCCTAGATTTCAAATTCAGATGACACTATTGAGGATATTCATCTTCTTTATTATGTTAGCTTCAATGAAGTTGAATCATCATTACCACATTTGTATATTTCTCTTTCCTTCCCTACATCAACTTCTATTGTGATATATTGTGAGGATATTCATGAGTTGAACTATCTGACTTAGTCTTCATCTATATTGATATCATTCAGAAAAGTACTAGATTCTCATCAATCCAATTATTGGTATACATCCATGGTCCATGTTCCTGAATCTTGTATGGTACCTGATCCACTTATCAACATATGTCACATGTCAATAATGGATTGGAGATATTTGAGCATCATTCAAAGGCATTGTTGGCATCATTCTAGTATGTGGATCATGTACCATATCTAGAGACATCGATCTTATTTCCTACATATTCCTATTTAGAATGGGGTCATATTGTACAAATTTGTGTTGTTTCTTCCCAAGGGGAGAAATTTTGTTCAGCATTGATGAATCATCTTTAGCATTTAGTGTCGAGCATCTACCAACACTATACACATAATTTTGAGGGGAGATTGTATGGTTTCTCTTCTCCTATTGATTTTGGGAGGAAAAATTTCCTCACATGTAGTTCATTAATTTACATTATTTTAGGGGGTCACATAGACCTTCCCTCTAATCTCTCCTATGGAGGAAAATTCATTTTATATTGTGATATAATTGGTCCTTATGGGGTTATGATGAGTTCTTTTATCTTCTTCACTTGTACATTTTATTGCATTTTCATCATTTCTATTTTGGAGAGGGGTTTTATTTTCCATAAGGTTTTTCTCCTTTACTCCACTTTATGAGAAATTTGTATGAGTACCTAACATGGCCTAGTAGCTAGAACTCATCATATTACATACATTATCCTAAGTTTCACTTAAGGGGATTTTTAGTGTAAATAGTGTCTTTATACATCTATATAGGATATCACCTTTGTATGGTTGACGTATTCACACTTATCACTTGAGACACCTATTGAATGCATACTTTCCACTTGCTCACACACTTTTCAAGTGAGCTCACGTGTTGAAAATTTGGAGGGTATTCAATCATTATCTCCTACTTTCTCAACTCGTCCACCTTGCCTACGTATGCAAGGTTTCACATTGTATTTACACTCCTCATTTTTATATTGATAGACATACTATTGTGCTCATATTTTAACTTGTGGAAGGTTATCAATTAGAGATCTTTGATCTTGGAATTCTCCAACAATATTCTCCATCCATAGATTTGTATCCATATGCACCATATTGATCATCCTCACCTTCATACTACACAAAACAATCTTCCTCATAAGGAAGATATTCCTCTCTACTCACTAAGAGGGTATTTGGATTCATAAGGGTAGAAATTTGAGACTTTTGCAAGTCAATCTATACAATATTTTTTTGATTTTCCCACTCAAGGTGATACAATACCTCTTCTTCATATTAAAATTCTATGAAAAATTTGAAGGAGATGGATCTTGGCCAGTATTAAGTGTTTTTTTCTTCTTGATAAATCATGATAATTATGTGCATTATAGTATTTATCCTTGTTCATCCTACCAATAAGCACACTATTTCTTTCTAATTGTGTCCATTGCATTTCAAATATTGCCATTTCTTTTTGTATCTCCTGTATGAGTTTATTTAATAGATTTTCATATTTAATTTTAGATTTATATTGCATTTTGGGAGAAGCAAGATACTAGTGAGAAGGATGTGCATCATAGTTTCTATCCCAATATCTTCTACCAAAAGTCATATAATATATCATTTCTTGATTAGACCTATGGATTTTTCTATATTTTCTTATTATACCACTACTTCAATCTTTAGAACTAAATAGGTTTTGATCTCTTAAATTAAAAAATGAATATTTTTTACTTGAAGTTAAAACATCTAAATTTGGATAGGTAAGTTTGAAATAGTTAGCATTACTTTGAAATTTCCACAATGGATGTTTTCTTCATGCACTAATATAAGCTACATCTTATTCTAGCTAGTACTTGAACTATCTATGTCTCTTCATATCAAAGTATTTTGATTTGATTACTAGTTATGGGTGACTAAAATAGAGTCACGAATCTTCACTTAGGAAGAGCCAAAAAAAAATTAATAGTTAATAATTCAAAGTACGAGGTGAGAGTATTTCCCTATTGATATTTTATGCCTTTTGTGTTGGAATAATTTGACAAGAAATCAAGCTTATACATTTATAACTTTCTTTAATGAAATACCATGGTGTTAAACATGTGAACAAAATAATCTCCTCCTTGATAATGTAACCATTTATCGGTGACTAAAGTTGTAGGTCCCAAATCCCTAAATCCTAGTCCTCTCCCAAGTTCCATGAAGCTTATTAATGGTCAATAAGCTTATTAAATTAGATAATCTACCACATTAATGTTTATGAATATGTTTTATTATAACCTAGTATGTTTTTATATACATTAAGGCATGACAGTGAAAACACACTAGATCATTTTTATTTTTAAAAGATGTTTAAATTGAATTGTTTTGAGTGTGATGGTATGATGGGGAGTTGGATACAATATAATATTGGTTCCTATATCTATTTATCTAATATAGTCATTAAATTTATAAAAATAAATGTATTAACTAAAACCAATTGTGATATCTTAATGAAGGTATCACAAAAATCTTTCTTATAAAATACACAAGCAAACTAGGTTTAACACATAAAATTGAAAAGAGAATTTTTTTTTTTTTAGAATATTAAACAATTCTAATTAGTAATCTATGAGCATACCCATACACTTTATTTATTTCCCTAAAAAGATACCTTAGAAAGGTTTTGTAAAGATTTAAAATTATTTGGCTAGCCAACTACTTAGTAACACATCCAAAAATGTACACTACATAGGGAGACACCCAATCAAGGTCAATTAATACTTTAATCATTCACTCTTCAAAGGTTACAATTGTTTTTATTAAAAATTTGGGATAAACCCATATCATTATGAGATAAAAATTCTTTACCTAGATCTAATAACTAAGAACATTACGATTTTTCTAAGCAAGTTTCTTCCTCTACTATGAGCTTCTCCTTTCCCCCCTTCTTTTATAATGGAACTTTAGGCCTTAAATATTCCTTCTAAAATTATGACCAAACGGAGGGTGGTATAATTTTCATTAAATTTGAAAACATTTTGACTAGTATGCAACAAGAGATTCCCATGTCTGTCAAACACCATTTCTTCATAAAATTTGTAGGATATCATGCTCAAATTTTCACATATGTACTTGCAAGGGATGGAGGAATATTCTTCTCATGAAAAAATTTAATGTGTATTCAATACAACATTGGGTTTTGATGTACAGGCCAAAAAAGAGCTAACAATATATGCTAAAATAGTAACTTGAAGGTCACATGAGGACTACGAGGGGCTAAAATGTTAGACATTATATGAATGGTTTAATAGGATGCCTTATTTTCTCCATAATTTCAAGTGCATGCAAAGTCACAACTTTATGATGAATAGTTGTTTTTAGGGGGTAAAATTTTGATTAGGAAATTACAAGGCCATATTGATTTATTAATGGCAACTTGGGCAATGTTGAGAGGTAGTTGGAGTGAGAAGTGCAAGACGTGATATTTTTAGGTTTTTGAGGTTCAAGGGTTAGGTATACCTCATGACTAATGTTAATATCATATATTTACAATCAAGGGTAAGGAATTATTATTGCTTCAAGAAAACAAGTATGTTTATCACTAACTTTGATGTCAAAAGGGAAAATGGGGTAGTTATTGGCATTTGGGGATCAAATTTATCAAGGAATTTTCTCTCAAGGTATGAATATTAGGGGATGTTTGAACTTGTAGTCCCAATGAGACAACATATTGTAAAGTATCAAGGATAAAGGTTCAAAGTGTAAAGTATCAAGGATAAAGGTTCAAAGATGACTCGCTCAACATACCACAATAAGGGTATCTCTACATCTCTAACTCAAAAAATATATGCTTAAGGAAACATCAAAATTTAGGGATCAGAGATACCAAGGAGAAGGTACTTAGTTAAATGTATGGATAGAACTCCAAATCTAAAAGGTAACTTAGTGCAATAGGTTAGGGATTTGATATTCAAAGGGAGAGCATGTTGGGAAGAAAAATTCTAAAACACTAACAAAGGAAGGGGAAAATGTGGGGAACTAAGGTTTATGATAACTCATAATTATTACAAATTTTAAGGATTAAGGTTCAAGGATGAATCATAACAAGTACTAAAATAAATATAAGGATGAAACTTTAAAAAATGCTTTGTACAAAAGGATAGGAATCAATGTTTCATATATCAAGGGGGGTCATGAAAAGGGTACTTAGGTAACAAAAATATTCCAAAACCACAAAAAAAAGGGAAAGAGTAAGTAACAAATGAAAGGTATGCCAAGAAGATAAATTTTGAAAGTTTTAAAACCTACCCAAACTTAGAAATATAACTAGAAAACACTCATAATTGTTTTTGTTTTTTCCAAATTCTAATATATTTAAAGGCATGTGGGAAGTGGAAGAACCACAAAATTTCAAAATTTTACCAAGAAAGACTCAAAAAGAGATGTCTCAAATTGGATATTAGTATTAGGTAAATAGGGTCAAATTCACAACATGGGAGTAGAATAAAAGGAAATTAACTGCATCAAAATGGTGTTCGAACAATTTCATTGTTTGACTCCCTCTATGAGGATTTCATAAGAAGGTATAGTGTTTATTTATTACCAAAATAATTATTGTGTCCTAATTAATAATGGCATGTAAATACACACATCAACATAGGAAACATGTAAACATAAAATATGACAAACTAAATATAAAAATCATCTAAATATCTATGACATAACCAAATTCTATAACATAAAAAAATTCTAAACAAGATTTCAAAAACATATGTCAAAGAGTCCCAATAACAAATATCATCATCATATCCTAATGTGAATCACTTGTAGGAGGTTATCTTAATGAATCCTCTCCCATCTCACTCCATCTACTATCATCAATCCTAGTGTGGCATCTTGACCTAAACCTCTATTTAGATCTCTCTTGCAATACCAAAGTCATGTCTTGAATCTACAATTTTTATCTCATAGTTTTATAATATCTACTTGTCCTATCCTCATGTTATTATGTTTCATTAATATATATTACAGAAACATTATAAATATAGAATATCCACATGTAACGCATCCCACTCTTGCTCTATATTTTGATATTGTGTCAATTATCTTGGGTATTTTTCTCGGGTATGGATCACAAGATCAAATAAATATGTGAAGTAGCCAATATGTTGATGATCTCTCTCAATCCAATCTATTGATAGTGTGGTAATTCTTGAGTAATTTCTCGATCATAGATAAAATAACAGCTACTCTTTTTCTACACCTATTATATATCACATATAACATATTCATGATTAATCATATGTTAGTGTAATAATATACATAGATAACTACTCTATACATGACATGTCATGAAATGTGCCTAGATAAACTTCATGTCACTCCTCATTTATTATAATTTGTTGGATCCTATGATAAAAGGTATGTGTCCCTCATCTCCTTTACTTTCTTCATCTTGAGCCTTATCTCCCCCACCTATAGGTCAATATTTTACTACTTTTGGTGCATCGTTAGAGGCATGTAGAGGATATTATGGAAGAAATATCTCCATATCTCTCTATGTATTATACTCATTGATTGCCCTTACATAATCCACATATACAAACTTGATGCTTCATAAATGGGCTCATAATTATTAATGGGGAATTGATCACAAGTGAGTGGCACATCCACCTCCCCAAATTAGAATGAATATTTTTTTATGTTTATTTACAACATTTGTGATATCGGATAGATCCCCATAAGCTCCCAACTATATCTAAACATGTACATATTGGAATATCTCAATAAAAAAAATTATTTCCCAACAAACCATTGTATTCTCCTAATGTGCACAAGATAAAATTGATCATCTATATTATAGGCTATATCCCTCCATGGATTCCAAATAATATCACAAGATATTATTTGATAAAAAAATGTTTCACTAACCAATAGTGTCATACTATCATGTCATATCTCAACATGAGTAGTGCCCCATCAAAAATATAATTATTATAATGCATATGTAGTAGCTAGTAACCTTGGATAGTTTGGTATCTATAAGTTTGCATAAGCATACAACTAAACTAAAATCATCACCTTGATACATATACCACTACCATCCATAAACCTTTATAAAACTTGTTAATTATAAGAATATATAATGACTAGAAACAAATGTATTGGTGAACATATATAGCATAATTAATCTAAACTAATCTATAGGATATGACAAAATCAGTGTCATCTAGCAAGACCAATATATTAATAATGATAAGTAAACACTTATGTCCCTAGGACACATATCAAAACATAATATTTAAATATAGTATATCATCTCTCCATGACCTACATAGCACATACAAAACCACTATAGCTAATAATTAAAACAATTTTGTGTGCCCCATACCCATCTACCTTTCATAAGAACCCATGTAATATGTCAAACATCCTCAAGAATAATAGTTATAAATTCCTAGTGGGAAGATGAAAATTGTTTTTTGATAGAAAAACCTAGATTGGAGCTTGAGGTTTTATAATTTTTTATATAAACTAAACCTTGGTGTGATGCAATAAAATAATTTATATATACAATAAGTTAAACCAAGTTATAATAAATTATATGCATGCTTATATACACCAACATACATAATATCATATTTTAATATATCTATAAATATCTTGTAATTAATTACCCGTGTTTTACTCCCACGTTTCATCTTCCTTATTCTCACACATATATAATCCATACAATTAATGCTCTTATCTCCCACTTCCCTCTTCTTTATCTAGCCTCTTAATACCTCTTCATAAAAATTTCTCTATCATATCCTTTCAATATAACACTTTCCTCTTCCCCCAAATTTACCTTTTCCTTTATGGTATTTTATTATTTTACAACTTATTTAGGGATATTTAAGTGGTATATGATGCATATATGGATCTAGAGATGATCCAAATTACACGTGTAGTTTTGTAAAACCTCATATATAAAGCTAAAAATATTGTTGTACAAGTCTCACCTCTCTACAAATTTGATAAGATTGCAAGCATAATAGAATAATAGACAAAAATAAACAAAATGTCTCAACTCCACACTCTCGAATAAGTCCCAATATTTGTTTTTAGGAAGTAATAATCTCAATATCTTAATACAATAAGTTTGTGGCTGCTCTTAAATCTCTAACTCATTCTATATTTGTAAAATAACATCTAAAACATCATTATCCAATATAAAATGATAAAAATAAGTATAAAAATTACCAAACGTAATATGTAAAATTACATTAAGACTCTTGGTTCAAATTTATCAATTATATTTGTGTACATTATGCATTTCCACATATCAATCCCATGTAAGGTGGTTCAATCTTATGGATCAAATAACATAATGAAAATATTTCTTATGTGAGTTTTAAGACATTAAATAATTATAAAAGTTTTAAAAAGGGGGAAATGGGTAAAAAATGGGCTTAATACCCTTGGAATCTTGTTGCACTAATTTTTTGCATGCACCCTATCAGACGAGTCAAAACATGCCCTTTATGATACACCAAGATAAATAGTCTAGAAATATCTCTCATTGATAATAGTTAAAATAAAAAACATTTTTCACTTTGTGACTTACTATAAATAGCTTGGACCTTTTACACTTTCATCATTATTTACCCTAGATTCTTCTTTCTCAAAAACTAGTGTTCTTGTATATGATGACATACTTTTAAATAGAATATTTTCCATTATCATAAATTTTTAAGTTAATTATGTTCTTATACATTTATGAGGTAGATCTATAAAGTGATTGATACCTTTTCACACAAGACATGTGGAGATGATATTGATTATTATTTTACAATATAATTATTACTCTTAATGATCATGAATCATTTATTCTTACCAACAATGGCTATTTTTTAAATCTATGGAACTCATTGATTACATGTGTTATTTATCACATGCCTACCCCATATACCATGTATCATTTTTTGTCTAAATTATTTATTAGAGAACATGATTGTTGCTTTACCATTAGGGGCAATATTGGGGGTGTTTTTTCACCCCTTAATTCTATATGCTTACAAGATTATTTGATATTATTTTTTATTTTCTCATAATGCTTATTTATGATAATTATTATATAATTTATATGCATTTTTATGATGTTATCTTTCTCAACTTTCCAATTATGTGTATCTAATAGATGCTTAATTGGAAGAGGGGTATATATTATTGATAATGTTTTTTATGAGTGATATTTTAAATTGCATATTGCACCAAATAAAGACTCGTCTCAATATTCAAATAGATTTATATTGTTTTATGAATACACATATACATGATGTATATTTTTATCACATTGTGTGGATTTCTATCACATTGTCACATTGTACAAACTTTTATCTTATTAACACATCACATGTAGTTTTATCACAAGGTCGACCCTTATTTTATTCCTACATTGCAAAAAAAAATAATAACACTTTTAAATAAGAGGAATTTATTATTCCGTCTCTACCTTTCTAATTTTTCATATATTTTTTAAGTAAATTGTTGTTTGTTTTTATTTAAATAATCATGCAAAAGATACTTCTCATTATACACTTGTATTGTTTTACAGGTTTTGATGGGGCATTCATCCTAAGGAGGGTACAAGAAGAATATTTATATCATTTTTAAGGATTCATTTATTTTTATGAGTGTCTAAATATATAATTCTATATTGAATAAGAATTTTTATATACTTTGAAATGTGTGTTCATGTTAGATTCACACACACATCAAATTGGGGGAATGTAATAGTGCAGTTAAAATAAGCATAAAATTTTCTATTTATTTTTTGTTTCCATATTATTGGGAATGTATTAATATAATAGCATATCAAATAGTTGTATGCTCTTGTATTAGGTTTGGATCATTGCTTGATCCCTATCTATCTTTATTTCACCCTTTTTTGTACTAATACTTGTAAATTTCTACTTATTTATCCATATTTCACTCCATTTGAAATTGATCTCCATATATTACCTCCCTACCTTGAGATTAATACTTTATCCTCACAAACCTTTTTTATTTAATTAATGTAGGCCAATACCTAGGAGTACAAAAATGATCCTTGAACCCCAAAGTTTCAATTTTAGATTCAAATATTTTGACCAAATCATACTAGCTATTATAGGCAAAATTAGTACATATTTCATGTAAAATGTTATTATTTTATGCTACTTAAATATATTTATTATGTACTCAAACATATATTGGAATATAAGAGGATAATAATTAGAGCACACTTCAATTATAAAATAAATTGATTCCATATAATCATAAAGTTCATCTACATGTCTATAAATTTTATCTTCAATCTTTATCACTACTATTAATTTGGTCCACCAAGAGGTTCGAATTAGGAGAGCTTATTTACCTATCAAGTTGAAAAGATCCTCAATAATATCTCTAAATTTCACCTTGATAGATTCACATATCATATGGAAAAGGTAGATAGATATTTTAGTACATTCTATTAGATTATTTCCACTTGACTTAGATAATTATGTGTGTTAGATTTGGTTCATGATAGTCATAATTACTTATAAGGATAAAGAATGATGTGTATCACTTTCTATGTTAGTTCATGAAAGGAAGATAAGATAAAAGAAAAAACCCCCCTACACCAATTTAAGATGAGGGAAGTAGATATAATATATGATAATAAAAAGATAAGGAAGAAAATTACACCAAGAAATCACCAATAACATAGTGTTTTTCTTACAAAAACCCTAAATAGCCTTCAAATTTTGAATTAATTATATTTTAAATAACACTAGATAAAGTTATAATATAGATGCAACATTAGGCCTTCACAATAGATTACACAAATACATAAATTTGGATTGATTCCCCTGGCATAATGATGCCCTATAATACAATTTTGAAACCTTCATCTCATGCACCAAATAAGAAGAAGGAAAATAAATAAAAAATAATTTTATTTACCAAAACATCGAACAAACCCATAACCCAAAAATGACACCCAAACCAAGGGACCAGATTCCAATACCCTATTTAAAATGATTTCATTAGCTATTTTTAGTAAATCCACTTACACTGTCATAAGATGTCATAGCCCACTCTCAAAGTTAGAGGTCCATTTTGGCTTCATTATCCCTATTCAAAGATACATTAGGACATGCATCATAAGTCTATGAGAAAGTCAAGTCAACAATGTAAGTCCCTTATTACATTCTCTTACAAATGTTATAGAATCATCATAAGATTTCTTATTCAATAGAAAAATCATAAGAATTATCATTAAATATTAGCCTAATATTCATCATAATATCTTGTCATTTAATTTTCAAGCATCACCATCCCATCCTCCTTAAAATCACAAGGAGCAACCATGTTTTCTACCTCTATCATGGGAAAAGTGAATATAGCTTGTCACTTAATCATGCAACAAATTGCACCACAAAACTAGTTAAATACATAACCATTGATAGATCTATTATAATCAACATCTCCTACTAAATCCAAATCTAATTTTGTATTAAGTAATGTGGGTTTTTTGAGGCATATCCTCTTTGATAATATATAGATTAATCTAATGTACCTTGAAAATATCTAAATACCATTTTTGTTGCTACCCAATTATCCCAACCAATAATATCCATGAAAAATTAAGAATCTGCTAATTAGGAAATATTTAGTCTAATAAAAACTATAACATACAACAAAATTCTAATTACACTAGCATAACAAACATGAGACATATCCTCCATCTCACTAGATGTACACATGCCCTATACAATAGATATGTTTTCCTCGCTAAAATAGGTAGACTTGCAAATATATTACTTGTAATTCCTATAAGTCCCAACTAATGCTCAGTAAACTTGGTGAATTTCACACAATTTAAAGGGGGTACCTAATTGAACAGTCCATTAAAACCTTGTAAAGACTTCATTTAATTATCAACCAGGGCTAATGTAATCTTGTGATGATGTTGGAACTTTTTGTGCATTCAAAGACTTTGTACTGCCTATATCATCTTAGTATAGGTGTTTACACATGCTGGAAAACATAAATTGCATAAAAATGGAAAGAAGTAATGTTGGAAGTATTGCTATGGGTGCCTCCAGCTAAAGACTGTGACTAGTTCACTGTCAAGAAATGAATTGTGTAACTAACTAATACTGATAACTTGATTCACTCCGAAAGAAAAATAATGGAAACAAATAAAGCATGAATACAAAAAAAGATCTTATCCATGATTTCATTCACATTCACAACATGAAGAATTAGATTAAGACAAATACAATTATGAAGATAACTAATGTAACAACAGAAATAAATGTGTAGAAAGTAAAGTGGGGAACAGTTACCTTGAGTGTCCCTTTCTCAAGTGACTGTCACAACAAGATAAACTCAAGTCTAGCTCCTCAAATTAATTCAACATAATAGTAACTAGATACTTCTTCATTGCATAACTCGAGATATCACAATCAAATAAGAATATTCTGGGATATCTTATTCATAAGAACATGATTGGAACAAACATTTTCTGCATAAAATAGAAGACTAACCAAGAATATTTATTTGCTATAATTTATTTTTTAACCAACTAATTATTCACCTCAACCACTAAACCATATATATAGGTGTGGGGGAGCATTATAGAAATAAGGACTCAAAATGGAAATCTAAATGCAAATCACCACTCCCTAAGAAATAGAGTGTGACAAAGTCTAAAACATAATTGAATAGAAAGAATAATTTGAATAGGACTAAAACTTTTCTATGACAATAAAACTAAAATATGGACTATGGAAATAGTCACGTTGGATTCACAAGTTTGGAAAATTTCTTCTCCTTCAGTAGTCTTATTAAATGATTTGGTGACTCACAATCATCTTGATAAATAAATGCCTCCATTTCTACAACTGTTGCATTCTTCTTATTCTGGAACTTCCTCTATATCGATATTTCAAACTCCTTTGGTTGAGGGTTGCACCCCTTAGTTGTTGTGGGCTATAATTTTTTTACTCTAGCTTCCTGGCTACAAATTTTTAGTTCACCAAAACATCTACACAATACTAATAACCATAGTTTAAACATAGATTCCATAGATATTCACATATTAACCATGCAATATCTATCATACCATAATCATATTTCTATATACTTAAAACCATGTTCAAGTTTTTATGATGATCATAAATGATAGTAAAGTTTAGGAATATGCATTAAATGAGTATTTGGAGATTTCTAAAAGCATGTACTAAAACAACAGAAAATTAACCAATAATTGGCCTAATCATTCCCCCCAACTACACATTATCTTTTCCTCAAGCAAATAAATTTGAAGATTGGAGATTGTACTACAAGGTCATCTTCTTGAGGTCTATGATCACATCCACTCCTTTCAACTACTTCAAGTTAAAACCTCCATAGCATGAAATTATCGCCCCCCTGACATCCTTAGCTTCCTCCTATTCTTCATTCTTTTCCCATGTCCAATGTGGCACTGGGTAGAGAAGCATAGTTGGAGAGAAGGTAAGAGGTACCTATACAAGTTCCTTCTCTTTGGCATGTCCATGTACCTAAAGTTCCTTTCAAACATGTCTATGAAGTTGTATACAGAGTGGGATTCGTTTTTCTACAATTTAGGGGTCAAATTGTCCCATCTTTCTTGTAAAAAATAAAAAGAATGATGGATAAGCCCTACATTTGGTCTTTGCATGATGTTACAATCATTTAGTCTTAAAATAATTATTTTCTTGCCTACACCCTTATACCTCATAATTTATGTCCATTCTCCTATTACCGCACTAGGGTTCTTGGATTCCTTTCTAAATTAGAGAGAAATTGATTTCTCTCTTTCAACATAATCTTGCATAATTTTACCCCTTTGTGACTCATTTCTAAAGTAGGAAGCTAGTACCCTAATTTTTAAATAACCCAAAAATATCAATGGGTTCCATTTTGTATTGTCTAGCATAGCATAGTTATGTAAATAAAATTCACATAACTAGTCTTGTACATTAGGTGTAACATCAGCAAAAATATGTAAACAAGTCAAAATTTATACTCATGATAATTGGTATATTACTAATCAGCTGACTAAATTGGAAACTCAAGCATTTCTCATGTAAAAACAAATCATATATTCTAGTAGGAGTTCTATACTTGATGATTTGAGCAGCCTTATCTGATATCTCAATTTTAATTGTCATTTTCTTCAATTCATCTTCCTTGTTTTTCAATATCTTTTTATGGTTTGAAATCATTTTTTCCATAACTGATAACCTAGAGACATTGTAGTGTGATAAGTTGGGGTGCTTGTGAAAGGTGGTCTTCTATTTTTAGCGACAATATTTGTATTTCCCACATTCACTATCGAAAGTTGTGCAAGTAAGTCCAATTTAGACCCATGCCCATATGTGTGAAGCTTCTCCTCTAACTCCTTAATTTTTAAGTCTCTTACTTTGTCTCTTTGCTCATATGTCCTTAACAATTCCCCTAACTGTTTGATTTTATCCAATTCTTCCTATAACTCTTTCTTTACATTCATTTCTTCTATAAATAAATTCTCATCCTTCTCCAAAAATTGATCATCATCACCCATAGTGTAATCCAAACCCTCACTATTAGGGCTTTATGGGATTTTCTTCCTTGTTTTATTAGCAACAAAAATATCCTTTGAGTCAAATTTAGAGGTGGTTGAAATATACCATTTCCTTTTAATCGGTGTATGAGAATTCTCATAAATATTTTCTCTCAGTTATGAATCTTCAACTATCATAGTATTTCCTTCCTCTTGCTTCCTAATACTACCCCTCATAACACCCTACTTTTTCAGGCGGTGTTAACACCTTGGTTGGGTGGGCTTCTTCTTTTGCACTTTCTTGGTTGCAAAGGAAGCAGGGATAACTTTAAGAACCCCCCCCCCCCTTCGGCAGAGGTGTAAAATCATGGTGAATCTTGTATACTTCCCGATAAAAATATTAATTTTATTAGTGAATTTTTTTTTTTGCAAGAAAAAAATAGTCTCAATTGGAAAATCTTTTGTAATCGCTAGAATTTGTGGAAAATCCTAGCAAATTGCAATTTTTTTAAAACCAATAAACTATTTTCATTGGTGATTAAAACCTATTTTCAAACCAATAAAATATTTCCATGGGAAAATTAAACATGTTTTCAAACCAACAATATATTTATATTGGTGAATTAAAGTTGTGCTCAAAAAATATATATATATATTTGTTGGCGATTCAAAAAAAAATTCAACCCAAAAAAATTATTTTCATTGGTGAATTAAACCTTTTTTCAAATGAATTAAAAAAAACCATTAGCGAATTAAACATAATCTCAAACCAATAAAAAATTCCATTCGCAAAATAAATTGGTATGCCCGATAGGATGGTGAAGGCAAGATCTCTTCATCGAAGGGATAGATGGATATCAATAGGATATTGATGATGGTCCCTTCGACATCCTGATAGGATGGTGACAACGGTGGATGGTGAATATTGAGGGGTGGGTGGTGAAAATATCAAATGCTACATATTCTTCGAAGTTTTATTCTAGGACAAATTTTCCACACAACCAAATTCCTTCATAAAGTGTCTAGAATGGGAACAAGTGTTGACATATTCATTATGCTTGAAGCTAGATGTCAATGCAAATCAATATAACCCATGATCATTTGATAAATTTTTTATGGATGGTTGTAGTTGCATTCTGGAAGCAAATTTCTAAAGCACTAGACTTGCAAATTCAAACCTCCAGAATAACACTAGAACTGTTAGATTTCCAAAAATAAATGGTTAAAATTTTATTACTTATTAAATCACTTAAAGTCATGACACCCAAAATAATATTTTATCGTTGACTAGATACCGGTAGTTAAAGGTCACTTAAATTATGACTTGAGCCTTTTTAGTCATCGTGGTGACTGGCCCCTCGACCTAGGAGATTATTGGTTTCGTGGAGTATCAAATTTAGGTAAAAAATATTCTACTTGTCTTCCAATCGTGGCCTCGTTCAAATATTCTTTCCATCGACGGGGTGTGTTTTTGTTGCATCGGCAGGACTCATGTTATATTCCTTTGGATATCTTGTAGTGTCTTTGATGTAGTTGCATCAGTGGTAGTCTAAGGTGCCTCCCCCGATATGTTACTATCTCTTCGATGAACTATGAGTAGCCAATGGAGAGGTATGATGTCATATGGTAGATAGTTGGCAACATCCTACTAGCCCACGGTGATTTGGTGAGCCCTTTTCTTTGCTTGATGGGGGAGTGGGGAGGTGATGTGTGGTGTGGTGGAAGCTTACCTGAGTTAGGGATGGTGTTTATTTTTTCTATATCAAGGGGACTCTAATACTAATCCTCTTGATATGTTGGGTTCCTTCTGATTGTTCCATTGAAGAGACACTAAAAGGTCTCATTTTGATATATGGTTGTCTATTCAATGATATCCTATGGTGATCAGATAATGTAGGATGTGTTTTTGGTGGGACCCAATGGGAAAGCGCATGAGTTGGTGGATGGGAATGCAAGTTGACAGACGTTGGGTTGATTTGGGTCATTGCTCACTAACCTACGACTGTTGATCAATGGTTGATGTTTTATTATTTTTTAAATGATTTAAAGTCATGACCCATTTTTTTTGAAATAATATTGTCACATCAAGTGGTGAATTAATTATTAAATGTTAAGTGTTGTATTTGATGTCATTGTCTTCATTCTAGCTTCTATATATAATTCACCAACTTAATTTTCTTCATATCATTTATAATATATTTGGCTTTGATTTATTTCTTCTCTATTCTCAATTTAACTGTGATATGGAGTCTTCATGGTGTGTCATGCTACCCAAATATTTTTGGGAGAAAAGAAGTGATGATGCATACGATAGAAAAAAGTTGGGTATGGTTTTTATAATTCCTTGTGTGCAGGTGGAGGATGCTATAAGAATAATTATGGGTAGGGAATGGATTCAAAACAACCCCCGTGCTCTATATTATGAGGTAGCTTCATCTTTCTTGTCCAATTGCATTGAAATTTTGCTCAGTAAATATTTGGTGAAGACCCTAGCAATATGTTATTTGCAACATTCCATTTACTCTATTTCTTCGTTGGAGTTGGCACTGGAGCATTCCAATTTTGAAAGTGGTTTAGCACATGTTGGTGGAATATTCAAAAAGTGGAATTACATGCTTCTACAATGCATGCTCCTATCCTAGTTAATATGAGATGTGGTATGTTGTGTGATATGAAAAATGAATCATTAAAGGGTCTGGAGTTTTGGAGGAAGGTTTTGGGTGATTTTTTTTTCTTCTCTACTATTACTTTGCTATAATTGATTCACCTTCTACTCAAACACCCGGTTGAGGGCCTCAGTTATTGTTACAAAAATATTTAGTAATAAATTGTGTCTATATTTTATTGTACAGCGTAACAGTTCTTGTAATATCTATTTTGTGACTAGTTTTTTGTCACGGTTAGTGGTTTTTTGGCCAGGTTGGCTATATAGTATGTACTTTAATCTTTAGCTACTTCAATTAAAATACTTTTTGTGGCTCCATTCTTGTAAACCCTTTTTGCTTTGTTCAATATAAAAATGTGGCTTTTAAAACTAATAGTAATTATCAACATATAGTTTTGATCATAAGTGAGCAAAATTTTTTGTGACTTATTATCGGACATTGATAATGATTAAGGTATTATCAACATATATTTCTGATCATAAGTGAGAAAATTTTATTGTGAATTATTAGTGGAAATTCATAATGATTAAGGTAAAACAAGCCATTTTGATTTAATTCTCTCTTTTCAATGCCTCGAAGCGATTAATTTGATAGGTTGATATTGAAAACTACATGACATATTCTAGATGATGATTTCGTTAATCTAGTGATCAATTGAAACAAGATTTGTAATGATTTTACATCATTTGAGTGCCGATTTTGGTAGCTTTCCAGCTTGAGGTACAATTTGCATGTAGCTAGATGTTAATCAAATTAAACATTTTAATTGTTAATGTAAGGCTTAAGTTACATGAATTGATTAAGTTGGTTTTTTGGTTTATATGTGCAAGAGAGGGGGACCAACCACATCAAGGCCCCAAGTCACAGAGAGTCAAGAGCGAAGGTCTGCCCTAACATACCTCACTCTAACAAGTGTCTTGAGATGAGGATCAAGAATGAAGAGCACTCTCAAGTGCTTATGTCACTCTTCAGACTTGAAAATCTACTTGGGGCTAGACAAGCCATTTTTTGGAGTCCAAATTGCACATCAGACAACTCTCTATCTGAGGACAGCAGTGTAGGTCTGGGATGATATCATGACATGTTGGTGTCTCTCTAGTGTGTTAGTGTTTGTACGGACAAAAAAATTTGAAGTACAGTAGGAAATTCCAAAAACCTACTTAACAGCTTAGCTGATTAATTTTAATGAAATAAACACAATAATAAAGTATGAAAATTAAATGTGGAAATGATAAAATAAGTAAATGAAAACTAGGGTGACAAACATTAACTCACTGAAGTGTCAGTTCACCAATGAGATCCACGCATGCATTCACCTACACACAAGAAAGAAGGGAATTTTTTGGGGGTTGTATAGGGGTTTGCCTCAATCAAACCCTTGCTTTGGTGTTCCCACCTCCACGAACAGCCAGAAAATCAATGGAGTAGAAAGTATGATAAAGAAGATAGAAAGAACTACAATGAACACTACAAAATATAAAGCTACTCAATCAAATAATGAAAGGAGAGGTGAAGTGTTACCACCTCCACCCAAAGTCTCTCAATGACAATGAAGGGAGAATACAAGCAACGAACTTGGAAAAGTCACCACAGTCGCAGCGGTGATGAAGGGAGATCTCACAAGAATCCAAGCTCGTAAATTCTATGGCAGAACCACACGTACAAAAGTGAAGTTGATGGATTATCAAGCTACTACAATGCTCAATGGATTTGTGTATATTTTTTGAATTATGAGAATATCAAATCAAAATTCTCAAGGATGTGAAGAAGATTGAACGAATTTCTAAGAGATGAAGTTCACATGAATTGAATGCCTTTGAAGGCAGAAATGATAGGGAATGGAGTTGTTTTTGGGTTGGTTGGTTGCACAAAGGTATTACAAACCATCCTCAATGAGGAGTGCAATGTTCCTATGGACTCAGGGGCAGGAATATGTCAGGGATAGCAGTGCACCGTGCAAATGTTTGTGTGTCGTGCTCATGTCCCTAATAAAAATTCCCCCATCGACATGCAAAACATGCGCTAAGTGGATGCATTTTGGTTGGGTGATGTCGAATTTCTCCTTCGAATTTTATTTTCTAAGGTGAGGGTACGTGAAAGGGAAATTTACACAAGGGGTGAAAATTTGCTCCTATACAACATGATTACCATTATACCCAACCTCACATGACTCACAAGTAAATAGCAATTACGCTGGTAGTGGCTCTAGTGACCCATAAATAGGTAAAGTGAGCACAACCAAAATCATTTGTTGAAGGCTAAAGGCTTTACTATTGAGTGCAATGTTTTGAATTGTCATAAGGGATTTCATTTTGTAAGGTTAATAAGGAAGAAGATGATGTGGTATTATTAGGGATACTCTAAATTATCCTACCTCTAATTATGTAGCTATAGAGTAAAAGATCAATTTCCTTCAAGTTCAAAATGGGTGGAATTGGAAAGAATTTGATTTGGTTAACCTAACTTCTCAGATAGGTTTTGAACCAGGATGAAGAGCTCTAATGGAGATAAGTGTTATCCCAGTGCGTGGAATCTACATGTAGATTTACTACCTCTCATCTTCTGCATGACTCTGGTTCTCAAAGAGGATAAGTACATTTTTTATCTTCACAACTCCCATTTTCTCAACATGGTTGGCCTGGCAAGCCCTATACATTTATTTTTAGAGCCACATTTGTATTATGGTGTCACCAACAAAATCTTGGAATCAATTTGTAATCCACTGTCATGAGCAATAGCTTGGAATAAATTGTGTCTATGTAAAGTGACATATGTCATTTATACAAAACAAGAGCTTGCATGCTCTACTCCTCTTTAAAAAGATATGTAATACGTTACTGGTTTGGCTTTGTAGAAAGACAAAGTTTTGTAGTCAGAAAAATACCAAGAACAAAGATAGATTTGGGTCATTATGTTGTTGCTCATGAAGATAAGACAAAAGATAAAGTTGTTTATGTTGGAAGAAGAAGAACAAACAAGACCTCAAGGCCTCCACCTTTCAGGAAATACCATTCAATAAGGTACAATTATTCTTAGTTTCATGGTTATTGTTTTTCATGTCATATTTTTGGTCATAGAGCTAGAGTTTGTAGAGCTCATTCTAGAAGTGATTGTGAATGGAATGAAAATTCTTGTAGACTTTCAAAACAAAGTTACAATATTATATGTTACAATTGTAACAAAGTTGGTCACATAAAGAAAAATTATAGAGCACTTCAAAAATATGATTATATAAGGCACAATAATAGAAATCCTTATCGGTTTCCAAGAAAAAGCTATAATTATTTTGCTCTAGGCCATAATGTTATATGTTTTAGATGCAATAATCTTGGTCATTTTGCAAAGCATTTTAGTACCAACTTTGTGCAACAGGACAAGAGAAATAATTTCTCTCCTAAGAAGAGTACAAGGTTATTAGCCCTTGGAGAGAAGGAAAAATAAGAGAGGAAATAGCCTATGAAAATTTGGAGGAGAAAACATGTGCAAGAGAAAAAATAAAAATAAAGCCTGTGCATACTGCACAAGAAACATCCATAACAACTTAAAGGACAACATGAGGTAAGGGGGAACAAATTAGTGTTTTATCTTTTAATCCCTTTGAGAAGTCTAGAAGAATGTGTCAGCAAGACAAGGTTGTAGGAATCAAGATTGTGATGAAGATATTTCATACATGTCATCATAATGATCCTCAATAGTCAAAAGAGACATTTGGATGTCTGAGATAGTGATGATGTTAGTTCAATATTCTAAGATGACAATACAAATTCATAACATTGGTTGAGGTAATGGTAGTGTAAAAAGACAAAACTGACAATTGATTGCATATATTTTGACAATGTCACTATTTTGTTGATTATCAAGGTGAATAAAGCTTGCAATATGAAATTAAATGTGAATGCAAATCTAAAATATGTAGATTAACCTTTAGCCTTAGTGTGAAGAAAGAATGAGAGAGAGAGATAGAAGAAACATAACACATGCAAGAATAGATTTACGTGGAGAAACCCCGAAGGGAAAAAACTCCACCATTAAAAGAGAGGCGAGTATATTACTATTAATCTAAGAGATTACATGCAGCAATAGACTTCTCTTATCAATATCTATAAAATCTGGCAGCACCTTGTTACCTTGCAAACCTGCAAAACGAAATTGAATAACTCTAGCTCAAGGCCCCAATTTAAAGAGATTTGTGAGGATAAAAACCACCATGGTTTCACCAAAAAATAGGCAGAAATAACACCTAGAAAAACCCACGCCTCCCTCCTTGAAATGTTCAAAACATACCAAAAATAACCTCTTACAGATGCTCTTACATCTATCATAAGACATGTCTCTTGCATGGGTACCTAGGGTCCAAAAATAGCATATTTTGTCATAGGGAATCTGTCATATTGTCATAGCATCTTATGACAACTATTATGCATGTCATAGATGCTCTTACAACACCCTATTTTGACCCAACAACCTCATTCTAGAAGATTCCAAAGTGGGATGCCTAGCTATTTTGTCCTTTTTCCAAAAGGACAAACGGTAATGGTAACACTGCATTTACATTGTCTCTTTCACCACTGTTGGTCAAACAATTTCACCTCTTATAGGTAAATTCACAAAAATCTTTAGGAGAATAATTAATTAAATGGTTTACAAGGTTGATGGCACCTAAATCCTAACATTCTCCCACTTGACATCAGACAATCTAAATTACACCCATAGAGATAAAATTACATAGAATCAAGCACAGTGATCAAGTCTCGTGGCCTTCCTGCACCAAGAGAACTTATACGTGGTTACTGGACTCATAAGAGAATCTGCAAAACTATTAAAAGTGTCAACTTTTTCAATCAAGACCTATCCATTCTCAACCATTTCTCACACAAAGTGATACTTAACATCAACATGCTTAGTACGAGAATGATGCATAGGATTTTTAGCCAAACATATGGCACTCTGACTATCACATTTGATTCTCACTATCCTATATCCAAAACCCATACCATTACCATGTCTTTGTAACCAAACCACCTCCTTAGAGGCATGTGTAGCAACCATATACTCTTCTTCAGTGCTAGACAAAGCAACTGTAGGTTGCCTTTTACTCATCCAACTCACTACACCTCCAAACAAAGTAAGCACATAGCCACTAGTGGACCTTTGACTATCCAAGTCACCTACCCAATCTGCATCAACAAAACCATGTATGTCCAATGACTTATCAACATTTTTCAGTACCATGATAAACCAAACAATAATTAGAGGTGCCTCGCAAATATCTAAATACCATTTTAACAAAATTCCAATGTTCTTTACTAGGGTTAGACATAAACCTACTTAGAACTCCTATTGCTTGGGCTATATATGGTCTGGTACAAACTATTGCATACATTAAACTACCAACAACACTAGCATAAGGAACTTTAGACATTTCATCAATATCATTATCTGATTCATGACACATCTCTAAATTTAACTTAGTACCAACAGGAAATGGAATATTTACTAGTTTACAGTCCTGCATATTAAACTACTGGAAAATAGTGTTAACATAGTTACTTTGACTTAACCAAAGCTTTATGCCAACCCGATCCCTAATTATTTCCATCCCAATAATATATTTAGCAGCCCCTAAATCTTTCATATCAAATGTGCCAAAAAGCAAATTTTTAAGTTCTCTAATCATTGTCTTATTGTTACCAATGAACAACATATCATCCACATATAAGACAATAATTAGAATATGATCATCAATAACTTTAAAATAAGCATATTGATCCTCTTCACTTCTAAAAAACCCCAACTTTAATGCGAAGGAATCAAAATTTTGGTACCACATCCTAGGTGACTATTTTAAACCATATAGAGACTTTTTTAACCTGCAAAGATCTAGGTTCATCATCAATACATAACAAAGAAAATTTATAATTAAAATCAGGTGGGCTATACCTATCAACTAGATTTCATTGTCTTGTGGACCTTCTCAAAGGTGGAGTAAGAGGTTCCTCCTCATGTTCATCAATGAAGGAAACATAATAATGAGATCTAACCAAAGAATCTGTATCCACTGGACCACATACTTGGAATGAATTAGTTCTAACAATCCATTAGCTTTGTTAGTTCCTTTAGGAAACGATGACCTATTTTATTTACCAAACACACAATCCTCATAGAAATCATTTTTACCAATAGAATAATCAGAAATTCCATCTACTATTTTCTTATCAAGTATGGTCCTAAGACCTATTTCACCAATGTGACCCAATCTATGGTGCCACAACATACATGCATTTTCAGTGCTAGTTTCAAAAGAGGAATTATAAAAAGTAGAGGCATGTAGTGTAAAAAACTTCCATTTTTGAGATCCTTTAGAAACCACCAAACTTCCACTTACCATCCTGCAACTAGACTTGTCAAATATCATATGCATTCTAGTATCATTCAACTTGGAAACCGAAATTAAACTTTTTGTAAGTCCTGAAATATGTAAAACATCATGAAGGATTTTAACCCTCCCATCACTGAAACAGAACTTTACCTTTCCTTTACTGATAATCTTTTGTGAGCTATCATCACCCATGAAAACCTCTCCTCCATCATATTATTTTTATGTAGAAAACCACTCCTTATGAGGAGTCATATGTAAGGAAGCACCTAAATCAATAATTCAATCATCATTATAAATTGTGTTAGTTGAAATAATCAAAGCATCAAAATCACCATTATCAGAGGACTTATTCATTGAGGAATCTACATTATTTTTCTTGTTTCTAAATTCCTTCTTCACATGTCCCTATTTACCACAATTCCAACACTTCACTCTGCTCTTTCTAGGGGTCTTAGATCGTCCTTTAGACTTATCCTTCTTCTTATCCCCTTTAGTCCCTTTCTCCTTGGACGTACCTCACAGATGCAAGGCATCTTGGGAGCCACTATGCATGGTATTTCTCCTGATCTCCTCTAAAATAAGTATGGGAATAATATTATCCATCTTACGTTCTGCACCACCACTTTTTATAGCAACAATTAAATTTTCCCAAGATTGTGGCAAAGAGAAATCAATAAAATGCATTTTTCCTTGTCTTCTATTTTAACATCAATAGATGCAAGTTGACTTATAATCAAATTAAAAGCATTCAAATGTTCAGAAATATAATCACCATCCTTCATCTTTAATGAATATAAACATCTTTTGAGATACAACTTGTTAGACAAACTCCTAGTTTGGTAGATTTCACATTTCTTCCTCCAAAGCTTTTATGTTGTGTCTTTTGAAGAGATATTCAGAAGGATAGAGTTAGTAAGACACAACCAAATGGTCCCTCGAGCCTTCTTGTCTAACTTCTTCCAATCTTCATCTAACATTCATGAAGTAGATGGCTTCTTATCAACTAAAACTGGTAACCATTGATCTCTCTCCTCAAGGAGATCCTCCACTTTCAAATTCCACATCTCGTAACCAATTTCATTGAACTTCTCAATATCTTGACAAGAGGTGGAGGCCATGGTATGCAATATTTCATAAATCTACAAAACACACAACACAAAATCTCCCACTATAGCAAAAAACCTTCAACACTCTAAAAGGAAAGTGTCCCTTCATTAACAGAACCGTTAGCTCTGGTACCAAACATTGATTATCAAGGTGAATAAATCTTGAAATATGAACTTAAATGTGAATACAAATCTGAAATATGCAGATTAACCTTTAGCCTTAGTGTGAAGAAATAATGAGAGAGAGAGAGATAGAAGAAACATAACACATGTAAGAATAGATTTACGCAAAGAAACCCTGAAGGGAAAAAACTCAACCACTGAAAGAGAGGCAAGTATATTACTAATAATCTGAGATATTACATGCAGCAATAGACTTCTCTTATCAATCTCTATAAAATTTGACAGGACCCTGTTACCCTGCAAACCTACAAAACTAAATTGAATAACTCTAGCTCAAGGCCCCAATTTAAAGAGATTTGTGAGGATGAAAACCACCATGGTTTCATAAAACAATAGGAAGCAATACCACCTAGAAAATCGCATGCTTCTCTCCTTGAAATGTTCAAAAAATACCATAAATAACCTCTTGCAGATGCTCTTATAGCTGTCATAAGGCATCTCTCTTGCATGGGTGCATGGGGTCCAAAAATAGCATATTTTGTCATAGGGAATCTGTCAAAAGAGCATCTTATGAAAACTATCATACATGTCATAGATGCTCTTACAACACCCTATTTTGACCCAACAACCTCATTCTAGAAGATTCTAAAGTGGAACACCTAGCTATTTTGTCCTTTTCCAAAAGGACAAACGATAAGAGTAACACTGTATTTACATTGTCTCTTTCACCACCGTTGGTCAAACAGTTTCACCTCTTATGGGTAAATTTACAAAACACTTTAGGAGAATAATTAATTAAATGATTTACAAGTTTGATGGCACCTAAATCCTAACATATTTCACTCAAAATTGCATCAATCCTTTCTTTATGGTCAGTGTAAATGGTCTTAGTATGTTACAAAATAAAAAAGTGGTCTGGCTTTCTATATTTTTGTTACTCATGAGGTGTGTCTTACAATTAAGGTAATATCCATGCTCTTGAAAATGTTTTATAATGACAACTAATGAGAATCCTTATCAATGATTGTGTAATTTCTCATGCCTCAAAGATTAGTGCATCTCTTCGTGTTACCTTATGTTTATGTTAAGACAATTTGGAAATTGTGTATTAGAAAAGTACCTCTCTACATTTATTGTTCTCTTTGGAGATTTAGTATCATTGAGGTTCAATGACATAGTGGGAAAATCTACTAGAAGTGTGTATATACAATGTCCTTCATTGAATAAGGAGTACATAGGAATAGTAAGTAGATCTTGGGAGGTACTTCTAGTAGGTGTAACATCAGTATTGATTAGAAGACTTTGAAGCAAGGAATGGTAGAGTTTGTCATTGTTTTCAAATAGTCAAAAGTGTGATATTAAACTCATTTCATTGTGCTTATTGATGTTGATACTCATTGGATATTCATATCAGTTAGTTTTTATTGGTACATTCATGACAATGGTGATTGGCATTCATGACAATGGCTTTGTTTGTGATTGACATTCGGTTTTGATGACAGTGATGATAGTTCAATAAAGCAAGATGGTATATTTCATGTACAAGTTTATAAGGCAATTGATACTCATGCTTCTTGATAAGATCATGCTTCATTTGTAGTGTCATACTTGTTTATAGTGTTCATGCTTAATACTAAAATCATTAGTGCAAGATAGTTGTGGTCTATGACAATATTGCTACAAAAGTGTATGTTTGTTCTTTCGATGAGACAATCATTTCACTGATAATAATTCAAAATGGCTTTGTACTTACAACACATCTGCTTATAAAAAATGGTTCTTTTTAAACACATTTTTTAACTTGATACTTGATGCATTTTCATTTCATTTACAAATGGTTATTCCTGGTGATTACACATGACAATGTGTGATGAATCGTGTAGGTGCGGTGTTATTCTTAGGGGGGACAGTTAATATATTTGAGTTCATGGTCTTAGGGGGGGTTTTCATGCATATTGTACACCCCTAGGTTATATTTTCAGTGTGGTGGCATCTTGGTTCAGTTTTGATACTATGGCAGAATTTTATATCCTTGTGTAGTGCTCTTTTTGGTTTTATCCATTCAGAACTGATGTTGTTTTGTGTCCATGTGCAAGAAGATTGGTGTTCTTGGATAGGCACTTAGTGGTATTTTGATGTTTACACACCCCATTGACCTTTGGCATTATTGTCAAAAGGGGGAGAAAATTTGAGATACAGGTTTAGATTTTCATTTCATTATAGTGGTACAGGTTCATATTTACATTGCAAATCATTTTTCTCGACACTGTATATTGGCTAATTGTTGAATTCATTTGGTAATCATATGATGATGACATGATAATGCATTGGTGATCATACAAGTTGAATTATGTGGCAGTTTTGACATCAATACAAAAGGGGGAGTTTGTTGACCCCTTTGACATTGATGTCAAGGGTTATTTGAGGCATTTATAGTAATGGCATGTACTCAGGTATTCTACATATGGAAGACATGGTTATTTTAGTTTGGAAATTATTTAGGTGATACTCACATTCAGGTGATATATTTTTCGGCATGCATTTGTGGTATATATTGGAGGTTTGGTGTTATTTGTTTAATCACAAAGGCAGTGGTGCTTGGTATACATATGGGTTTATGATTCTACATTTTACACTCTTACAGTTAGATTATACAATTAAATGATGAATATAAAATCAAAGATTTTATATTGATCTTGGCAATATGGAATTTGTGTTGATCTATTCAAGAATATTGGCATTGGTTTGTATATTTTACTTTGGTATAATTAAGCACATGTGTATCATTACATAGATACAAGATATCAGGGTGGTCCTTATTATACAATTCATGATATTTATCATTCGATGATTATATTATCATTTACAAGGTGAACATTTAAGTGATAATCAGACCAACAAGGCTTCATATGTTTTCTTATACTCAAGGGTCATTATTAACACATAGTCGTCGGGTATTGTAAGTTTTTGAAATGGTCATGCAAATAGTGGACCGAGACCGACATAATGATAATTTATTTTTATTGGAAAAGGTTAATGATTAGTTTATGAAGTTCATCAACACAAATATTGTGCCCTAAATTTTTACTCATTTTATAAAATACAAAGCATGGTATTCACAGTCACTTTGGGCAGCTTGTGGAAGCTTGGAGAAACAATGGTGAATTAGGTTTTGCGGTTGGAATGAACAGTAAATGGTTTCCAAGTTCAAATGCAAGTTCATCAACTTCCTTTCAGGAAATGCTTAAAGTTGTACATGTGGTAAAAAAAAAAATAGAAACCCTAGTCTGTAGTGTTTTGTATATGCATTAACATTTAGTCTGAAAAATACATTAAGGGTGTTATCTATTGTTTTGACCTTGGTGTTTCACAAGAGTTTTTTCAGTGCTCACCTATGTTGGTTGTCTCTTGCATACATTTATATTTTTCTATTTTGAAAATGGTTAAAGAACAGCAATGTAATTGTGGGTCGAGTTTGTGTGATTTGTGTTTGAGTAATCCTAGTGTTTGCATAGCATGGATTATAATTTTTGTGCTAAGATTTCACATGGGGCATGTCATTGGTTGTTCATGAGATTATTATTTGTGTCTTTCCTTAGCTAGGACATGGGGTTCGTAAGTTATGTCTTGTCAACACTATAGGGGTTTTTTTGTGTTCGTTTTGTCATCCATTTATGAGTTAAAATGAAGATTAAAAGGTGATAAAAGGTAGTCACAACAATGACTTGAATAGGAAGTTATGAAAACAGTTGAAAGGGTTTATTTGATGGTTTTGTTTGATAACAAGTGGCAGCATTACATCTATTATTGTTTTATATATAAATAGTGGCTTGTCATTGGTTCTAGTTTGGTTCTTTTACAAAGATCATGTTGACTTTATGAGCATAATTCTAAAATATTTTTTTGCAAAACTGTATGCAAAATAGTAAAGTGTATAATCTGATACATTTTTTGTTTTGCAGATTCCAATTTAATGCATCTTTAGGGCATTGAATGTATTAGGATGGAAAGCAGAAATTTTATGTAGTGAAACAGAGTAACCCTCTGTAATTGATTTATTCATGTTTGAGGATGTGTTGTTTAAGTTCAAGTCAGTGAGACAAAGATGACCTTTTTGTCAGTGAGGCAGTTGTGTAGCCAGTGATGTTGTCAGTGATTCATTTTGTAGCTAGTGAGGCTTGTGTTTTCAGTGAGGCATTTGTAGCCAGTGAGGCTTTTCCAATGAGGCATTTCGATAGTCTAGTGAGGCATTTTACGAGTTTTTTTCATCCCTATGAGGGTTTTCCACTCATGAAAAACAGTGTGTTATGATTTTTTTTGGATACATTTTGATCTTATTGTTTCCTTTATTTACATTGCAGCATTTGAGTTTACATATTGTTTAAGAATATGAAGTTTGGTTATCACATATGATTGTACTCTTGGAGCTAAAAATTTAATGTATTCAAAGATTTTAAGTGTTTTGAAGAATCATTAAGTTGAAACTGATTATTGAAACACTGATTCATCCCTCCCCTCTTAGTGTTTCCTATACTCCAACAAGTGGTATGAGATTCATGCCCTTGCATAGGTCTAACCAACTTAAGGGGTTCCTAGTAGTGGAGTAATTGTTATGGAAAAAAGTAAGAGAAATAGAGTAAAAAGAAATACTTAGGAGAATGTTGAACAACAAATATGCTCTAAATTGAGTTCAAAAATTGATTATATGGAGAAGAGTGTTGAAATAGAAGAAGATCCCTCTGTGAGTGACTTTGAACAAGAGTATGTTTAAGATAAGTGTGAAATTGATTTTGAAGGTGAACTTATTTATGCCCTTGATGAGATTAAGAAACTTAGGAAGAATAATTAAAGGTTAAAGTTGCAGCTATAAGGGGAAAAATAGTCTAAGATCAAAACTCTTTCTGCTCTTCAAAATGCAGAAAATCAGTTAAAAGAACACACTTAAAAAGAAGAGTTTATTTTCAATCTAAAATTAGGGGTTGAAGAAAACAAGAGGATAGAAGATATGAAAATATCCAATTTGGAAGTCAAAACAAATTAATTTCAAAAGCTTGAAGGAGAAATAATCTCTCTAAGGAAATATCTTGAGAATGTTAGAAAGCAGACAGAAAAGAATCAAAATTTAATGAGAGTACCAACAAATTGAATGAGATGTTAAGTAATCAGAAACATCACAAGGACGTTACTAGTTTGGGCTTTGTAGAAAGACGGAGTTCTAGAGTAAAAAAAAACACCAAGAACAAAGATAGATTTTGGTCATTATGTTGTTGCTCCTGAAGATAAGACAAAACATAAAGTTGTTGATGTTGGAGGAAGAATAACAAACAAGACCTCAAGGCCTCCACATTTCAAGAAATACAGTTCAATAAGGTAAAATTATTCTCAGTTCCGTGGTTATTGTTTTTCATATCATATTTTTGGTCATAGAGCTAGATATTGTAGAGCTCGTGCTAGAAATGATTGTGAATGGAACAAAAATTCTTGTAGATTGTCAAAAAAAAGTTACAATATTATATGTTACAGTTGTAACAAAGGGTCACATAGAGAAATATTGTAGAGAACTTGAAAGATTTTATCATATAAGGAATAATAACAAAAGTCCTTTTCGGTTTCCAAGAAAAGCCTATAATTATTTTTCTCTAGGAAACAATGTTATAAGTTTTAGATGGAATAATCCTGGTCATTTTGAAAATCATTGTAGTACCAAGTTTGTGTGATAGGACAAGAGAAATCATTCCTCTCCTAAGAAGAGTACAAGGTTATTATCTCTTGGAGACAAGGAAAAACAAGAGGAAAAAATCTATGAGAATTTGCAGGAGAAAACATGTGCAAGAGAAAGGAAAACCAAATCTTGTGCATACTACACAAGAAACATCCATAATATCTTAAAGGACAACATAAGGTAAAGGGGAGCAGATTATTTTTTTATCTGTTAACCCCTTTGATAATTCTAGAAGAATGTGTCAGCAGGACAAGGTTGTAGGAATCAGGATTGTGATGAAGATATATCATACATGTCATCATAATGATCTTCAATAGTCAAAAGAGACATTTGGATGCCTGAGACAATGATGATGTGAGTTTAAGATGCCAAGATGACAGTAGAAATTCATGACGGTGGTTGAGGTAATGATAGTGCAAAAATACAGAACTGGCAGTTGATTGCATATGTTTTGACAATGTCATTGTTTCACTCGGCAGTGCATCAATCCTTTCTTTATGGATAGTGTAAATGGTCTTAGTATGGTGAAAAAAAACATTGGTTTGGCTTTATGTATTTATGTTTTACAATACACTTGAAGATAATTAGAGAGCAATGTTCTATATTGATTTTATGGTTATGAACTCATGATGTGTGTCTAGAAATTAAGGTAATATCCATGCTTTTGAGAATGTTTTAAAATGACAACTAATGAGAATCCTTGTCAATGATTGTGTAATTTCTCATGTCTTAGAGATTAGTGCATCTCTTGGGGTTACCTTGTGTTTCTATTAATATAGTTTAGAAATTGTGTATTAGAAAATTACATTCTCTACATTTATTGTTCTCTTTTGATATTTAGTATCATTGAGGTTCAATGATAGTGGGAAAATCCACTAGAAGTGTGTATATACAATGTTCTTCATTGAATAAGGAGAACATATGAACAGTAAGCAGAACTTGATAGCATTTAAGGAGGTACTACTAGCAGGTGGAGCATCAATATTAATTAGAAGGCTTCGAAGCAAGGCATGGTGGAGTTTTTCATTATTGTCAAATAGTCCATAGTGTGACATTAATCATGTCATTGTGCTTATTTATGTTGATACTAATTGGATATTCATCTTAGTTAACTAGAATTGGTACATTCATGATAATGGTGATTGGAATTCATGATAGTCTCTTTGCTTGTGATTGACATTAAGTTTTAATGACAATGATGATAGTTCAATACAACAAGATGGTATATTTCATGCACAGGTCGATAAGGCGATTGATACTCATGCTTCTTGATATGATCATGCTTCATTTGCAGTGTCATACTTGTTTCCACTATTCATGCTTAATATGAAAATCATTACTATAGGACAATTGTGGTCTATGACAATATTGATACAAAGTGTATGTTGGCTCTTTAAATGAGACAATCATTGCCCTGATAATAATTCAAAATGGCTTTGTACTTACTCCACATTTTCTTGTAGAAAATAGTTTTTTTTTAACACATTTGTTAACTTGATACTTGATTCTACTTGATGCAATTTCATTTAATTTTCAAATGGTTATTCTTGGTGATTACACATCATAATGTGTGATGAATCATGTTGGTACAATGTTATTCTTAGGGGGAATAATTAATTTCTTTACGTGCATGGTTTTAGGGTGATTTTTCATGCATATTGTACACCCCTGGGTTATATTTTCAGCATGGTGGAATCTTGGTTCAATTTTGATACTATGGCAAACTTGTATATCCTTGTGTAGTGCTCTTTTTGGTTTTATCCATTCAGATCTGATGTTGTTTTGTGTCCATGTGCAAGAATATTGGTGTTCTTGGGCAGGTACTTAGTGGTATTTTAATTTTACCCACCCCTTTAACCTTTGGCATTGTTGTCAAAAGGGGGAGAAAATTTGAGATACAGAGATATAGGTTCAGATTTTTATTTCATTATAGTGGTGCAGGTTCAGATTTACATTGGAAACCAATTTTCTCTCCACACTGTATATTCGCTTATTACTAAGTTCTTTTGGTGATCATATGATGATGACATGATAGTGCATTGGTGATCATATAGGTTGCACTATGTGGTAGGTTTTACATCAATGCCAAAGGGGGAGTTCGTTGACCCCTTTGACATTGATGTCAAGGGTTATTTGTGGTATTTATAGTAATGCAATGTACTTAGGTATTATGCATATGGAATACATGGTTAGTTTGGTTTGGCACTTATTCAAGTGATACTCACATTCAGGTGATATATTTTTTGGTATGCATTTGTCGTATATATTGGAGGTTTGGTGCTATTTGTTTAATCACAAAGGTAGGGGTACTTGGCATACATATGGGTTTATGATTCTGCATTTTACACTCTTATAGTTGGATTATATAATTCAGTGATCAATATAAAATTAGAGATTTTATATTGATCTTGGCAATATGGCATTTATGTTGATCTATTCAAGCATATTGGCATTTCTCTATATATTTACTTTGGTATCATTAAGCACATGTGTATCATTACATAGATACAAGATATCAAGGTAGTGCTTATTATAAAATTCATGATATATATCATTCGATGATTATTTTATCATTTAAAAGGTGAACATTTAAATGATAATTAGACCAAAAAGGCTTCATACGTTTAATTATAGTCAAGGGTCATTATTAACATAGTCATCGGGCATTGTAAGTTTTTGAAATGGTCATGCAAATAGTGGACCGAGACCGACGTAATGATAATGTCTATTAATTGGAAAAGGTTAATGATTAGTTTGTGAAGTTCATCAATGCAAAGTTTCTACCCTAAATGTTTACCCATTTTACAAAATACAAAGCATGGTATTCGTAGCCGCTTAGGGAAGATTTTGGAAGCTTGGAGGAACAATGGTGATGATGGTTTTGTGGTTGGAATGAACAATAAATGGTTTCCAGGTTCAAATGCAATTTCATCAACTTTCTTTCAGGAAATGCTTAAATTTGTACATGTGGTAACATTGTTTTATAAACCCTAGTCTA
This sequence comes from Sequoiadendron giganteum, assembly GCA_007115665.2. Classification (NCBI taxonomy): domain Eukaryota; kingdom Viridiplantae; phylum Streptophyta; class Pinopsida; order Cupressales; family Cupressaceae; genus Sequoiadendron; species Sequoiadendron giganteum. The sequence continues at coordinate 404,712,763 of CM021109.1, forward strand.
TGGTGTTTTGTATATGCATTAACATTCAGTCTAAAAAATGCATGTTAAGGGTGTTATTGTTGTTTAGTGGTCGAGGGTTATAGAAAATGTTTGTTGAAGTATGTTTTGTGGTACTATCTATTTTTTCGATGTTGTTATTTCACAAGATTTTGGTTAGTGGTCGCCTATGTTGGCTATCTCTTGCATACACTTGTATTTTTCTATTTTTAAAATGGTTAAAGAACAACAATATAATTGCGGTTCGAGTTTGTGTGATTTGGGTTTGAGTAACCCTAGTGTTTGCATAGCATGGGTTCTCATTTTTGTGCTAAGCTTTCATATAGGGCATGTCATTGGTTTTTCATGAGGTTATAATTTGTGTTTTCCATCGGCTAGGACATGGGGTTTGTAAGTTATTTCTTGTCGACACTATAGGGGTTATTTTGTGTTTGTTGTGTCATCCAATTTTGAGTTAAAATGTAGATTAAAAGGTGATAAAATATGATCACAACAATGACTCAAATAGGCAGTTATGAGAACAGTTGAAAGGGTTTATTTGATGGGTTTTTTTATGACAAGTGGAATCATTAAATCTATTATTGTTTATTATATAAATAGTGACTTGTCACTATTTCTAGTTCAGTACTTTCATAGAGATATCATGTTGATTTTATGAGCAGAATTCTGAAATGTTGTTTTGCAAAATTGTATGCAAAACAATGAAGTGTATAATCTAATACATTTTATGTTTTGAAGATTCCAATTTAATGAATCTTTAGGGAATTGAATGTGATCGGATGGAAATCAAAAATGTTATGCAGTGAAAAATAGTAACCCTTTGTAATTGATTTATTCATGTTTGAGAATGCGTTGTGTAAGGTCAAGTTAGTGAGACAAAGATGACCTTTTTTCCATTGAGGTAGTTGTGCAGCAAGTGAAGCATTTTGTAGTCAGTGAGGCTTGTGTTTTCAATGAGGCATTTGTAGCTAGTGAGGCATTTGTATCCAATGAGGCATTTGTAGCTAGTGAGGCTTTTCTAGTGAGGCATTTTGATAATCCAGTGAGGCATTTTACGAGTGGTTTTTCATCCCTATGAGGGTTTTCCACTCATTAAAAACATTGTGTTATGATTATTTTGTGTATGCATTTCGATCTTGTTGTTTCATTTATTTACATTGCAGGTTTTGAGTTTACATATTGTTTAAGAATATGAAGTTTTTTTATCACATATGATTATACTCTTGGAACTGAAAACTTATTATTTTCAAAGAGTTTAAGTGTTTTGAAGTATCATTAAGTTAAAATTGACTATTGAAACACTAATTCACCCCCCTTCTCTTAGTGTTTCATGTACTCCAAAAAGTGGTAGCAGAGCCATACCCTTGCATAAGTCTAACCAACTCAAGGGGTTCCTGGTAGTGGAGTACTTGTTATGGAAAAATGTAAGAGAAATAGAGGAAAAAATAAATACTTAGCAAAATGATGAACAACAAATACCCTCTAAACCTAGTTCAAAAAATGATTATATAGAGAAGAGTGTTGACATAGAAGAAGATCCCTTTGTGAGTAATTTTGAACAAGAGTATGTTGAAGATGAGTGTGAAATTGATTTTGAAGGTGAACTTATTTATTCCCTTGATGAGATTAATAAACTTAGGAAGGAAAATCAAAGGTTAAAATTGCAGCTACAAGAGGAAAAAGAGTCTAAGATCAAAACTCTTTCTGCTCTTCAAAATGCAAAAAATCAGTTAAAAGAACACACTAAAAAAAAAGAGATGATTGTCAATCTAACATTAGGGATTGAAGAAAACAAGAGGATAGAATATATGACAAGATCTGATTTGGAAGTCAAAACAATTTAATTTCAAAATCTTGAAGGAGAAATAGTCTCTCTAAGGAAAGATCTTGATAATGTTAGAAAGAAGTCAGAAAAGAATCAAAATTTTGATGAGAGCACCAACAAATTGAATGAGATGTTAAGTAAGAAGAAACATCACAAGGACATTACTGGTTTGGGCTTTGTAGAAAGATAAAGTTATGGAGTCAGAAATACACAAAGAACAAAGATAAATTTGGGTCATTATGTTGCAACTCCTCAAGATAAGACAAAAGATGAAGTTGTTGATATTGGAAGAAGAATAAAAAACAAGACCTCAAGGCCTCCACCTCTGAGTCAATACCATTCAATAAGGTAAAATTATTCTCAATTTCATGGTTATTCTTTTTCATGTCATATTTTTGGTCATAGAGCTAGAGATTGTAGTTATCATGCTAGAAGTGAATGTGAATAGAACAAAAGAAATTGTAGACTGTCAAAACAAAGTTACATTATTATATGTTATAGTTGTAAATAATTTGGTCACATAGAGAAATATTGTAGATCACTTGAAAGATATGATTATATAAGGCACAATAACAGAAGTCCTTATCGGTTTCTAGGAAAAACCTATAATTCTTTTGCTCTAGGCCACAATGTTATATGTTTTAGATGCAATAATCCTGGTCATTTTGTAAACCATTGTAGTACCAATTTTGGGCAATAGAACAAGAGAAAGAATTCCTCTCCTAAGAAGAGTACAAGGTTATTAGCTCTTAGAGACAAGGAAAAACAAGAGAGGAAACAACCTATAAAAATTTGGAGGAGAAAACATGTGCAAGAGAAAGGAAAAAAAAAGCTTGTGCATACTGCACAAGAAACATCCATAACATATTAAAGGAAAAAATTAGGTAAGGGGAGCAGATTAGTGTTTTATATTTTAACCCCTTTGAGAATTCTAGAAGAATGTGTCAGCAGGACAAGGTTGTAGGAATAAAGATTGTGATGGAGATATATCATGCATGTCATCATAATGATCTTCAATAGTCAAATGAGAAATTTGGATGTATGAGACAGTGATGATGTTAGTTTAAGATTCCAAGATGATAGTAGAAATTCATGATAGTGGTTGAGGTCATTATACTGTAAAAAAAGAAAAACTGATAGTTGATTGCATATGTTTTGACAATGTCATTGTTTCTCTCAATAGTGCATCAATCCTTTCTTTGTGGATAGTGTAAATGGTCTTAGTATGGTGAAAAATAACAAAGTGATTTGGCTTTCTATATTTCTATTTGATAGTACACTTGAAGAGAATTGGAGAGCAATGTTCTATGTTGATTTTTCAGAAGTCTGAACTCATGAGGTGTGTCTTGTAATTAAGGTAATATCCATGCTCTTGAAAAAAATTGATAATGAGAACTAATGAGAATCCATGTCAATGATTGTGTAATTTCTCATGTCTCGGAGATTAGTGCATCTCTATGTGTTATCGTGTGTTTATGTTAATATATTTGGAAATTATGCATTAGAAAAGTACCTTCTCTACATTTATTGTTCTCTTTGGAGATTTAGTATCATTGAGGTTCAATGATATAGCGGGAAAATATACTAGAAGTGTGTATATACAATATCCTTCATTGAATAAGGAGGACATACAAACAGTAAGTAGATCTTGATAGAATTTAAGGAGGTGCTGCTAGTAGGTGTAACATCAGTAATATTTAGAAGGTTTTGAAGCAAGGCATGGTGGAGTTTGTCATTGTTGTCAAATATTCCACATTGTGATATTAATCATGTCATTTTTCTTATTGATGTTGATACTCATTGGATATTCATCTCAGTTAGTTGGCATTGGTACATTCATGACAATGGTGATTGGTGTTCATGATAGTGGATTTGCTTGTGATTGGAATTTGGTTTTGATGACAGTGATGATAGTTCAATACAACAAGATGGTATATTTCATGCGCAGGTCAGTAAGGCGGTTGATACTCATGCTTCTTGATATGATCATGCTTCATTTGAAGTGCCATAATGTTTTCCAAAATTTTGGTTCTTTCGATGAGACAATCATTGCCCTGATAATAATTGAAAATGGTTTTTTACTTACAACACATTTTCTTGTAGAAAATGGTTCTTTTATAACATATTTGTTAACTTGATACTTGATGCTACTTGATACATTTTCATTTCATTTCCAAATGGTTATTCTTGGTGATTACACATGACAATGTGTGATGAATCATGTTGGTACAATGTTATTCTTAGGGAGAACATTTAATCTCTTTGAGTACATGGTTTTAGGGGGATTTTTCATGCATATTCTACACCACTGGGATATATTTTTGTGTGGTGGCATCTTTGTTGATTTTTGATACTATGGAAGACTTTTGTATCCTTGTGTAGTGCTCTTTTTGGTTTTATCCATTTAGATATGATGTTTTTTTATGTCCATCTGCAAGAAGATTGGTGTTCTTGGGTAGGTACTTAGTGTTCTTTTTATGTTTACCCACCCCTTTTACCTTTGGAATTGTTTTCAAAATGGGGAGAAAAGTTGAGATACAAATATGTTGGTTCAGATTTTTATTTCATTATAATGGTATAGGTTCAAACTTAAATTGCAAATCATATTTTGATCCACACTATATTTTGGCTTATTGTTCAATTCATTTGGTAATAATATCATGATGACATGACAGTGCATTGGTGATCATACAGGTTGCATTTTGTGGCAAGTTTGACATCAATTCCAAAGGGGGAGTTTGTTGACCCCTTTGACATTGATTTTGGCATTGATGTCAAGGGTTATTTGTGGCATTTACAATAATGGCATGTACTTAGGTATTATGTATATGGAAGACATGGATAGTTTGGTTTGGCACTTATTCAGGTGATACTCACATTCAGGTGACATATTTTTTGGTATATATTTGAGGTTTGGTGTTTTTTGTTTAATCACAAAGACAGTGGTACTTGGCATACATATGGGTTTATGATTTTGTATTTTAAACTCTTACATTTGGATTATACAATTCAATGATCAATATAAAATCAGATATTTTATATTGATCTTGGAAATATGGAATTTATGTTGATCTATTCAAGTGTATTGGCATTGGTTTGTATATTTAATCTAGTATCATTAAGCACATGTGTATCATTACATAGATACAATATATCAAGGTGGTGCTTATTATACAATTCATGATATATATCATTTGATGATTATTTTATCATTTACAAGGATGAAATTTAAATGATAAAATAACCGACAAGGCTTCATTTGTTTGATTATACTCAAGGGTCATTATTAACACATAGTCATCAAGCATTGTAAGTTTTTGAAATGGTCATGAAAATAGTGGACTAAAACTGGCATAATGATAATGTCTTTTAATTGAAAAAGGTTAATGATTAGTTTGTGAAGTTGATCAAAAAAAATTGGTGCCCTAAATATTTACTCATTTTAAAAAATACCATGTGGAAGCTTGTAGAAACAATGGTGATGATGGTTTTGTGGTTGGAATGAACAGTAAATGGTTTCTAGGTTCAAATGCAAGTTCATCAACTTCCTTTCAGGCAATGGTTAAAGTTGTACATATGGTAACATTTTTTTATAAACCCTAGTCCATGGTGTTTTTTATATGCATTAACAATTAGTCTGAAAAATGTGTTAAGTGTGTTATTATTTCTGAGTGGTTGAGGGTTATATAAAATGGTTGTTGAAATAAGTTATGTTGTGTTATCTATTGCTTCAACCTTATTGTTTCACAAGATTTTTGTTAGTGGTCGCCTATGTTGGTTGTCTCTTGCATACATTTGTATTTTTCTATTTTGAAAATGGTTAAAGAACAACAATGTAATTGTGGGTCAAGTTTGTGTGATTTAGGTTTGAGTAACCCTAGTGTTTGCATAGCATGGGTTCTCATTTTTGTGCTAAGCTTTCATATAGGACATGTCATTGGTTTTTCATGAGGTTATTATTTTTATTTGCCCTCAGTTAGGCCACGAGGTTTGTAAGTTGTCTTATTGACACTATAGGGGTTGTTTTGTGTTTGTTATGTCATCCATTTATGAGTTAAAATGTAGATTAAAAGGTGATAAAATATAGTCACAATAGTGAATCGAACGGGAAGTTATGAGAATAGTTGAAAGGGTTTATTTGATGGTTTTGTTTGATAACAAGTGGTAGAATTACATCTATTATTGTTTATTATATAAATAGTAACTTGTCACTTTTTCTGGCTCGATGCTTTCATAGAGATATCATGTTGAGTTTATGAGCAGAATTCTAAAATTTTGTTTTTAAAAACAAAATGCAAAACAGTGAAGTGTATAATTTGATAGATTTTGCGTTTTGAAAATTCTAATTTAATGAATCTTTAGGGCATTGAATGTGTTAGGATGGAAAGCAGAAATGTTATGCAGTGAAACAGAGTAACCCTTTGTAATTGATTTATTCATGTTTGAGAATGTGTTGTGTGAGGTCAATTCAGTGAGACAAAGATGACATTTTTTCCAATGAGATAATTGTGTAGCGAGTGAGGCTTATGTTGCCAATGAGGAATTTTGTAGCCACTAAGGCTTGTGTTTCCAGTGATGCATTTGTAGCTAGTGAGGCTTTTCCATTGAGGTATGTGTAGCCAGTGAGGCTTTTCCAGTGAGGCATTTGTAGCCAATGAGGCTTTGCCAATGAGGCATTTTGATAACCCAATGAGGTATTTTACAAGTGGTTTTTCATCCCTATGAGGGTTTTCCACTCATTAAAAATGTTGTGTTATGATTCTTTTGTGGATGCATTTTGATCTTTTTGTTTTCTTTATTTACATTGCAGCATTTGACTTTATATGTTCTTTAAGAATCTAAATTTTGGTTATCACATATGATTATACTCTTGGAACTAAACACTTATTTTTTTCAAAGAGTTTAAGTGTTTTGAAGAATCACTAAGTTGAAATTGATTATTGAAACATTGATTCGCCCCCCCTCTCAGTGTTTCCTGTACTCCAACACGTGATATTTATGATCCTAAAATATATGGTAGGAGTACCTCAGAACTTAGATTTTCATCTGATAATAAGATTGCAAAGAAAATGCAAGTTAATAGTTACATCGCACTATGAGTAACTGGATTAGGGTGCATGATGTTACATGAGGTTTTCCCTTGCCCATAATTTATCATGATTTGTGCCTAAAATTATGATAATAACAAAAGAGAAATTGTTAATTAAGATAGAAAAGAAGAACTGTTATCCATTAATGCAGAAGAACTTGGAAGAGTGTTGGGTTTTATAGCCGAAGAATTTGAAAATGTCCACATTGACCTAGAAAAGCTTGTTAGTGATTATCAAGTAGTGGATGAAAGGGAGAAAAATAATTTCATAAATAAAATAGTTTAGGATAACATACAAGTTAGAAAAAAATTAAAAGGTAATCATAAACCTCATTATGATTTGATATTTTTAGACCATGATTTCAGGTTAGTATTTCCATGCCAACATTTTTCCTTGGACTAGATAGAAATTGGGAAGTGGGTGACTCCTTGAAATGGTATATAATATCCATTATGGTGTTCCACATGCCAAATATAAATTTATTGAGAATATTTTAGAATCCATGCATAAATATTTTTTAATGATTAAAGGAGGTTCCACCAAGACATTTAGGCTCACAACCTACTTGTGCTAATTTTTTTCTATTCAAATTTAGTGGAATGTTTCAGACCAACAAGCTTCAAATTCAGCCCTATAGTAATATTGAGGAAAAGAAAATGGCTCCAGTATATGATTGGAACAGTGAGATAAGGATGCATGATTCTCAAAGGAACTACAATCATTTTGTAGACTACGTTTTAGCTCCATAGCATCAAGCAATTACAAACACTCCAATTCCTAGATTGCTTATTTCATGTAGAAATTGCATTCAAATAGGAAAAGAAATACAATTGGCCAATTGGTACTTAATGGAAGAATATACAGTGCTAAGATTTTATAGATTGAGAGTAAATCCATACAAACTTCCAATACATGTGACGGAAAGGGTTTTTGCATTGGAATATGTAAGGCAAATGCAAAGTACTGATGAACTACACTTTGTCAGTCAAAAAAATAAGACCTTATTTCCTTCTTTACCTTTTTCATGTGGAGGTTTCACATTCAAGAGAAAAGCATTTAGTGTGGCACATGATCTTTTGAAAAAAATTAATTTTGATGTTGTCTATTGTTGGTAGTATGATTTATGTGACACCATTAAATCAATGATTGTGGCCAATAGGAATGTTGCAAGTAGAATTCAACATCAAATTAAACCCTCACTTGAAAACTTGAGAAACAAGGATTCTTGGGATGAGGTCAATATAGCAATGGAGAAAAGTGTTGTTGAGAAAGGTATTTCTTTTGAACAATTGTCACTAGAAATTAAGGCATTGCACCAAAAGACAATCAGGACACACAACATTTTTTATGAAAAAGGTGATAAACCATCTAGTAGAGTAAAAATTTCAGATTCTCTACCTAAGGAAGTTACAGATAAAAATTGGTCACAATAAAAAGATACTACCTTTTGGTCATTGAGGAAGGAGCTAGGTGAACCAAGAACTCTTGTAAAATTTGGAGATAATGAAGAAAAACTTGAGTTTAGCAAATTGTGGAATATAGAGCATCCCAATCATCATGAAGATCGAGAAACTAATGATGAATCTGATGATGATAGGGAAAAACAAAGCTATATCAAACCTAGATTAAGTGAGGCCATAAAATAAGCATATACTTTAGGAGCATCCATAGCCAAAAAAATGGGTTATGAAGGTGGTGGTTTGGGGTCCCAAGGACAAGGCATTTCTATGGTAATAGATGTAGACCATAGAAAATATGTTGATAACTAAGTCGTTGGAGCTAATAAAGTAGACCAAGGGCATACAAGTACAGTTGAAACAATTCATTTTGTTAGAGCTTCAAATCCTAATCCTCAAGGTTAGATACAATCACAACTAAGACATGCCCATGTTGGAGAACCTAGTGCAACTTCCATTGCCACTAGTGGTGATGGTATGGGTAGTAGTACTATTAGTGTTCAACATGTGCTATAAAAAAAAATTACACACAAGAGGACAAAAATACAAGATACCACACATATACCAACTAATCAAGGCATACAGAAGAGGCAAAGGATTTCGATAGGTCCAAGTCCAACAACAACTACCATTTTCACAAAAAAGGAGTTATTTCCAAGCACTCCTAGTCCCATAATTAGTGTGGTTGCAACAACATTAGCAACTATAAGTACTCCTATTCATTTTCCATTCGATCATTCCATTGTTGCTACGTCCCCAAGTTTTGATTACATTGAAGAGTTTAAAAAGAAATCAGAATTGTATTAAAAAAAAAAAAAGCAACTAATGGAGGATGTGTCTGCGTTAACTTCAGATCCTGCAAAAACCATGGTATTACCCATATTTGACATAAATAAATAAATCATGGAGTACATGATTTTTGTTCCCACAGTTCAAAATAAACCAAAAAATTAGATGGATCAATCTGAATTTCAGGAGAGCAGTTTACAATTGGATTTTTCTGGACTCAAAAATACTGACAAAATTAATGTATCAAAGAACAACAATGAATTGGTGTACACATCATGTTTAAAGAAAGAGAGAGATAAAAAATGTTGCAGACTCAAATTGAAAAGTTACAGGCAAACCTAGAAAATGAGAAAGCAAATAGGAAAGTAGTATATAACAAGAGCAATGAATTAGAAAAAAGAATTGAAAATTTTTCCTCTACATCAACAAGAAAAGATTATAAAAAAAATGAGAGATAATTGAATGAACTGAAGCAAAGGTTAGATGAGAGAAAAAATAAATAGGATGAGGAAAAATCCACTTAAGAAAAATTAAGACAAAGCATTGGGAAAGGAAATGAACAGTAGGAACAAAAATTGGAGAAAGAGATAAAAATAAATGATAGATTAGCCGCAGAGTTGATGGAAGCAAAAAATGAAATTAACTCTTGTCAAAATAAGTTAATTGAATTTTATAGAGAAATAATGAGGCATATGAAACAAAAGATCTGGGATGAAATAATGTAGAGGATTGATCATTTGTGTGAATTATTTTGATTGATTGATGCTATCAGACTACATTATAAGAAGTTCAACAAATATTTAGTGGACAACAAAAATGTGACAGCATTAGAGAAATCCGCAAATCAAGTTCAACAAATAGTCTACAAAGCCAATGAAAATGATTTGAAATCAAAAGGGATTAATAACCGTCTTGCTTCCTTAATGATGTTGTCATCTATCATTCAAAAGTGTTTGAGAATAAAGGAATTTGTGCATCTAGCTACAAACAAGATGAAGAAGCTGGATGAAAAGGTAAGGAACTTCACAGAGCTTGGGTTAATAGAGGCTTTTGACACAAATGAGTGATTCATTAGAAAGGATGATTTCGGAAAGAAGATGGAGGGTGCAAGGAAGATTGATTTGGACTCCTCAGAACCTAGATGTGGAAAACTATTTGGATTCCATAAAACCATTGATAACCTTGAATGTAATTTTGACTCAAGAATTCAAGATAGGTTCCAATTACAATAATGAATTGTTAAAAAATCTTCAAGTCAAACAACATCAGTTAGAAAAAATGATAATTCCACCACCTGAACAATGGAAGTTGCTAGAAAAGGTGATAGAGTGATTTGATATTGATAATATGAGTTTCCAAGGGCCAACTCAGCTCTATGCAGAGTTGTCTTTGAGCAATATTTTGCGTTTCCAATGACTCTATGTATTTATTCATGTGAAAATCAATAAAAAAAACTCAAATTTAGTAATGTGTTGATGTTCAATTATCTATATTATTTATTTTATCATTTGAAGAAAAATTTTGGTTTCAACTACTAGATACACATTAAACAATTTTTGATGTTCATTGTTGTATATTCTACTATTCTTAATATGTTATTAAGCATTGAGTTGAGTGATGAATCATTGAGTACATGTTTAACACAATAAAATCTGAAATTATTAATAATATGTTAATTTATTCAATCTAGTAAAATATCAAATACAATCTAAAATATTAAATTTATACAATGTAACTGTTGGTGATTTTTAATGAACCAAACTTGGTCTCAATATTTGTCTATGAATTTTCCATAATTCAATTATCAACAATTGTGAGGATTGGCCAACGACTAGGTGAAATCTTGTTAGGCTTTCCCTCCATTATATTCCTTCAAAATTTATTACAATTCATATTAAAAGTTTTTGTTTAAATTATATGAATATGAATATGACTAGATACGAATGATTATGATGATATATGATCTCTCAAAACTCGGCCTTGGTTTCCCTTATATACAGGAAGCAACAAGCTTCAGGACGTTACATCTAAAATGGTGATTGTTCATTTACATCTTGTTGAACATAACTAAACCTTAACAACTGTAATTAACAAAGACAACAATTAATTCCACAACAATCATGATACCATAATCCATTAATCTCTATAAGGTACCCGTGATCACCTAAGATTTGTTCAAGGTCCTTCCTTCATGATAGTGTATCTGACGTTGAGTGACTTTGATGAAACTTTTGACCCTCATATTGCTCAAGTAATGAACATATTGACTTTCGAAATATGCTCAATATATTCTTGCTTGGCATATGTATCTACATTAGTGGTTATATTTTTTCTAACAAACTCCAAAGTGAAGATTTTCTCTAATTATACATGTGCATTTTCCAACACCATTGCTTCATCATTCACTTTGTCAACAGTCGTCGATAATAGTTGAGCCTATTCATTCTTCCACATGTTTTTTTCTTTTAGTTCTCCCTCTTTATCAAAGAAGTTGAGTAAATCCATATCCAAGGGTTGGTTAAAATCACCAAGCTCTTGTGTCAACACAATGTGAAACTTCTCATGCATATCAATTAATTCATCATACGTCTTGAACACCTGCTTGTCAACATTTCCCTTGGTCATTAATTCCTTCTTTTCCACCATTCTGTGGTGTAACTGTATACACCTAAAATTGGTCTAGAGCATCTGATTAATTAAATACAAATTATTTGATTAAATATCCTAATTTTCTCTACTATTGAATAAATAAAAATATTTATTTATATAGTTCACATTTAAATCTCATCTTAATTAAATAAACAAAATTAAATACTTTGTTTGATTTAATTATCATTTTCCTATTTTATTCTATCACATCAATCTTAAATTAATTAAATAAAGATCAAACACTTTATTGATTAATTGTCATATTCTTCTGTTTAATTTAATAAACAACTTCTATAGTTCGTTTTATTAAATTATTTATCCCTCTTTTGCTAATTTAAATAAATTAAAATATTTGAATAAAGGCATAAAGAATATTCCATCTATATTTCCTCAAAAACGAATTAGATATCCTATGTCTAATTTATGTCTGAAATATGTCACAATTAATGCTTTGAAACTTCATGGGAAGTTTTGGAGACAAATTGGAGACAAATTCCAAATTCTTCTCTCAATCCTCCTCCATCAATCTTTCCTCTTCTCTTGCCTAGTGTTTTCATGGGTAGAGACAATCACCAAAATTCTCTCAATCTCCTTCATATCTCACCATTCAATCCTCCAGATTGAATCCAAGCCTCTCAATGCCATCCCTGTGCATTTCTACAGACAAGAATTCTATAAATACAGCCTCATTGAACCAAGAAAAGGATCCAGCTTATCTAACTTATGCACTCTTATTCTACAGGAAAAAGTATTCAAGCATTCAAGCATCAAACAATCAAGCACTCAAGCATTTTAGCATCACAATTATGGTTGCACACTGTAGTTTCTCATCAATAGTTTCAAGTCCAGATTAAATTAGTTTCTTTTGATCATTTAGAAATCATCATATAGGATTAGTTTCCTGTATTTAGCATCCATCTCATTCTTTGAATTGTCATTTTAACAATCATAGTGCACTCACGATCTGAGAGCCACAGTGATTTAATAAATCTTTGGAGATAGAGAACAATATGACGCTTTCAGTAGCTTATTTCTTTGAATTGGTTCAATTTATTTAATCTTTGATATAATGTCATATTAAGAAGTGTTTTTGTTTTGTATACCTTATTCACACTTACAGTAACCTTTTATGCTCTTGGAAGTCAGTAAATGTTTTACGGTGAACAGTCCATACCTCTTTTGCTTCCTCAAGAATTCTTTCAAATCGTTTCTTTATCAGTTCTAAGACCATCTTGAACTTGATGGAATTTATTTCCACTTCTAATTTATCACCCCTTTTCTAGGATTTCTCATCTCTACACTTCTAATAAGTAGTTTCATCCATGGCTTCTAGTACCCTGTTATCAGTGTCTAACCATGGAGAGTAGGTAGTTGAAGAATATGGCAATTTGTCTTAATAATTGGAAATCTCCTATCTCAATTTCATTATGCATTTTTCACACATACGCCTCACTAAGGCAAGGACCCTCTTTTCTTGTTTTGTTTTCTTATCGTTGTTGTAGGGTCTTCACTTCATCCCCTTAAGATATGGGTCTTTTGGTCTTGGTTTTGTTTCACCCATGTGCTCAATGATAAATATGCATTTAAGATGCCTTTTGCAATAGTTGGATGGTGGCTTTGCACTTGGGAAGTGGGTTCGCACTTGAAATTTTGGAACTTAAGTAAAATTTGGCTAAGTACTAGCTAGGATTGGTAATTCTGAGGTTCCTCAGATTACCCAAACCTTAATTTGGCTAAGTAATCTGAGATATCTTGGATTACCCAAGTTCGAGCTCCCATCGGATTCTTGAGCTTTCTGTGGACGTACATGTAGGAATTTATTTCTTGCATTAAGTGGTTTTAAAGGCCAATTGGGAAATATAATGTGGATTGTGAGCTTGTTTGGTCATTTGGAATTCATGTGTGTTTAAATTCGAGAGGTCTCCATTTGATTTTGAGCTTCGACGTTGGGTTTATCTCCTCCAATTGATCGCTCTAGGGTTCGAGATCGTCCATTTCCAACATACTATCACCTCCTCTTTCATTGTGCACTATTTCAAGGTATGCCTTTGGGATTTTCTCAGGATATTTTGATTTATTTTGGGCTTTGTTGATGAATCGTTAATTAATAAGCCATTTGTTGAGTCTGGGTTGTGGGGTTGTTGTGTCATTTGTGGGTTTTTGGTTCTTTCAAAAGGGCCTTCCTTTGATTTCAAAATAGGTATAGGTTTAAGTAGGTGAGGCATCTTGATCTACTGAATCCTCTTAGGACCTACCCGTTCCCTCAATTTTATGATTGATGCCTAGATCTTGAGGTGGCAATCTGTTTTGAATCACTAACTTGAAACCCTAGTTGTGTGCTCACGAACCTGATAAGGGATGAGTAGTGTGATGGTTTCAAAACAAATTGTTTGAATCCTTGTCTGGGTCATGTGATTCGTCATGCATTGATAATGGTTTTATCTTAGGAGAGTAAATTTGGTTAATTTATCATCTTTGTGTGGATTATCCTCAACACTTAGCAAATTTTGGTGCATAGTATAATGCTCGATGATTCTGAGGTAGCTCAGATCTTCTGAGCTCTAATCTAGTCAAAGAATCCAAGGTCCCTCATATTATTTGAATCCTATGTTTAGGCGAAGTTCCGAGGGTGAACACTTAGTGATTTATCAATCTCATTCTATGTTCGGTGATTCCAACACACCTCGAATTACCCAAATGTTAGTTCAGCCGGGTAATCCAAGGACCCTTGAAATACTTGAACCATGTATATCAAACCTACAGTGTATGAAAACAACTCTGATTTTAAATGGAAGCAAATTTTTGAGTACTTGCACAATTGTAAATGGTTGAATATGATTCAATGAAAAAATGAACTTCATCTGATTGAATGTCAAAATGATCCAAGGAAAAATGTAAGGAGTGTTATAACTTCTGGGGAATCCGAGCTCGCTCAGATTATCTGAGGTCTAGTCTAGCTGGGGAATCCGAGCTTCCTCAGATTACTCAATATCTTTCGTGAGGTCTCCAATTTGAGTGATAATCATCAGAGGGCTTACATGATAAGATTCTATGGTCGTTTCCTGGGATCCTGATTAATTTGAGTAAACATTATATGCACGCATGATGTGTTGATGAATCCTTTCAAAAGGAATTGCTTGCTTTACATGGCCATTGCAATTTAACTTATTATCATTTTGATATGATGGCATTATTATTACTTATATTGATGCTTCATGGAATTGGTATGATAGATTATATTGGTTTTTTCTATTGTTGGTGATCTTGGTCCTTTCTGACAGATGCAGGTAAAGTTGAGTCCTGACAAGGCATCTCAGTCAAAAGATGCTTTAGTGCAAGAGGATGTTAAGAAAAGGTCAGAAAGGATGAAGTATGACTTCAAGTGCATTTGGCCAGAGTCCAATATTGGTTTTGCTTGGTCAAAGATTATGGATACAAATATGGGACGTATTGATTATGATGAATTTCAGCAGAGGATGTTTGGAAATGCACCAACTCAGTTAGCATAGGTTATCATTCGTACTGGATTGGCTCAAGCAGTAGGATTCCCACCAACACAACTTTGCTCAGAGTTGGTCCTAGAATGTGCAAAGCACTATGACTCAAGAACAAGAATCATAATTGGCCCACAAGGAAGAGTCATGGTAAATCTTATCGAAGAATCCATTGCTGAGGTGTTCAAAATTTCCTCACATCACAAGCTTATTGAGGATATTAACATTGGGGAAGCAATAAGGTTCTATTATCAAGACCCCAACAGATATTTGGAGATCATCAACAACTCTTGGATATTGAAGCCAAAGCCCCACTATTCAAAGTTACCTAAATAGTTGCACAGGAGTGATTTCAAATAAGAATATCATGATATTATCTCTTTTGGGTAGGGTCATGGGAGTTGAAGTAGCCCATATCTTTCGTACATGGATTTTTTACCCCATCACATAGATAATGGCCCATAAGCATTATCATTGGGCCAAAATCATCAACAATAGCTTGGATGCCCATTTGAGAAGTGTACAGGAGATCCATCAGTTTACTATGACTTCATACCTTGTCTATATGTTGGCACACAAGACTAAGTATAGGGGTCTCGACTGAAAAGGGACTATTGTGAAAGATAAAATATTGGATATATACCCATAATTTCAGTACAAGACAAGCAACTACAAAAGAGCCAACAATGAATTTTTCATGTATATTGCTAGATTGTTGCAGGATTCTCTTCACACCAAGATTTCTTTTAAGGTCATGGACTTGATCAAGCAATATGGTCAATGGTTCATTCAATTTAAGAGATTCACATACATTTAGATACAAGGATCCCCAATTCTTCAGCTCATATTACCAAGGTATCCAACCAACAAGCTCCTAATACTGGAAGTGATAACACAAATGGTAGGCTTTGGGGAGATCCTACAACAGGAGATGAAAAAGAAGGGGTTGGGAGTTGAATTCCCCTTGAGAATAGGAACTTTGGAAGCTTGTCCTTTTATCCAAAGTGCCTCTAATTCAGAAAAGGAGATGCCACATTTTGAGCTATATTTTCATAGAAACAGAAGAAAGTTTGATCCATATGGAAAACCTATAAGGCAAGCAAACAGAACGTTCACACACAAGGATCATATTCAGGACTACTGGGCTAACTGTCAAGATGAGTTTGAAGTAATAAGGAGAAGATTCTCTAGGTTTCCCTTGAAATCAATCATATTGTACAAATTTGCAGAGGTGCTTGATCAGGTGAAAGAGGATGATGGGGACTTACTCCAACATCATGATTTCGAGCCTTATAGGAGAAATCCCTTACCTCCAATCAACTGGTCAAAGGAGTAAATAATAGACTTTGATCAGGTTATTGTTCTGGTCAAGAAGTATTCCAGGCTATGGGTGAAGCATAAGGTGTTGGAGCTGAAATCAGATGGGATCAAGCTCACTTATAACTTGATGGGAGATCTAGAGTCTCAATTTGAAGAGGAGATTCAAGTTGATAAAGGAGAAGATATTGTTGAGCTTCATGAGGAGGATATCCAAGAAGAAGAATGACATGTGTCAATAAAGAGGAAAACCAAAAGTCATACACAGGTTAGACGGGGAGAGAAGCCCTCTCCTAAGGCAAAGAAGGTCCCTGAGGCCAATGTTATAACTGAAAAGTGAGAAGTTTCATAGCCTGTGAGGAAAAGGAAGTTAGTCACAGAAAGATAGAAGGCTGCTAAGGAAAGGAAGGGTGAGGCCACCACTGATACCCCTTCTTTAGCTAAGGTTTTTGATGTGGAGATTTCTGGGGGAAAACCCCAAGTCTCTGTCAGAAGAAGCTCCCCAAAACATAAGACCTCTCTCATAAAATAAATGAAAATTGTAGAAGAAAAGGTCTAGAATGAACAGGCACCTACTGATGATGTTGAAAAGAGAGAAGCTATAGGAAATAATTCTCCTCTTTCTCCTCCTAACATACAAATTTTGGAGGAAGCTACCCACGAAGAGGGAAATATATCAAATGATCCTGGGCATCATGAGGTTGAAGACAAAGAAATTTTTGATATTGGAGAATGGAGGAGATTCATACAGACAATCAATCAATATACCTCCAGAGCAGAGAGAAAGAATGTAGAGTCTGAAGTGGTACAAGAAAAGCCACCTAAGTCTCCAGAAAATGTAATAATTGAGGAATTGGGAGACCATCTGGAGGAGGAAGAGAAATGGAGGAAGTTGTTGATAGTCCTCACCAGAACAAATATGGACAAGAGGGTCAACCGGAGACTGGGAAGAATGTTGAAGAAAATGTTGTTGATAGCCCAAATAAGGAGGTAGCTCCAGAGTAGTCCAGTGTCCCAGAGTAGTCCATTGTCCCAGAATGGCTGGAGAAAATTCTTAGCAAGAAGCCAATAAATGTGCAAGAGGAAACCCTGAGTTGGGACAAATTTCTTGAACAATGGGGGCAGCCTAAGCAAAGGAAAAAGGAAAAAAAAATCTCTAGGATCTCAAGAGATGAGTTCAATAACAATTTTTTCCATGTTGCGGTACTTGCAAGTGATAAGTTCAAGGATGAGGTTAGGCCTTCTCATCTTAAGGTACAAACTATTAATTTAGTGCCAACCACCACGGAGCAAGAAAGAGAAGAATTTAAAGAAACTTCTCAAGCAATTATGAGGAGATTGGACAGGGAAACTGAAGAAAAGGAGAGGTTACAGAAATAGCTAAATGAGGTTTATAAATATGTCCAAAAATTGATGAAGCCTCTACAAACTAGTGGAAGTGAAGGAATTGTGCCTAAGGGATTGCTACCCAAGGAAGTTATGTCAGATATAGAAAGATTGAAATCCACTGCTCACAACACCCATGAGTGGTTGCACGAAGTCAAAAAATGGGGTGATGAATCAATTGAGAAGATCTTTGACATTTATTCCAAGGTTTTTTAATTTCTTGAGGACACTTCACAATTTTCTGCAAACTGTAAAAATATTGATGAATCAACTATTGATGAGTTGAAGAAATTTTTGTAGGTTCCTAGGGATGAATTGGCCAAATGAATATTTTATCCTCAAATGAAATTGGTAAAGTGGAGGAGTGGATAGAGGTTTGGAACTACAGGAAAGAACTCCTCTCCAAGGTTCTGAAGAAAATCACAAAGTTGTAGGGGAAAATTAAAGAGATATATGATAGTTGTATCAATTTTTTGGGGATCATGATAGGGAGGAGGAAATTTCGACAAAAGAACATGAATTTCAATAGGTTGGAGTCATGGTGGCATGAAATTCATGCTCCATCTAATAGTGCTCCAATCACTAAGGATAATTTAGAAGATGCAGCAATTTATATTTCAAAACTAGATAAATATCATGAATTACAGGTTGAATGGAATAAGGTGATGCCCCAGTATTTAGAAGAATATAAAAATTATAAGGCAAGGGTTAAATTTATTCCAGTTCCATATCTAGTTGATATGAAGGAGATTTTGGAGAAATTCAAGGATTTATCCAATAAATTAGATGCCAACAAAGGTGGAGAAAATGGCTAGCTTGCAACTTCCTAGAATTTTGTGATAGTCATGTGACAATATAGCTAAAGGGCGACCTCGAATTTGGTGCAAACAAGGGAAATATCTTGGAAGACTCTAGGTCGACCTAGATGATATTTTACCATTTAATGTAATTTTATTTTATTCAAAAATCTCTAGGCCGACCTATTGGGCCGACCTAAACATGTAAACCATAATTCTGGGGGTGATTTTTTATAACTTGAGGCTATAGCCTCATTTGTAAGGGTTAGAATTAGTAAGATATAGTTTCCAGAGCTAGAATTAAGATAGAAGTTAGCATTTTCTGAGAGAAAGTGACGATACATTGAGAATACTTGAATTGTTGCAAACTTTGGGTGATTCAATATAGGTAAAGACATTGTTCTTTGGTGCTCTTTCTTGTGTTGTTTTGCTTTGCATGGTTCCTGTTGTTCCAAATCTTTAAGATTTCTTTGAGATTATTATTTGCATGTTAGATTTTAGATTTAAATGTGATGCAATAGTGTTTATGGTTTAATATTTGAAGTGTTTGAGCAATCCTTAGTCCATACTTTTAGCAGCTTGTTGACTGTAGGTTATTGTGTAAAGCTAGCTTGGTTCTTGAATTCATGTACTAAGTTCAATTGTGGGTATTTATACATTTCAATTTCCAAATGAGGTTGATTTGGGTGAATGCTTTGTGATCTGAAAATCTTAAATTTCCTAGAAGATTTCACTATTTTTGTGAGATTGCAGGTTTAATCTAGGTTTATCAGGAATTAGTCTTAAAGGATTGGTCTACTTTGAGTGTTTAATCATTTGCATTATTAGTCTTAGGGTTAGTTTACTTTTAGAAATCTCTTTAAACTCTTTATATCTTGTTATTTCTTTTGAAATTTGGGGTTATTTTTAAGATTGAAAGCATCAATAAAATTACAAGATCTGATGAATTGAAGGTTTCCAACATTTGTTTTGTAAGGCCCTTTGTAATTAACATCATTTTCACATTATCTCTGAGTTGTTTTATTGCATTATCAAGACCTAAAATTAGAGACCTTGGGGATATCTCTTGAGGCTTGCTAATAGAGATTTACCTTTCAAAAGAGATAGGATAATATATTTTGTCTGAGTTATTGTTGTGTAGAAAACACTATCAACAAGTTTCTCATTCTCAGTCATATATGCCTTATTATTCTTCACCTACCTTTCAATTCCGGCTTTAGTGAACCTAGCAACATTAACATTTAAGTCTATAAGGATCAATATCTTCAACCCTTTTTGCAAAGAGATGCCAAATGCCTTATTAGGATCATCCATAAATAAAAGTTGTTTGTTTGGTGGGTACAAGGCCCACATTAACAAAGTTGCATTATTTGGATCATAACCTGATCTAGTATATACTTTGTCTACCCCCTCTATGCTTAACTGCAAGTCTTTATTTTGGCTTCTCTGAAAGTGTCAAATACAATGGGAGAGATCATATCCCATCCAGGGAGCAATATGGTCCCTACCTATTATAAAAAAATTATTCCCGTCTCTGTGGTAATGGCTTCCATTTCTTTATCAATCTCATCTTATACTCTTTCAAAGCTTCTACTTCCTACTTATGAGTGACATTTTTAATATTTTCCCTAATTATTTTACCTTTTTTCTCATACACAAAGGCCTTAAACTCGGAGGTTTTAACAAATTCATCATCAAAAGTAAACTTTTGGTTAACATTATGCCTTACATCATCTAAGAGATCAGTTGGGGACTCTAGTACAACAAGATTTCTCTCTATTGAAGCCTCATAACCTCCAATCACTGGTTTAGCCACCTGCACTCCTTCATCATCGATTCCCACTTCTTATGTTTCTACAATGGATGTGTCAATAGAGAAACTAATATCCGATGTTGGTTGACGATAAAGCTATCACATTCGGGTTTCATACTCAGCTTGCATTTCCCTAATGTCCTCATTTCTCTTTGTGAACACCCAAGGAGGCACATCCCTAGTTAACTCCGTTTCATGTAAAATTAGTGTATCTAGCCTCTTTATAGGATCCTCAATTTTGAGAAAATATCCTTCATAGTGGGGATTATTGGATGTCTTCCAAGCTTCTACTAGCATCAATCTATGATACAGGTTTCTCCTTCTAGTTGCATAATTTTCATCAACATTTCTTATTAAATCATCTCCCACAAAAACTGTGTGATGATATCCTTTCAATTTTTTACTTGTTTTAATATTATTTATAAAGTACTCGGGGTCAAACTTCTCCCTTGCATTCCCTTTAGGTAAGTTGTAATGTTCTAACTTCTTGTCAATCAGCTCATATCCTTTCTCAAAAACCATTGTAAAATCTCCAAAAAACAATGTCTCAAGCATCATTGATTGCTTGTTATGGCTTTTGAGGTGCATGAAATTTGAATAGGCTATTTGCCTCATGATTTCTGAATATGCAATCTTGTCCAAACAAATTTTGGTCAATAGAAATGGTGCTCCCTCATAGCCATATACTCTATTTTTTGTACAATCATTGTAGGCATACTAATCACCCCAATTTTGATTGACCTTCCCCCTCTCATCCTTATCCTTTGGCCTAGGGAACCTTTCTACTTATGGTGATAGGATATAGTCATATGGATGACCGAGTAGCTTATATAAAGGTTTCACAAAATATTCCTCAAAATACAAGTGATCTTTCACATCTACTATCCCAAATGGTCATCCACATCTATACTAGCTTGACATTTTCGTCATCATCCAGGTCATTTATTCTTAGACACTCATCCCACATCCCCAAAATTTTTCCTTCATATAAAATGAGATGCATGAATAAAGAATAATGCATAAATCTGATACCTCCACTTCTATTTCTTATAGAAACAATCTCATTGTGAATTTCATTGGCTAGGTACTTAGAATAATCAAGAGGTTGACATCTTGACTTTGCACATCATTCATTAGGACCATTGGTGCTATGTCCTTTAATATGGGTATGTCAAGGCCAAGAACTTGGCAAACAGATTAATATGTGGATTGGAAATACTCTTCAAATAGGTTAACTAAATATGGAGGGTGTTCCTCCCTTGAAAATAATATGATTTGATTACCTTCATTGTGGGGCTTGTGTAGTGGTAATCTCCACCTTTTCTAACTATTTATTAGGTTGTGATACTCATTTAGGAGGTCCCTAATCCTGAATTTCATGTCAATACTGGTGTTCAATTGGAACACCATAAATATATAGTACTTGGTAGCAGGGAGGAAGTCAAGCCCATTCTCGAATTTAATCATGTAACTCTGTGGATCATATTTGTTGGTAATTTATTTTATCAATTCAACATTGATGAACACATTGGGCACCACCAACTTCCCTAAATTAAGTCTCCATGGGTTGGATATTGGTTGGTGTTTGTGCATTTTCTATAGTGTTATATAAACAACTTGTATCCCCTTGTTGGGGTCCATGTATTACCTACTTGTTTGTTTATGTCCTCCACTTTCTTAGCCTCGGGGTTTAATTGTGTGTTCCTTCTAGACCTCTGTCCAGAGCTAGTACATTGATAAATCAAGTCTTGATTCAAATGTCTTTCTTCTAATTTTTTCCTATTATTTTTAGTGCTTTTAGACGTTCTTTCCATAATATGAGTCTTGCAAAAAGGAAACCTTAATTTTATGCTTCAATAATCAAACTGATTTACAGATAGTAAAAATTTTAGCTCATGCTTTGGGTAATTACTCAGACAGAAAACTCCTCCTTTTCCTTTTTTCGTTGTCCATTGCTACACTATGTTTCTTCTCTCTTTGTTCTTTATATGCTTTCTAATTATTTTCAGAATTTGATTCTCAATGTCTTCGTCTTTGGTTCATTAATGTCGTTTGGTGGCAATTTCATGTCATCAAAAAAGTAATTTTTTTTTTTAAATATAGGTTGTTGATCTTTCATCACCACTACCAAATTTTCTCTTAATCATGTTGTTGTCTTTTCAACACTTTCGCTTCATCGGGATGACAATATTTTGATCTCACTGATATTTCCATGCTTCCTCGATATCTTTGTTTAATTGTGTACTCATTATTCTTTTTTGAGATTTTGAATAGAATTTATATGTCTTTGTATCAATATCATAATGTCCTCTCAAAAAATTCCCTATAAGTAACTTCTTTGATACTCTCTTCTTGCTCTAATATGTTAACAAATTTATCGCATCATGGTAGTGTCATCGTTTTATCGATGTGACTAGCATCTGTGTTCTCTCGATATGCATTCTTCCCTTCGATGTAGTCCTCAAATTTATTCATTTGCTTATTTTTGTAGGGCCATCGAAGGGACCAATTTTATCGAAGGGACCGATGTTCTAGTCTCACCAATATAAATCCCTCTCCTTGAAATTCTTTAGATTGGCATGTCTTTTCCCTTTTCGAGGGGACCATGAATTTTCTTACTCTGATATTTTGGAGTCCTTTCGAATCTCTTGGGTGTTGTTATGTTTCTTTTAATTAATTTTATCATCCTACTGAGGAGACAAATTCCTCGTCTTGTTAATATATACACTTCTCTTTGATGAAACTTTTCCTTTCTCATTATATTAAAGGGATGCATAAATTACTCATCCTGACACCCCAAACTCTCTCTGACTCTCGGGTGTACATTTTGTTCCTTTAAATTTTTATTGTTACTCTGATACATTGATGATTCATGTATGATTTTCCCGAATGTTGAGGTGTAATTATCCCATGGGCGTGATTCATGCCAAAGTGATACAAATAAAAATATTTAACTTATTGGTAGTCAATGTATCGAGTTATCGAAGAGACCATAAAACATTACCCCCGATGTGTCAAGGTGTCCTCGATAAAACTTCAGTCGGGCTATCGAAGGGACACTAAGACAAGTTCCCTCGATATGACATTCTTTCTTTGAAATTTTTAAATTTGTCTTGCTTCCTTGTTCCTTTGAAGGGACCTTAGAGTGAATTTTGCGATATGACGTACTCTAATTAATATGACCTTTTTATTTGCAGGTAAGGTGACGAATGTAAATTTATTAAGGTGATGACTATAGGGCAAAGAATTGGGATATTTCAAGTGATGAATATTTAAAATGGCATGCTAGGTGATAGAAATTTGGACAGGGGAAATGGAGGTTCTGTGAAAAATTTAGGCTAATTTTTTAGTCCTAACATACCATTTACCATAGACATTGTAAATAACATGACTTAAAAGGGGTGGCCTGCCTAGGTTTATAACATAAAATATATTGAGCAAATATTAAAACCCAGACTTAAGGAAAGAACAATAATTAAGAGAATTTGATGACCTGCATAAGATAAGGCAAGACTTATAAGGATTCTATGGGTAGCAACTTGAAACATTAGGCTCAAGGGTCGGTGAGTAAATGGATGCGAAGGCATAAGATATGACTTAAGAGGTCGGGAATGGGTAAAACCTGGTCAAATGCAAAATGGAATGTAGGAAAAAGGAAAAGACACTTGGAATTTTTGAGAGAGTTTAGAACACACATAAACCCTAGAACATGAGAATGATTAGAACTCTAAGCCTTACGACATATTCCAAATAAATAAAACAGTCGGATTTTGTAATGATAATCAGTAGAACACAAAAATTGAAGGGTTCCTCTAGTACCTATGGATTAAAACAAAGATAAAATCCATACATCATTGGAACACAATTAAAACCAAAAAAACAACCCTTGATCATTTTATTCATAGTTCATATAACGAATACACCAGAAGAGAAATGGCTTTGAATTCGCACCATTATCTATATTCATTTTCCAGTATTATTATCATGTTTTTATGTTATGGATGTTGAACTGTTAGCTTTTGTTTAAGGAATAGATAATATTCCTTTCAGTTATTTATCAAATATTGTGTGAATGATAATGCAATAGGAATTTATAAGTAGTGTGATAAGTGTTGTTCTTTAAAAATGATGTAGAATCGCATATCAAATTCAATATCATGGAATACTATATAAAATATCATAATTTAATGGAATAAAATATCAAATATCATCAACTATAGTTTGGAATATGATTCATGAAGTGCAATATAAAATAAAATATCATGAAGTGCAATGATTCACAATTTCATGGAGTATAATATAAAATATCATTGACTATAGTTTGGAAAATGATTCATGAAGTGTAGTATAAATACCTAAAAGCTGTTAATTCACTTCCATTCCAAAAATGGAGCCAGGATCTTGAAACTAACGTTCAACTTGAGATAAAGTAAAAGAGACATCTTGATTCTGAGTCTGGGCTTCATTTTCTTCACCCTGCATCTCAAATTCAAGATATTTTGTGTCACTATCATTTGACCCACTACCAATGCCACTAGTACCGGTGTTTGGAGTGTTGCACAACCCTCTTCTTTCACATATGGACCTCCAGATTGTGAGTTCCCTTTCAAAAGAAATTTTTTGACATTATACGTAGTTCCTTTCACCCTCAAGCAATTTTCCAAATTCTTGTCTAGTTTGTTTATTATCTTTGATTTCAAAAATGCCAATGAACTAAAAACTCTCTCATCCCCCACTAACCCTAATATCAATTTTTGACATAAATCAACAAGTTTGAAATATTCTAATATCAAACCACACAATATTTCACTTTGACCTAAGTTTTTCCAAGCCTTTGTTATTGATCTCGATTCAAAGGACTTCTCCATGCCCATGGAATCAAACCGGTCCATCATACTTCTTGCAAAGTTCTTACATTTTTGTCTAAGATTATTTGCATTTATAATTCCTTCTATTATCTATTCATTGTATTTTACACTTTTTGAAAAGTGTTTGATCAAGATATTTACTTTATCATGAAGATAGGTTGGGCTATCTCGATTTACCCAAAATTGAGGATACACAATACCCATGGCTTCAAGTATTTCTTGTCAAGGGAATCTATAATAAATCTCTACGGAAAGACATTTTGCAAATTCCTTTAAATTATCACTAACATATTTAACAAAGTCATTAAAATATTTCTTTGTAACAGGTACTTCTCTGATAGAGTGTTTGGCTATCATACAATGGTGCATTGGTATCTCAAATTTGTGTACATAGATACATAAGTTCCTACTTGCATTAAACTATAAATAATTAGCAAGCTTATTCAAATCAATAATTTTTTTCCAGATGAAAAAATTTGGGCTTTTAGAAGTTAGATCTAGATATAGATGATCGAGGGCCATGCATGTATGTCTATGTAGTTTGGAATATTCATAAATATGCATAGTTCTTTCTTGGGATTTCTTCACAATATTGTTCATTTCATCCAACATGAGGAGAAGAAAAGCTAAATTCAAGAGTGTCTCTATATCGCTTAACCTATGTAAGAGGTCAGGAGCTTTGTCTACTGTGTTGCAATGCTCGTACACTACTCCAATCAAGGATTGCTATACTAAAAGAACTTGTTGCACTCGTCCATGTAGGGAGATCCATCTAGTATCAATATCCTTGAGAAGCTTGTTTCCTGATGTTATTCCCTTAGCAAAATATTGAAATTTTGTGAAACGTTTGGGACTTCGGCAGAAGTATGCATAGAGCTCGTAGACTAGATTTTCAACTTTTGATACTGTAGGAAACTTGCTTATAATTCTAAATGCTAAATTCATTATATGGGCCATGCATTGAATTCCAAGCATGTATGGTGCACAAGTAGTTTTTAACTTTGTGAAGACACCATTCCTATGACCTTGCATTACTATAGCTCCATCAACTCCTACACACACCAACTTTTTGGAAATTGTCAAGTTATCCATAACTGCGATTTCATTCAAATATTTTTTGACTAGTTCAAATAGATTTTTATGATGTTGAACTATCCATTTTATGAACACATAGAATATGATATTGGTGGACATGTTGTTTTGTAGTATACACATGCATACAAGCCTAAGAAGTATTATCTATCCCAATAACTTCATCTAAAGACAATGCAATGAAATTTGACTCTTTTACTTTCTCCTGTAAATCTTTCTTTTCCACTACAGTAAGACGGTTTTCCCATTCCCATCCAGTGTTTACTGACCAATGTGTGCTATGAAAGTGAGGAACACCCAAAAAATATAATAAATTAAAATATTTTGGTTAGTCTATCATAGGATGCCCTCTAGAAAAAATATTTAAAATAACACTCATCTGAATAGTTTTTTACGGTTGTGCTCCTTCCATTGATTTTCCAAATTAAGCCTCAATTGTACCTCAACATGCAACAAGATTCGATATTCTTTTCTTATGCTCTTCATATTATGCGGTATACTTAACATGAAGACATTCTTCATTTGATTTCCATCGTATTACTGATTGTTCCTTTTCGTCTATATTTTTTTTAATAAAATTTACTGATATACTTTTCTATAGTGTCAAGATTTAGCTACAACTTCTTGTCTCTTTCACATTTCCAACTACAAATCATACACATGCATTATGTTTGAGGTTCATATTTGTTTTCTTTCTCCACTAGTACAATGAATTGATAATTTGACACCCAATCAAGCTGAAAATTCCTTGTCATTTCCCACTCATGCCCCACTTTTGATTTTCCTTTTATTTTCTTGCTACCAACATTATCCAAGTCAATTATCTCATTATGGCTAACTAGGGTATCCCTTGGAACATCTTCTATGGTATTTCCATCCTCATTTGACTCATTTAACTCAATGACAATCTCACCTTGACCTTCTGGTGGCGGTGAGGTATTGTGAATGCCTTCTTCATTAATATTCGGTGGAAGAGTTGATGATGTAGCTCCATCTTGATCTGATGGATCAGAAGAATTACAATTTCCAAAGTAATATTATTTGGTAACTCTATGTTTTGGGCATTTTTATAGCCTCCTAGTCCCTTCACCACCCTAAGGAGTCTTACCCTTGTTGCACTTGTTGCTCGACATATTGATCTCTCACTTTGAATAAAATTTGGGAAAAAATGTCTTGTTTTTTAAGAAGGATAGAGAATATAGATCTCATTCCCTACTCAATATCATCTTTAAGATTTAAGCAAGAATGGAAAAGAGATAAAGAAATCTTATAACACTATGAAGAAATGATCACTCACCTTTAAGTTCAAATTTTCACTAACTTGTTATTCATTAGTAAAAGAATGCCTATGTTGTAAGTTTGTAACTTGCCTACGATCAACTTCAAGGTTCTATGTCCAACTTCTGAATCAAGAGCTCACAATTTCAAAACTGAACAAAATGTGCAAGAATAAATGACAGTTTTTATTGTGTTTGTATCAATCCATATTTTGTGGATTTTGTGGGATTTTTAAATGGTATATTAAAAATTTGGTGAACCTCGCATGATTATACAATGATACGTTGTAATTTTCAAGGCAAGTATGGCACTACAATTAGCATAAAGGTGTCGCAGCAATTGGTGAAATGTGTCCTCAAATGTAATTATGTTTTAATATTGGTGAAAAGGGTCCTCATAAGCAACTATTTGTAAATTTTAATTAGCAAAATGGGTCCTCACAAGCAACTATTTATAAATTTTAATTGGCGAAATGGGTCCTGATACACAATTTTTTAATAGTATTGACGAATACGTAGGTGAATTATTGCATGCTTCCGAGATTCCATGCAACAAAATTAATTGGTCCATTTGAAACATGTAGTTTGTTATGGTGAATTAATTACTTAAATATCCCTCATAAAATAAATTAATGGCAAATGGACATGCATTGGACCAATAATTTATTAAATTTGAGTGAGTTGGCCACCCTATTGGGTGCAATTAATTCACCAATTTCAACTTGGCCGATATCTAATATTTTCCAATTGACGAAGATTCACCACTAAATTTTTCCCTGAAAGGAAGATCCACCTTTCCTCTTTTTGGCTCTTGGTGTTTTAGAAGAATTTTGGATTTCTTGGAAATCCTTAGTTGTAGGTTGCTCAGAGGCTGTAGGTGGTGAATTTTGCATACTCTGCTCCCCGGGTTCACCTCTAAGTAGGTGAAGCAAGAAGTGAACCAAAGGGCATTTCCCTCACTAATGCAACAAGTGATTCCAAATTTTCTAGGATAGTTGGTTGCTCGAGAATGTTCCTAATATGATTACACATTAAGAAGCTTTCCCATGAAACATGTGCATGATGAACCCTTAAATATATTTTTTTCTGATAGGGTAACTAATCAATAATGTGACAAGGTTGTACTATTTATCTTTCTTTCATATTTAGAACTCATTCATTTCAATAGGTTATATAGAAAATTGGGAACATTAACCCTCCTATTATGATGAAAGTGGCTCAAAATCTTGAAATGTATTGTGTATAAAAGATATTTCCTAACATAACATGTAATATATTTAATAATATATGCAGCAACAGAAGCCCATAGACATGACAATGATAACCTTTTAGTACCTTGGGATGTTGAGTCTAGGTTCTCTCCATGTTACCTAAATTCATCTCTAGAAACTACAACATTTTCCTTGATTGGGAATTCATCTCCATCTCTTGGTAAGCCGATCAATTCTACAATTGCAGCTTCCAAAACATCAACCTTTAACCCTCAAATAGTGGATTTTTCATTTTGTAGTGTTTCTACAAATTGTTGTGTCATATCCTTGCTATATTATGTCAACCTTAAGAAATAATACAACCATCATGATTGTCTGAAAATATGAAAAACCAACCTATCTTCCAATATTTGTTGATGTGCAGATGTTTCCCTACAAACCATATCTCCACCCATGATGGCAAACTGCTATGTTTTTTCTCAAATTTCCTTCTTATAACTTCAACCACACCAATATGTCATGTCTATATACTTAGGTTTTTCAATTCAACTACTTCTTTCCCTTTGAGCTTGAAATGGCTTGAATTATGGCTTGGAAATGGGGGAAATCAAATGACACAAATGACAAAGCATTGCAGAAAGGTTTTTGGTGGCTTGATTTTGGCTCAAGAAAATTTTGAAATCCAAGAAAATTTACTCTCCCCCACAACTTAAGGGGTTAAGTAACCTCGCTTAATTGTAATTTCATTGGCTGAGGGTATTATGATATGAAATGGAAATATGAAAATGAATACTAAGCATGTAAATTAAAATTGTAAACATGTCAAAAAACAATGGCAATCTATGTTGATTATGGAAAAGTAGTATGTGTACCTATCAAAGTGGAGTGAACTAAATGTGGATCATGTGAAGTTGATTAGGAGTGTCTAAAATGTGAATATGATTTGACTGGTTCTTAATTCCAATTGGTGATATATGAAATGACAACTTGGCATGTGGTAATGGAAAGGTTGTGAAATGTATAGCTTATGGGATATGAATTGATATCTTGAATGCATGGAAATTGAGGAATGTGATGTGGGATATGATGGGGCAGGCTGCATGTAATGAAATGATAGCTATGTAGATGTACGTACAAAAAAAATGAAGTGTACATGGATGATATGCAATTAAGTTTGGTAGAAAATTTTGAAAGTCTCTGACAAGTAAGTGTTGCAGGTACCTTCAACAACAAGTCCCTCTAAATTTTGTTGACCTTTTTATTGATGAAGCTATAGGTCCCTACTACATCATGGAGTGTACTTGAAAAGTATTATTGAGTGTTTCACTTGTGCAATGTGTGTATGTGCAGATTGATAGAAAATTATACCCGGTTGACCTCAGTAGATGAGTTGTGTAGCTCATATGTTGAGTCAACTAAAGAAAATGTTGTATCTACTATTGAATATTTATTATCTATTAGAATTATATTATCAAAATTACTAGATAGTTAATACTGTTAAATTAAAGAAAGGATAAAATTATCTTTATGTGTTGGCTTTTTATAAATTTTTAGTTTGTGGCCATTGACCAGTAGTGAAAATATGACTACATAAATGGTTTGCAACTTCACTACCCCATTTGGGAAAATTTTCTCTATTTCATATGATCCCAACCACCTTGTTTGAAGCTTTCCTTTATAATCTTTATACCTAGAGTCATATAACAAATCTCAATCTCCCACACTGAACTCTTTTGTTTTCATAAACCGATCATGCCATTTAACTCTCTATTTCTAAATAATCTCAATGTGGTGCATGGCCTTCATTCTTATATCATCCAATCCATTCAGATTGTGTAGTCTTTCTTTTTGTGTTGTTGTCAAGTCCATATCTAGTTCAACTATTGTCCTTAGTGTTTTATATTTAAATTCAATGGCTAGTATTGTTGTTTTACCATACACCAACTCATAAGGTGTAAATCTTGTTGTAGTCTTCCAATTTTTCCTATAGGCCCATGCTACCTCAAGTAAACTAGTTGCCCAATATTTTCTATGAATTTTTACTATTTTGGTCAAGTTATTTTCAATCTCCCTATTTCTTACTTCCACTTGACCATTGGCTTGAGGGTGATAGGGTGTTGATTTCATATGCCTTATTTCATATTATTGGACCAATTTGGTAATCAGCTCTAATGTGAATTGGGGACCCTGATCTATCACTATTTCTCTTGGCACTCCATACTTGGTAAATATTTCTTCATACAATAATTTCGCTAAATTTCCATCCCTACAAAATTACAATGTTTTCACTTCAACCCATTTTATTAAATAATCTATGCATATACTCCTTATTATTGGATGTTGGTGATTTTAGGCTAATTAACTCTAGCCCCCATTTATCAAATGGTGCTAGTGACAATTGAGGTTGTAAAGGAATCTCATCTATTTTAGTTGATCTTCCTATTCTTTGACATTTTTCACATCTTGTATATTTCACTAAATCCTTATGAAGAGTTGGCCAGTAATAGCCAATGGTGAGAATCTTTAGTGTTTTCATCTTTGCTAAAAAGTGTCCCTCATAGGCTTCATCATGGTAGGCCTTGAGGTTATCATAAACCTCATCTTCTCTTATGCATCTCCTCATAATATTATTCAGACCTGTGTGAAATAAATAACCAGCTACCCAAGAATAGGGAAAACTTTTATGCACCAATTGTATCTTTTCTCTAGGGAGAAATGAGGTGGTATATGTCCTATAACTAGATAATGGCAATATCAGCAAACTAGGGTGTATTCAAATTTAGATCAAACAAGTTCTCATCTAGAAAACAATCATCAGCAACACCTTTTTCTAATTGAGTTGGTAATCTAGACACAAAATTTGTCACCACATTTTCTTTTCCAGGCTTATCCACTATGGTGATGTCAAATTCTGACAATAATAAAAACCACCTAATAATTCTTCCACCAACCATATTTTTATTCATTTAGTACCTTATTGTAGTGTTATAAGTGTGGATAAAGGTTGGATAGCCTATGATGTAATCCTTAAACTTTTTAATTATATAGAAAACTTCTAAAATCTCTTTTTGTATGACTGTGTATTTGAATTTTGCCACTTTTAAGTTATTGATAATGTAGTATATGGCATACTCCTTAGTACCTTCCTTCTAACCAAGTAATACTCCTATGGAAAATTTAGAAGAATCTATGTGTATGTGGAAATGCTAAGTCCAATTTGGTCCTGTCAAGGTAGGTGCTTTGGTCAATGTTGTCTTGAGTGTTTCAAAAGAGTGTTGGCATTCTATGGTCCTCTCAAATTCTATATCCTTTGTGAGTAAAACAAATAAAGGTGCTACAATTTTACTAGTCCTGAATAAATCTTCTATAGTAGCCAACATGTACTAGAAAACTTTTGATATCTCTTTGTTTTTGTGTCACAAGGAGTGTAGAGATTATCTCAATCTTGTTTGGATCCACTTCAATCCCATCACTTGATACAAAATGTCCTAGCACAATCCCCTAGGTCATCATCATGAAACATTTCTCATGAATTAAGGATATATTGTGTTCTTGACACCTCTTTAATACCTTCAATAGGTTATTAAGTGCTTCATCATATGTTTCTCCATAGGTTGTGAAATAAACCATGTTGATTTCCATCGAGTCATATGAAAAATCTGAGAAAGTGCTTAGCATTGCCCTTTGGAAAGTGTCTAGAGCATTAGATAGTCCAAAGGGATGAACAAAATATGAATATGTGCCCTAAGGGCATATAAAGGTGCTTTTATCCTGGTTCTCTGGAGCTATTCAACTTTGGTTGTAGCCACTGAATCCATCTAGAAAGGAGTACTTTTTACCTGCTAAGGATTCAAGTACTTGATCAATGAAAGGTAGTGGAAAGTGATATTTTCTAGTCGTTGAATTTAATGCTCTATAATCCACACACACACTCCATTTCCATTTTTTATTTGGGACAATAACTAGAGGTGACACCCATTGACTATCAGAAATAGGGTAAATAAAACCTGCAAAGTAATTTTTGCAATTCGGTTTTGACTGTCTCTTAGTGCAGGGTTCATTATCCTATGGGTTTGTTTGATTGGTTTAAAACCATCATTAATGTATATACTGTGAATACACAGGTCTATATCAATAACCTTAATTTTATTGGTAGTCCCATGCAAAGGGTGTTGTGTGTTCCTGCAACACAGTGATTAGGGAAGTCTATTGCTCAATAGTTAATCCACTACTAAAATTTAGCATTCTACTTGGCATGATTTCTAGAGTCTTGGATGTTGATTATATGAATGAAAGGTCAAGTCCAACAATATTTGGGACACATTGTTGTGGAAATAAAGAATGGAAAAGTTGAGATACTTATTTTGATTAACTAACAAGTTTAATATTCTGCAGAGGGTCCTATAGAAAATGACATAAATTTATATTGTTGTGGGTTCCTACCGTAGTTATTCTATATAATATATGCAATTAAATCATCCTCAGCTTGGTTTCTCAAAATTATGTTGTGTTCAATATTCATGAGATTTTGCAAGGAATATTGGTCTTCTTCATCTAGGGTAGTCCAAATGATCTTCTCTAAATTTGTATGAGGTTGGATTGGTGGATAAAGGACTAACTTCTTGGTCATAGTTCTATTTGAGATATTCATGTTTCCAGATTTACAACATATAAATGCATTAGCTATTGCTAACCATGGTCTTCCTAGAATAAGGGGATAGCCTATAAGGTTAGCCTTTGGTTGTAGTACTATGAAATCTGTAGGGTACTCCCATGAATCTAATGTTATGAACAAGTCCTCAATGATGCCCTCAGGTTTCACTGTTGACCTATCTACCAACTGTAAAATAGTGGGTATAGGTCTAATATTTACTAACTACAATAGCTGCATTATTTCCTTAGTCATCACATTAATGGATGCCCCAAGTCAATCAAGGTATTTTTGATGAGGGTTGCATTTATCTTAACATCTACCATTAGACTTCCAATATCTATATACTTAGGGATAGTTATGTTTCCTAACATAATGTGAGCAAGATTCCCTAAGACATGGAAATTTGAGGGTCTTTCCTCTTTCTTCCTAGCCTTTTAAGACAAAGGTTTCTCAATAGTTTTGTGTAAATGGGAATTTCCTTAATAGCTTTGATGAGGGGTATCTTTATACATACATCTTGAAGCTATCGTAATAGATCAATTTCATCTTGGTTTTGAGGTTATTGAATAATTAATCGCTCAGGGAATGGATTATATGGACTTGAAGTGGTTTGGTTCACCTGATTTGACTCGCGTTCCATAGTTGGATTGTCTAAGGCTTTTGTTGAGGGTTCCTCATCTACCAAATAATTTTTATGAGGGGGTGAAGTCCCAACCAATGTTTTCCCTAACCTGAGGTGGACATCACTCACCTCTACCATATAAGTAGGGTATTGAATAGCCTCGTTAGTGTAGGCTTGTTCGATGGGCTTGTTATTTGGGTTAGGTGTAAGATGGGTTGGTATTTGAGGTTCTCTTAGTGGTTGAGATGATAGATTTTTTGGATTGGGTATGATTTCTTGATGTTGTGGCTACAAAGGTTGATGTGACTACTAGTAATTCATATTTTGGTTTTTCCATTGCTAGCCTTTTTTCCATTGAGGTTGCTATTGGTTTTCATTTAGAGACCATTGGGATTTGTAGTTAGGTACTTGAAATTTTTGTTGTGGCCACATGATTTTTTGTTGTCATTTCTAGTCTGGTTGAGGATTTTTCCATCGATTTTGTGTGTTTTCCCAAGGCTGGGGGTTCCAACTAGAGAAATTTTTATTGATAACTAAAAATGGTGTATTGAAATTTAAAGGATCTTGAGGCATACCTTTTCTATGTTGTCATGGCCTCCTTTGTGCAATCTAGAATAATTGTCCATCTCACCCTCCATTACTTGAAAATCTAGTTTCCTCGGTGTGTCTTTTGAAATACTTGCTACTCTTTTGCATTTGTAATTATCTTTTCCCTGTTTAAAGTTAGGGCAGTATTTAGTAAGGATTGAATCTACCTCCTCTTATTTTTTCTTCACATGTAGATTGTCTAATTAGGTAGTCAAATGGCTTATGATGTCTTCATTCATGTTTTACAATAGGTTACTCAGTTCCACTCTAGAGATTCCATTAGATGTATTGTTGATGGAAGATGTTTTATCCCCTCTAGCTCTTTTAGTAAAGGTCCTTTAATAGTTTCTACAAAATTTGAAAATTTCTTCAAAAGGAATATATGATACATCTCCTGAACCAATAAGTTTAAGGGAATCCATGCAATCGTCATTGAATCCTCTTTTAAAACTAACTTTAGAGACTCTTTAGAAAGCTTATTTTGTGGATTCTTCTTTAAGAAGAACTGGAACCTTTCTACATAATCCTCCAATGGTTCATATTATTTTTGAGACATCCTGAAAATGTCATCTCTTCTTCCATAAATTTCTCTATAGTAGTCATATTATTTCTCCAATAACTTTATCTTCATAGTGTCCCAATCTGGGACAAAATATTTGCCCAAGCCCATAAACCATTTTAAGGCAGCATCCTTCAATGTTGTTGGGAACAGTTTGAGCTTGTGTACATTTGTTGTGTAATCATAACTTCTACATAGGACATAAAACTCAAAAAAGAAGGTATTTCGATCCTTAGTAACTAAACCATAGAAGATTAGTAAAGTTGAGCGAGGTATATTCTTCAATGCAGTTTCCCTCTCCTGGTTGGCAATGGGGAACTCAAAAGTTACATGTTCTGGTGGTTCATCTACCACTACATCAGCCATAGTTTGGAAGGTCTCCTCTATATTTACAATGGATGGTGAAAGGGAAATTTCTTCTTCAAGAATACTCTCGCTCTGATCACTCTGATCACCAATATCCTCTCTATTTGCATGTGTTGGGGGGAGAAATATTCCCAACATGTCTCATTACCTCTGTATACAATAGGTGTGACTTTGTGTATCATTGGCTCCTGCACGATGTTAGTAAAATATTTTGGTATTTATGGAATAAAACCTAATTTTTCTAATTCTAGAAACAAAATACTAAATTATGAAAAATTGAAATAACATAAATGAATCTTTGAAATTAGCACCATCCCCGGAAATGGTGCCAAAAATGTAATCCCTAAACTTGGTGAATTTCACACAATTCAGAGGGGGTACCTAGCTAAACAATCCACTAAACCCTTTTAATGAATCTATTTAATTATCAACCAAGGCCAATGTAAGCTTGTGATGATGTTGGCATTGTATGTGCATTCAGAGACTATATATTGCCTATATCATCTTAGTATAGGTGTTTACACATGTTGGAAAACATAACTTGCATAACAATGGAAAAAATTAATGTTGGAACTATTGCTACGAGTGCCTACAACTAAATCCTATGACTATTTCACTATCAAGAAATGAATTTTTTAACTAACTAATACTGCTAACTTGATTCACTCTAGAAGACAATACATGGAAACAAATAAAGCATGAATACAGAACAAGATCTTATCCATGAATTCATTCACAATCACAACATGAAGAATTAGATTAATACAAATACAATTATGAAGGTAACTATTGTAACAATAAGAATAAATATGCAGAAAGTAAAGAGGGGAAAAATTACCCTAAGCGGCCCTTTCTCAAGTGACTGTCTCCATAGGATAAACTCAAATCTAGCTCCTCAAATTAATTCAACATAACAGTAACTAAAAACTTCTTCATTTCATAACTCAATATATCACAATCTAATAAGAATCTTCTAGGATATCTTATTCATAAGAACATGATTGGAACAAATATTGTCTATGTAAAAATAAAAGACTAACTAATCATATCTATCTACTATATTTGTTGCATTTGGTTTTTACCAACTAACTATTCACCTCAACCACCGAACTATATATATAGGTGTGGGGAGTCTTATTGAAACAAGGACTCAAAATAAAAATAAAAATGAAAATCACCACTCCCTAAGAAATAGAGTGTGATAAATTCTAAAACATAACTAAAAGGAAGAAGAAGTTGAATATGACTACA
The DNA here is from genome assembly GCA_007115665.2 of Sequoiadendron giganteum. NCBI lineage: Eukaryota > Viridiplantae > Streptophyta > Pinopsida > Cupressales > Cupressaceae > Sequoiadendron > Sequoiadendron giganteum. The sequence continues at coordinate 404,749,865 of CM021109.1, forward strand.
ACTTTGTTGCAATGGTAAAACTGAAATGTGGACTGTGGAAACAGTCATGTGGGATTCCCAACCATGGAAAATATCTTCTCCTTCAGTAGTCTTATTAAATTTTTTGGTGACTCACAATCATCTTGATAAATAGACGCCTCCAATTCTAAAATTGTTGTATTCTTCTTATTTTGTAACTTCCCCTACATCGTTGTTTGAAACTCCTTTGGTTGTGGTTTGCACTCCTTAGTTGATTTGTGCTAAGTATATTTACTTTGGCTTCTTGGCTCCAAAGAGTTAGTTCCCAAAATATCTACACAATACTAATAACCATAGTTTAAACATATATATTTGTTGCATCCCATACATATTCACATATTAACCATGCAATAGCTATCATACCATAATCATATTTCCATATACTTAAAACTAGGTTCAATTTGTATGATGGACATAAAAGATAGTAAAGTTTACGAATATGCATGAAATTAGTATCTGGAAATGTTTAAAATCATGCACTAAACCAACATAAAACTAACTAATAATTGGTCTCATCAATTCCAATAAAGTGTAGCACATAATCAACATAATCTATGCCAACCAAATATTTATGTTAGCTCTACCTCTTATGATATTCATGCCTAAGGTAAATTTAGCAACCTCCAATTTCTTCATTTCAAATTGTAATGATAACTGAGACTTTAGATAACTCAACCATCCCCTTAATATTACCAAAATCCAATATATCATCTACATCGAAATAAAAAATAAATGATGACCAACCTACTTAAAATACATATAATGGTCTAATTTTCACCTCATAAATCCCAACCTAAATAAATAAGAATAAAACTTTTGGTACCATATTCTAGGCAATTGTTTCAAACCATATAAATTATTTTCAATCTGCAAACCAATGATTCCTTATTTCTTACAATATAGTGCTAAAAATATGTCATTTAGATTTATTCCTCCAAGTCACCATGTAGGAATGCTACTTTCGCATATATTTTTCAACCTCATGATAAAAAAAAATTATAATATATTAGGAAATGAATGGATAGAAACTTAGAAATTTGAAAAAATCACCAAAATTAGTCATCTAAATCTAGGAATATCCATTCATACCACTCTTTCCTCGCACTTCTCAACACTACCATTTAAACTAAATTTATTCCTATATACCCATATACAACCAATAGGACTCCTTACTTTCAATTACTGAACCAAGTCCAAAGTTTGATCATTTTTTAGTGCAACCATCTCATTATCCATGGCCTATAACTCACCATCATCCATTTACTTTGTCTCTTGTATAGTGTGGGATTCATTAGTGATAGTAATAATGTAGACACCTGAAAAGTGACCTTAACCTAATCACACTTTCCATTACCTATCCTAATAGTTAATTAAATAAATATTTATTATTTAATTAATTAATTTAACATTTTCCCCCTATCCTAATATTTAATTAAAAAATTACTTATTATTATTTAATTAATTTATCCATTACCCTCATCCACCACCTTTAATTAAATAAATTTTATATTTATTTAATTAATTATATCCTTATCCCAAAATCCTCACTCTAAATTAATTAATCAATTTTCAATTACTTAATTAATTAAGGCCAATTAGTTACCATTACCTTTTTCTCCATTATTTAATTCCACCTCACCATCAATCCTTGTCCACTCAATATTATCCCTTGAATCCATCTTCGTGGATCAAGATCTAAACTTGTCACCATGTGACAAGCATCCTATCCTACCTATCGTACCCCTTGCTCACACGTGTGAAGCCACCCTACCTCTTACACACATCATAGACATGTCTCTTTCATGGTCTTTCAAATGTGTTCTCACACATGTGTTAGTACACATTAATCTTACACATCCTTTCCTCTTTTGACACTTGTCACAAGGGAAATCCTCCATCATCTCATTCAATCTTGACCCTCCATTTAGTCAATGCATTTGAGCCATTGATTTTACCTATCAAAAGTCTATAAATTGAGGTGTTTTCTATCATTTTTTATCAATCAACCTTCATCCAATCTTATGTTGTCCAAAATTTTATCATCTTGATCTTATCATCATGTTGTTGGTTTGATAAGTAACCAATTTTCATCTATTAAGAGCATATCAATAGGACTTGGGTGCATCCTATTCTAGCTCAATCATGGAGTTTGAAGGTGATTTGGGGTAAACATTTATGTGTATGCATTTATCTTGTTTCTTTTACTTCATTTGATTTTCTTATCCTTATTTTAGCACATTTTGTGGGACCCACATCCCTTACTAAAAATTTTATGAGTTTTATTGAGATTTTGATCACAGGTTCCATTTTCGTCCCTAATTTTGTAGAACAACGCTTTCCTAGTGACAAGCTATGCTTACATAGTGACTCTCAGAGCCTATGCCTTAACAATTCATGCTTCCGATCTAACTTTTCATGCCTCTACAATGGAAGACAACACTTGTAGCTCACAAAACTATGCTCACATTTATATGCATAATTTTATCTTTTAAGCTAACCTTTTTGTTTCATTTGCAGGTTGTTAGTGCTTTCTATAAGTTGTCTTGTAGGTTTTGAGTTAGCTCTAAGATTTTAGACTGTAATTTAACCTATAATATATCTTTAATATGCTTTATTCTTCTTTTGTATCAATCATAAATTAACAAATCAAACAAAAATAATAATAAAAAGAACAAAAAAATATTTTTGCTCACATTAACAACACTTTCAAGTTTTCAAAAAAATGCTTTAAAATTCAAATAAATCTGCATTTCTTTTTTCGTTTCTGCCACTGTGAAGTTGGCCCTGCATAAACACCTCTGGCACTTTTGTGTTGACTTGTTGTGCTTGCATTCGATCTGTCAGCACTTCTACTTTGTCTATCACTACATGCGTAGAGACTTGTTGCACCTTTGCATCGACTCCCGGTGCTTCTATCCAATAAACTTATGCTTTTTTCATATATATTTCTCAGTGGCTTCTATGTTTCTATGCTTTTTTTTTGACCTATTTCACTTTTGTTTTGACTTGTGGCACTTCTATTTTAAAAATGTGTGCCTTTGCATAGGTATAATTTTCTTTATGTGTTTTTGTACTTCTATTCTATCAAAAGGCACCTCTATTTCATAGAGTTGCACTTTTTTTTAATTTGATTTCATCAAATTTTTTAATCATATATTTTTTCTTATCCAAAAAAATCCTTCATGGGCTTTGCCCCCAAACCCCTATACACAGGTGATCGCATACATACCGGGCTGCACCCCCTATCATTGGGGTAAGTGTACCAACCCCCATTACAAAAGTGGTTCCAAAATTTAGTTCTTATCTTCATGCTAACAATCATTTTATTTGATTATTTTGTTATCTAACCACTTGTTTTACAACTTGAGATCATTTTTCAAAGGCAAAAAGCATCAAACTCCTAACATATTTCTTGTAGATTGGCTTGTCTGAGACTCTTTTTTCACTAATCTAGGCACATTTTGTTTTCTTAAGGTTAACGAACATTTTTTTATGTGTATTTGAGTGAGTGGTGTATATGCTCTCCTCTTTCATGTAGTGTTACCTTGAGGATCAAAAACATCACTTTCTCTTTTGTTTTATTCCCAATTTCATACCAAGGAACCCAATGTGTGTATGATCTCCCCTTGCACTTTGTGTGTTCTTGGGTGACCAAAAACAATTGGAGAATTCCTTTTATGAGGCCTGCCTATGGATTTAATCACCCTATGGGATGACCTCAACTCCCTTGTTCTGGTAGAGTATAAAGAGAGGGACATGAATCAAAAGACACCTCACTTGGAAGTGGAATCTTTTCATTCTAGGCTAATCCTCCAAGAACTTTATACCTTTGAGAAGTGAAGGTGGAGAGTGGGTTACCCTTTCCTCCTAGTTTTGTAGCAATATTATTTTTCATCTATGGATTTTGGCCTCATGTATGCTTGATGTATTTGGAGGACTCCCTATCAACCTTGTTTATCCTATTTTAAGATCTTTCAACCATTGCTTAGTGTGGTATAGGGTAAATTTGATCCTCCCCAAAGTTTCTCACCATGACCTCTTGTTGAGGTGACATATATCCCTTGGTAAGGCCTTTTCCTTCTAATTTAATGGGTTTAAAGGTGGTACATGACCTTTTCGTGCCTTAGTCCCCCATTCATTTGGAATTATTAGCCTTTGGTTGGTGCATCCACACTAAGTTAACACCCGCACATGAATAATTTTAGGCTTGTGAAAGTGCTTCATGTGTCTTCTTGTGCTAAACTGGTGAATAATTATCTTCCCATTTACTCCTAAACACTTTTTTTGTGTGCTTTTAAATATGTCTCCTAGTCAAGCAAGACAAATCTTCACCCCCCATCCAACCAATCTTCCAATCTCTTCATCCAAGTCCATTTATCCAATTCGTCATCTATCTAAATATCCCAAGCCCATATATCCTCCTTCCAATATTATCCTCTATTGATCATCATCCTAATCCACATCCTTCATCATCACCTTAATCTAATCCCCTTAACCTAATCCTATTCCAACTAAATCTTAATCTAATCCACCTACCCATCATCCAAAATTTGATTCATCCTTTATCCATCTATCTCAACAAAGCATCCAATCCCCCATCCTTAATCAAAGTCATCCCTTGAACATCAAAATTTTGGTTAAGGACTTAATCTCCTTTACATCCAAAATCCTTCCATCATCATCAAAATCCTGCACCTAAGGATCCTATCCTTAATCCACTATCATCCATTTCAAATCCAATCTCCCAATCAAAAATTGATACCTTAAATTGATTTCATCTTTAATCCAAAATTTTCTTAATAACATTAGTCTATCTTAAGTATAGTTATCAAATCCAATCAATTCCTACTTAAGAACTTTCCCTATCTTAAGTAGAAATCAAATCCAATCAACTCTTTCTTAAGAATGTTAGTCTATATTGAGTATAGATAACCATCCTTAATCAAATAAAATAATTTTAAGGTCTTGAAATTTGATCCCAAGTATAATCTCATCCTCCATATTCATCCTCGTATTTTATTCTTCTAATCCCCCATCCATTTCTAATCCATCACCCCATTTCCTACCTCTCATCCAATAATCAATCCCAAACTTTCCTCTTTCAACCAATCCCCTACCATTTCCAACCACCTAACCTATCCTCCATCTAACCTAGTTTATTCTAATCCAACCTCATCCATTTAAACTCAATCCAACATCATGAACCCATATCATACCCCAAAAAAACCAAAGACCACACTCAAGGTCAACCCCGATCATATTGATGATGATGAAGATATCCTTGTTGACCAACCTAAATATGATCCATATGATGATAGTGAGAGTATTGTGGACCATCTTGAATCCACTATCAATAGACAGAACTCTCCATGCTTCCACCAGTCCCCTATCCAAATTTTACCTCAAGTTACATCCACATCATCCCCATCCACCACTATTGATTTCATCCTCACCAACTACTTCAATAATTATAACAATTTCATGCTTAGATACTTCCTTGGAATTGGTGCTAAACTTTCATCATCCTAACCTCCATCTAATCCCAATACATCTCCTATTTATTATCCTTCCCCTTCCTTTGAAAATTGAAACCAAGCTTCTATACAAAATTCTCCTTCAACCCCATCCACATCCCATATCCCCATCTACAAACCCTTTTCAATATCCTCGTCCTCATCCTCAATTTACCATTATATGGAGTCTCCCACTTTTTCATCTCCCACGTACTTACAATCCACACCACCCCATCCCATGTCCCTCATAATTTCCTCCAAGTAATATTAGCAAAGGTTGCTAAATCCCCATGCAAAAATAAAGTTTTTCAGTCTTCCTATGTCATACATCTACCTTCATACCCTCCATATCAAGATAAACCTCAATCCCCTAAACATCATAAATCTTTTATCCCTCCATCTACCTAATTGTATAATTCTATCCAAACTTCCTCTCCCATCACACCATCCACATTAAACAAACTATACCAATCCCCTAATCCAAAGCATGCTAACATAGATTCCCTTCCATATAAAGATCAAGGAACCCCTTCTCCTCCATCACATTATTCCCTTCCACTCATGATCCATCTCCAAATCAAGAACAATATATCCCTTCCATATCATTCAATGATCCCCTGCCTACATGTAAATATCAAAGTATCCCTCCTTTTCTCTCATCCAATGATCCCCTTTCTCCATATCAAGATCAAAGCATCCCTTCCACACCGTCACATGATACCATTCTATCCCAAGATCAAAATTCCCCTTCATCCCCCTCCCATGATCCCCTTCTATCCACTGCATCACATGATACTCTTTCATCCCAAGAGAAAGACATGCCTCCAACCACACCCAATGATCCCCTTCCTACATGTAAATATAAAATTAATCCTCCATCCCCCTTCCATCTACTCCATCACATGATCCTACCCCAATTCAAGATATAATTTCCCTTCCCTCTTCATGTCCTGATCCTAATCCTCCATAAGATCCTATCACCCCTATTCAAGCTACCCATGGATGGCACACCTATCAAATGGGTTCCTTCACTATCATCTGTGTTGGTTTACTCCATTAGCCTATCATTCCTTCCATTTAATATCCTTCTCAAAATTGGCTCACGTCTTGTTTCCAAAATAATAAGTATCCCATTGAAAAAAAATATTTGTCAAGCTATGCATTATCAAGGAAAAGGTTTAGGCCTCCATGAACAAGGCATATTGGAACCTATCCAAATCCAAGAAAATCTTAATTATCATGGATTTGGCTCTAAGGATCTAGACCTTGGCACTCCTTCCACCCATCTCAAATCCAAAATTCATCCATCTAATTCCAAATATCCACATTCCCCATCCTCCAAATCAATTTTGGGCCCTTATATCCCAAATCCCAATCCCTCATCCCTTCCATCTATTTTGTGTCCCTATGTCCCAAAACCAAGTTCTTCATCCCTTCCATCCATCTTAGGTATTATATCACTCCATCCACCATCCCCATCACTCCTATTCCAAGGCCCCTTTATCCAATTTATCGATCACCTCAAATCCCAAATCAAGATCAACCAACACACACATCCTTGAAATCCTTCTAATATCCTACAAACATGAACCCTTCCATAATACCTTCATATCATTCCTTCCCATACACCAATGACATTTCTCCTAGAATTAATTTGGATGCCAAGTATAAAATGCATAAATCCAAAAATCCACATACATCCAAGGATAAACATGTCCCCTCCAAAATGCATACCAAAATAAAGAAAAAACTGATGCAAAATCAAAAAGATAAATCCAAAAGTCCACAAAGATGCAAGAATCAAAAATCAAAGACAAAATCCATGTGGATTCCCAAATTACTCATAGAAGCAATGCATCTCAAAGAAAAATCAAACTGGCATCCAAACTTTATAATCCAATAGCCTCATCCACTCCTAAGTCCTCCAATCCTCCATTTAACAATCCTTCATCTTCAAAATCAATTTTGGGCCCTTATGTCCCAAAATTTACATCCACTCCTCCATCTAAATCTCTAAGTTCAAAATTCACTTCTCTTCAACAACTCCACCAACCGTCAAGATATGTGCCAACATTGATCTTGCCAGCATTTCCATCCATGCATCCATAAGTATTCTAATCCCCTATCCATTATCCAACATCTACCCTCCACCATTCCATCCCTCTTATCCAATCCTTTACATATACCCTTATCCATTTCATCCCCCTCGCCATAATTCTACCAACGTCTAAGAGCATAGCTCCAAGCACCATGGCCAATTGTAGCACTTCTTCAAGGGATGACATCTATAAAACTAGATTATTGAGTCCTACCTCCATATCCCTATCATCCATCTGATATAATCCAAATCCACCCATCCAAATTCTTATCCTCCTCATCCTTATCCATCCATACTATTCCAAAAAAATAAAAATAAAAGCAAAAAATGAAAAAATGAAAAAAGTAAAGAGAAACAATTCATCCATGGTAAAGACTGATTCTTGTCGCACCTTGGGAAAGTACCATGATGAGAACCTAGAAAACTAGAATCATGTGTAATCACCCATCCTCTTGCACTTTACACTTGGGGTAAGCTTCATCCATACCACATCTTATCCACATCATCCACTATCTATCATCTACTTATCCATCATCCTATCTAAATCCATCCTTCCTTTTCCCTCCTTTGATCTTGACAAGGCTAAGGATATTCATAATCACCATGTATCATATCCTATCCATATCATCAATCCCATATCCCTCATCCTATCCAACTTTATCCTCCCTTACCATCTTTGATATTGATAGAGAACCTAGGGGTAAAATATCCATGAATCCATAGCTTATCCACTTGATCTTGATCATCCTATCCACATCCTTCATCCCATATCCCTCATCCTACCTCCATATATATTATTTAAATTCATCCTCTCTTGTCACACTTGATATTGATTAGTGATAAAATATCTATGCATTCTTTATACAATGAATACCTTTATTTCCTCTATTCTTTCATATCCCTTATGCACTATCCTTCTATCTCATACATCACTTATTATCTTCTATCCTTCATTGCACTACATTTAGTGTGGAGAATATTGTTCATTTACAACATAGTCCTTGGAGCTCCATCCTCCTATCCCCCATCCACCATCCTCTCATCTCCCATCACCATCCATCATCCAAATCCCTCTCTCATATCCATGGAATTCCTCCATCCTTTCATCCTTTACCATGCCTTGGTTTTCCCTTGTCATTAGTTTCTCTATACTAACCATCATATCCTCCTAATAATACTATTTTCATGTTGAACACACTATAATGCTGAGAGGGCGGTCAATCGACATATATAAAAAAATCATTCCCATTTCCAAATTATACATCACATAAATTGAAACAAGAGTAGAAATGAAAACATGCACCACACAAGGACACCAATTTTTTTACATGAAAAACCCAATGAGGGAAAAAACATGGTGAGAGTTAACTCGCAATATATGAAGCTCATTGCTTACAAAGATTACAATGTTGTTTAAGGCTCACTATCTATGGACTTTTAATTAAGGCCTACAACCTTAGGGAAAGATACGAGTACCTGATGAGACACACTATCTTAGAGAAGGATACATGAAAATTATAATGAGAACTATGAATATGAACTTATATGAAGAAACATCCAACATATGTTAATGTTGTAGTCCCTTTTTCGTATAATTAATCCTTCACATTGATTTCACACACTTTATTTTCAACATACTACACAATTCCAGTTCATCATCCTTGATCACCTTCACAAATTATTTTGATCTTCCATAAATATACTTTGTAACAACTCAAAACCCCAATTAGTTTGACTCCAAGAAGACCTTTTAGATGAAACATATGTTATCTCATAGGTTGAATCCAAACATATACAATATGAAAATAAAAATAGTTACAAATCAAGACATATCAGGGCCCCAATATATCACAGCACATTCTCCAAGAGAAAAATGACAAATCGGGATGAACCACATATGAAGGAATCCAAGCTTGTTGGCCCAATAATGACAACACCACCAAAATTGTCAATAATTCAACCTTGCACCACTAGGGAGAAGCCAAAAAATTCATGCAGACCAAGATGAAAGCATTGTAGTCCATGCATAATATATTTTTAACCTTTTCCTAAAAAAATTTATCATCATATGTTGGCACAACTGAAGCAACCCACTAAGTATACAAGAACAGAGAATTCCAGACAAATAGTAAAAAACTATCATTTGAAAATCTTGTGGACCACTAAAACACTAGATACTATAAATTAGTCTTATTTTAACATTAATAATCATGTCTTCAAAACCGTAATGTCATTACTTCATTTCTGGAGGAATGCGGAGCATCCCAACATGCCTTTACCAATACTTTTCTTTGTTGGAGCATAGATTGTAACTTTGTCACTTATAACTTTCATCATAGAAGGTGTAATGACTTGAATTCTTGGATATCACACCTTCACATCTCAACCATCTTATCTTTTTAACTACAAGACAAAATCTTGCATTATGGAGGGATGTGGACCAAAATACCATGATTTTGTTATAGGGTATACACCATGACTGCCTTAATAAAGTTTCTATAACATATCTCAATGTGTGGTACACCAAACAAGAATTATATCAATTTAGGCATGTAGAAAATATATTGGAGCAAGTTTACCCACCTTTGCATCACACATAGGCATCAAAAAAATCATCATTCTACCTCATACAGATTATATCAATAGATGGAAATGCACTACCACTTTCTTCAGAGTATTACACATTCTTCATCATACACATTTGGCATCAATGAAAACACATATTTATTTGAAATCAATGACAACACATATTTCCAACATGTCCTATTTTATCCAATCCATTTATCATCTATCCTCCATCTAAAAAATCCCTTTATCCTCCCATACTTTTCCCAATAATTGGTTCTCCCTTGTGATTGGATCCCATCCATTCCTCTATCCTAATCATCCTATCCTCCATCCAATATTATCTTATCTAATCCATATATCCTTCCAATATATATAATGCAATCAATCCTATCCTATGCAATCCAACCTTACAATTTATCCCATCATCCATAATCAATCCATAATCTTAATCTAAATCGGTTGAAATTGATTGATCCATTACCAAATTATCATCATAGGGATGTATCCTTCCCAATCCAAGTTTTTTTCTTATAATTATCAACACAATCCTTTGGGTATGCATCATTCTTATCATTAAATTTGTCATCCTCATCATCATTTATCAACCAATCAATTCATCAATAAATTTTTAGCTTGAATTGGAGCATAGTCCTTGCTTGCTTTTGGTTTTTTTATGTATGCTTTCTTGCATGTGTATTATCATTTTTTATTTTCCATGGTCTTTTGCACTCTATTTACATAGGGGAATCATGGTATTATAAGGCATATGTTTACACTTGACCTTTTGATCACGTACTTGGCACATTTCCATCTTGGTTCCTTATACCTTGGTACATAATGTGAAGTACAATATCAAATCTAGGTTGCTTATATTATTGCAGCATGATGATCACCCATCCTCCCTCTCCATCCATCATTTTCCTCTATCTTATTATCCTTCATTCTCTAGTCCTCTCATCTATTTTGAGAGTAGACCTATGTTCTTTGAACCTTCGTGTCCTCTTGAGGGGGAATACCACCACCTCCTTGTCATCCTTCCTCATCCTCATTAGTGACTGGGGCATCATACCACTAGGCCTCCTTCCTTGCCTACCCACCATCTTTTATTCTTGTTTTAAATGGTGTTACTTCTCCTAGTCACAACATCATCTCAAAGAGGGGGAAAATGTAGACACCCAAAATGTGACCTTAACCTAACCACAATTGACTTTACCTATCCTAATATTTAATTAAATAAATATTTATTATTTATTTATTTAATTTATCTGTTACCCTCATCCACCACCTTTTAATTAAATCAATTTTATTTTTATTTAATTAGTTGTCTCCTTATCCCCAAATCCTCCAACTAAATTAACTAATTAGTTTTTAATTAATTAATTAATTTAGGATAATTAATTACCATTACCTTTTTCTCTATTATTTAGTTCCACCTCCCCATCAATCCTTTTCCACTCAATCTTAGCCCTTGAATCCATCTACAAGGATCAAGATCTAAACTTTCCACCATGTGGCAAGTGTCCTAGCCTACCTATTCTACCCCTTGCTCACATGTGTGATAATATCTCTCACACATGTGAGGCTACCCTACCTCTTACACATGTCATATAAATGTCACTTTCCCAAGCAACCCTACCTCTTACACTTGGCATAGACATGTCTCTTTCATGGTCTTTCCAATGTGTGCTCACACATGTGCAAGAACACCTTGATCTTACACATCCTTTCCTCTTGTGACACTTGTCACAAGGCTAATCCTCTATTATCTCATTCAATCTTGACCCTCCATTCAGTTAATGCATCTGAGATATTAATTTCACCCATCAACAGTCTATAAATTGAGGCATTTGGTTGCATTTTGTATCAATCAACCTTCATCCAATCTTATGTTGTCCAATTTTTTATCGCCGATCCTATCATCATTTTGTTGGTATGATAAGAAATCATGTTTCATCTATTAAGATCATATCAATAGGACTTGGATGAATCCTATTCTAGCTCAATAATGGAGTTTGAATGTGATTTAGGGTAAACATTTATGTGTTTATGCATTTGTCTTGTTTCTTTTACTTCATTTCCTTTTCTTATCCTCAAATAAAATAAAAAACACATATAAAATTAGATTAATTGTACCTCTCTAGTGCCTCCTCTACTAAGTAGACCTCGTCATGGGTTGAGATGGAGGTTCTTCCTCCAAACTCTAATATTTTTAACTCGTATAGTCTATTCTAAATATCTAGTTTAGCCTCAAATTCAACTATCCTGAACTATATACTTGATAGTTCCTTTCAGTTTTCCAACTATAGGTGAAGGTATAATCTATTTAAAAAGAACATAAATAATTTAAGTCACATGATCCTAGAGTTTATACTCTTTCACACTATATTTTTAGCTAATGAAGATATATTTCATAACCTTAAATTTGACCACTCTCCTTAAGTACATGAACATATGTATCTTACCTAAAAACTTCAAGATGTTGAAGTGAAGACTTCTTTCTCATCCAAATACCTATAAGGGTTTCATTAGTAAGAAATAATGTAGGAGACCTATTAATCAGGAAATATCTAATGCCAATTTCCTGTATCCTAAAACAATATTCCAATATCCTCATTTTGCATACCCTTAGTCATCTCCATCAATACCATTTGCTTCACAAATTTTGTTGAACTATGCTAAATAAAATTATCCACCATTATTGGTTATGAAGAGCTTGATCTTTCTACTTTCTTTATTCCACTAAGAACCCTAATCTACCTAAATTAATTAAAGACCTTATATTTGAGCTTGAGAAAGAAGACCCAGGCCCTCTTGGATAAATCATTAATAAAAGTAACATAATACAAGGATTTTGATAAATAAATTGTACAATAAAAATTATACACTTTATAATCTCCATTGTTGTGTTTTTCACTCAATTTAGCCATCTTTTCACAGGTGTGTTTTAACCCATTTTAGATCCTCTTTTTCATCTTCCCAAACCTTGTCCTAGATTTCTTATGTTAGCTTATCCCCTTTTATGTGTTTTTATTTTTTATTTATAATGTATTTTCTTGTATCTCATGATCCTAGGTGTTTGTCTCCTTTTCATGACTCCTTACCTCTCTTTCTTGCCACCTATTTATCCTTTCAATCATGTTATTTAATGAGATACTATGGCTTGAAATATTATAATAACCAACTTTAGCTCCTAAATATCAATTTCTAAATGTTTTCTTGGGAATTATCACCCCTGGGTGACAAACCTTCCCCTTCATCTATCCTAGGAAATTGACCTTCCTCAACCTTCGAGAATTCTCTTCACACTTGGGTGTACTAGTGAGGAAACATTTGCATCTTATAATCAAACTCAAATATTCACAATAACCTCATATAATGAGGACAAATAGGGTGAGCTAATTTTTTATCCCAAATTCCCCTAAAAAAGTTGTTAAAAAGATCTCTTAGACTTATTTTTATAATAGAACTAATAAAATTTCACTTTGAGAGTAATTTTTTAGCAATAGTTTCCAAGTAAGTGAGGTTTGGAGAATTTACATAGTGATTTATATTTTAGTTGAGCTATTACTAAAGTTATTTGGATCCCTACAACAATCTCTATAATTGAATCCTTCAGCTAAGGTATCTATTCTTATGTTTTTACACTAGCTAGCTTAGGTTTATTATTACAATAGTTTACTTTCCATTCAATTTTAGCTTCTAATATGCATTTCATCACTCCTTATCCATCCTTTATCATTTCCCATCTATTTTTTTCAATCCCTATAACCATTTTTCTATATTTTTCCTTCCCCCATCCTTTCCTAACTATATTGTGAGTGTTGATCATCTTAGATTTAGATTCATTTACATTTTATATCAAAAATCTAAAAAATATTGTTACATGTTAGAATTTTCAATCCTCATATTATTCATTCTTAGTTTTGCATCAAATTTGTGTTTTCTATGTTTTCCATTATCCATCATAATATCTATGTTGTCAACACTTAAAAATTAAGTCCCAATTTTCCCCTCATATTTTTCACGAAGCCTATGATTTTCCACCCAAACTAACATTTTCTTCTTCCTACCCTAGATATCTTCCCAGGTTTTCCTATCATTTGCATAGTTTTTGTCATCTTTCAAGTCACGCTTAGTCAATTATTCCCATAAAATTACCTTGTTGCTAACACACATAAGTTTATTGTTTATGCTTTGAATATGTGTAATTCATTTGATAATTCAATTTACCAATATTTTACTAATATTTTATGCCATATGGATCCAAGTTTGAAAATCTACAAGGGGTTGACTAAGGCAGATCCCCTTTAACCATATTTTTTTTTAGTTGTTCCTATTTAAATCTATATACTTATAGGTGAAATTGAGGAAAATTATAGAAGAATATAGTGAAGTGTTAAATTAGAGAGGTGCTTTGAAGAGAGATAAGAAGTTCCATTTAACTTTTGAACAAAACAAAGATAGAGGAATTTCCCTTAGTTTTGGAACACCCAAAGAGTTCTCCTTAGTGTTGGGAAAACCCAAATAGTTATCCTTGATATTGGGCATACCGCAAGGCTTCTCCTTAGTATTGGATGCACCCCTTCCTCAAATAAACTATCAACTTTGTAATTTAATGAAATTTTATTTACAAGATCTAAGTGGGTTTTTTTATGCTAGTTTTAGGGTGTTCCAATGTAGAAACCAAGTTTATATCTCAAAATTTTATGTGATTTATATATATCTAAAAAATTTAGATGCATTTTTTATCATTTTACTCCATGATTTATTTATTTTCATAGTAGTTGTTCATATTGAGCTTTATCAAAATTAGGTTTTGAATATAGCTAGAAAATTTTGTGTTTCTACAACCTCAATGACTTCTCCTCAACCCCAAACTTTTCCCTAGTGTTGGGTGTACCACCCTTACAAAAAGGCCCCAATCTTAGAAACTGATGAATTTAGTTTGGAATCTCAAAAAATAGTCTCGATCTTGATCTCAGTGGTTCTCAATATTTCTAGGTGAATTTGTGTCCATTTCCTTGTTGTTTAATGCTTCCTAGATTAGTATTAGAGTGTTACTATTTAGCATTGCATGTGTGCATGTATCACAACCAAATATTAAATTTGACTTCTATTGTTAGGTGTTATTGTAGAAAAACACTTAATTTACTTTAGCATAATACACATTAATATCTACAAAAACACTTTAAAAGACCTCATTTTAGGTGATATTAGGAACATCTACTTGAACCACCAAAAAAATGATAAGCTAAAAGGGAAAGAGGATTCCCCAAATAGGCCCCCAGGGTTTTTCACCTAGAAGCTTGGATGGAAGAATAGACTCTCTTTCCACTTAATGATATATCTTTTTTGGGTGAGTTCATTCAAAGGATTAAGGATTGTGAGGTGTGTGTGATGTTTCTAAATGCTGGAAATGGAAAATAGAAACTAACTATGAATGTAAAACCTAAAGAATGCAACTATGTTGGAAAACACAGAATGATACGCAAACATTAACTAAATGACCTAATAAACACAACAAACTATTATAGAAATGAATAATATTGAAGAGGTGCACTTGGAATCTTGTAGAGGACTAGAAATGCTACTGAATCTAGAGTTTAAGCTTTCTAGAACACTTACGCCATTCTGGGCGACCTAGTCCTTTTTAGGGAAAATTCTAGAAAACTGTTGTGGAGCCTGTTTCTGCCAAATGGGTATCCAGATTTACCAAAATCTTTGAAAAATGGGTTTAGAGGGATTGGGTCACCATTGCTAGCAACTTAGTCCTTTTCTGAATTTTTGAAGATCAGAAATTGGAAGTGGAAGCCCTCGGTCTGTGTTTTATGCTCCTCCAAGTGTCTGGTCCCGAAAGTGAAGATTCTGATATGTGAGTGTCCTCCAAGCTTCAAATAGGGTTTCTCCAATCTTGGAGAGCTTGGAAAAGTTGTTGAAGATTCTTCCACCTTGGTTCTTTGCCAAATCTGCCTCCAAGACCTGCAAATCACACAAAGAGGGAAAACTTGTTGATTGTTAGGGATTATGGGTTTGCCTTAGTCAAACCCCTTTTGAGTAATCAAACTAAGAAGATGAAATAAATTAATGAAGCATGAAACAAAGGAGTGATGGATTTTACCTTTCCTTGATGATAGATCTTGAGTTGCAGTAATGGAGGATTTTTTCCTTGGATGCTTCTTGAGAGATGTCTTGTTGACTTGGAATGCTCAAACCCTAGCTTGCTTGAGAATGAGTGATGAGAGATGGGAGGTGAAAAATGAGATAGAAGAAGTGAAAAATGAGGGGGGAAACCCTTATTTATAGAATTTGTGCCCTAATTTTCGCGAAATAACACCATACAAGCCGACCTTAGGGTTTTAGAGATAAAATCCCGAAAGAAATTTATGTTAAAATTGAATTTTATGCCACATGGGACTAGGTCGCCCAAGGTGGAAACCTAGTCCACCTGGGCAATTTTCATTGGTTGTCAGGAATTAAAGTGTGATTGTCTATGTTTGTCAGGATCGTCTCATAAAACACACTAAAGGAGTTATATATGTATTAAGGGGTCATTATAGCATAAGAAAGGGTTGATTTGGTGATGACAAGCCTAGGAAAGTGTGAAAATGTATTACAACACCTTACAACACTTCGTCACAAGGCTTGGAAAGGGGTAAAAAGAGGTTTTAAAAGGTCCAAAATCCATAGGCAAGGGTCCAAATGAGTGAAAAGTGTGAAAGGCTACACTTTTTGGCAACAATACCTATAGACACCTAAAAATGACTTAACATATTTCTTCCAGTTCACTTTAACTCTTCCTCATCATTTCTTATCAATTTATTCATCACTATTAATTAAATAATTAAGCTCACACATTATCCTCATTGATTAAATCATTTTTAATTACTTAATAAATTCCTCACTTTTCATCATCAATATTAATTAATATTTTTATTATTTAATTTATTTATTTTTCACTTTAATTAAATAATTTTTAATTATTTAATTAATTTATCATTTCCTTTCGACCACTTCAATTAAATGATATTTTAATTATTTAATTTTTCCTTCAATTTTCCTTATCCACACAAATTAAATAATTTTAAATTATTTAATTAAATTCTTAATTTATTCTATCCATATAGTTAAATAATTATTAGTTATTTTATTAGATTCATGCATTCTCCTCATCGACTATAATTATATAATATTTCCTCTAAAATTAAATAAATTATTTAATTTATTTTTTCTATCTTTAAATTCTTTGAAAATTAAATAAAAATAATATTTTATTTATTTCCTAAATATATCTTCTTCTCATGCACTTGGAATTAAATAAATTTAATTCTATTTATATTTTTGCATCTCCTAATTTAGTAAGTTGACTAAAAAGCAACATTAGTTCACTCTCACTTCACTTATCCATGCAACCACTTAACTTTACATCATAGCCCTTCATCTTGACACATGTTGTCTACACATTCATCATGATCTCTCACTCCATCTCATCCATTTATCTTTTAAAGCATCCTACAATCTTGGTAAGGTGTTTGTAAAAGCTATAGAACACCCATCATTGAACCATTCAACCCCACAAATTTTGAAAAATTAGGCCATCTTTGCATCCATTGTGTGAATCAAGGTTATGCTAAGATAAGAGAAATCCACATACTATCACTTATAGCATTTCATCACCTACAATGGAGTAAGTTTAGGGGCATTTATGGAGGTAAAATATTTTAATTTGATTTACTTTTATGTTTTGTGTGCATGTTCACATTAATGTGGTCATTTTGTTATTAAATGGGGTCTTTTATTGATATTTCCTTATTTCAAATTTTATAACATGATCTAGGCATCACACTACTATACCAAACACCCAATATATATTACATCCAAAATTCCATCAAACTTATAAAAACTCTAGTAAAATTAAACATGATTCTACTTTCATAATATGATACTCACAAAAATAAAAGTCGAGAGAATAATCAATGGTCCCCTCTACAATATATTTATTTCTCAAGGTCCTTAGGCCTTTCTCACCAATGTTTCCCAAGTGTTGATGCCATAAAATATTCTTATCGGTAGGTAACCTACTGTATGAGGTAAGAAAATTCTAAGGTATCCAAATTGTATGATCACTAGAATGGGCTTTAGTAGGACTCTTTGCTATAGATTTTGATGCCAAAGATATAGATTTTATAACTTATTCACTATAGATATAGAATAAATATTGTATTGATTGTACATACTAGCATCAAGTTGGAAGAGAGTACCAATTTGGACTCCCTCCTCACAAGAACCATAGATCCTAAAGTCATTGTACATACTTTATTTGAAAAAGGTCACTTGTACACCTACATCATTCATCTTTCTAATATACAAAAAGTTCTATGTCAAACTCAAGATGTGAGAAATTCCTAAGATTCTTTTGGATTTTTCATCCAAGAATCTAATTTTGATTCTCCCACAACCAGCAATATTGAGGTAAGAATTATTTCACATATATATATATATATATATATATATATATATATATATATATATATATATATATATAATCTCATAGTTTGAACACTAATCTTGATGAGTACTCATGTGAAAATATGTTTCAAAGTTGATTATGCATGCATGCATGATCAAAGATACAAAAAATGTGTCACCAAAATCATTCAAAAAGTTCTTGTAATTTGAGTCATCATCATATTCAATCTTTTCTTCTCCTTACAGTCTTTTTTTATGCACTTACTATTGCCATAGTTCCAAAATTTTACCTTTGATTTATTAAGAGACATATATCCCATGATATTTGGATCTTCCTTTTTCCTTCTTATCCTTTTCTTTCTCTTTTTCTTTAAACCTTCCATGAACAATGTAGTAAAATTACTTGCATGAAAGAATAATAAAATATGAGACAAGATACAAATACTTGATAATAATAAGCCACTTTGAGGGGATAATCCTCCAAAATTCTCTAATAAAACATTATTCACAATATTAGGATATCAAACTAACAACCTCTTAAATATACCACATTTATGCCATGAATGATACTATGAATATCTAACCACCTATATAAGACTAAAATTTATGATCATATAAATTAAATAAGGGTTATGCTAGCCATAATTTAGCTATAAATATCCCAATACAATCAATGGTATAAGGGTGTAGCATACACACTCTTTAGAGAAAAATAATACTTAATATGGACCAACTATGGATGTTTCTAAAAGAAGTATTCATTTTCCCATGCAACATATTTAACAAGATAATTCTTCCACTTGATCAAATACTCTATAATCATCCTTGACCAGAACATCTTAGTGTGTATTTTAATTTTCCCTAATGTTCCAAAATAACTCTAGCCTCATCATCAAGCTCTCACAACTCTATTTTGGTTGACACCCTTTAGGTAGGAAACATGAAATAAATGATGCATTTTAATTTAGGTGACTCTAACTTGTATGCTAACTATCAATATTTTACAAAACATAAAAAAAATCCATAATACTTGGGTGGAAACTTATTATCATTCTTATATTATTTTATTGAAATATAATTATATGGATGTAATCACACACATACCTAATATCCTACCTTAAAATTTCTTTAACATTGATCAAATTGTTGTGTTTCATTATATTATGTCATTGCTAAGTTCTCCCCAAGACTAGAGAGTACCTCGTACAATTGTTGAATGTGTTCTTTAACTTTTATAGCATTTGGGTGTGCCTCCAATAAAGAGGTGATAAATGGTGGTTGGTACCCATATAGTTCCAAAAATGGAGACATTTTGGATGAAGTGTAGAAAAAAATATTCTACCACTATTCTAGTAGTGGAAACCATTGCATCTTCTTCTCTTATCTATTTAGTTAAAAAAAATAGAGATGTCCTTCCAATAATTTATTGAAAACATAAATCTATTTACTTGATTAGGGATGTATGATGAGTTATGAGCAAGCTAATTTCCCAAATAGGAGAATTTGTGAATCCAAAATTTTATTTTATATATATAAGATCACAATCAATTGATCTCAATAAATTTAAAATGAAGTCTAAATTTTGTTTCTATAGTACTTTCTATAAATGGGTCTATCAAAGAAAAAAAATATGCATATTTGATTATTTGATACACAACCATTATGATCACATGTTTTCCTTTAGATCTAGGAAACCTAGTGATGAAATCCATGGATAACTCATCCCACCTCTAGCTTCAAGTAGATAAGGTTGTATAATACTTGTAATTTCTTCCAATCTACTTTGTTTACATTTCATGCATTCTTCCATAGATTTCTAGAGAATCCTATTGAGCTCATGCCAAATAGAAATATTGCCTAATTTTATGATAAGTCTTCAAGAAGCTTAATATCTAACCACTAGAGAATCGTAGAGCTTTATAAAAATATTAAGCTTAAGGGTTGAATTTTTACATAAGTACAACTTGTATTTGTACCATAGTGCATCTCCTTTCCATATATGTTTTCTAAAATACTCAAATCCTGTTGGATTTTTTGAATGAGTGTTAGAGTATCCATCTCCCTCTCCAACTCTTCTCATGTTTTATCCACTCAATCTTCCTACAGTATGGAAATGGCATGCAATAGTGACTCTGAGTTAAACCTTCCTAGATATAGTATCAATCACAACATTAACCTTTATTTTCTTGTATATGATTTCAAAATCACATCCCAACATCGTCATGATCATTTTTTGTTGATATTCAAATGCCAAGCTTTGTTCTAAGAATCATTTGTGACTATCATGATTTTTCTTTACCTTAAAGTGTCTTATTATTAGATATGGTCTCTATTGTTTGAATACATGTATGATAGCTATTATTTCCTTCTCATAAACAAAATTCAACAAATCATTACCTTTTAGTTGGTTAATCTCAAATGCTAGGGGTCTTCCTCTTGCATGAGTACTACTCCTATGTGTAATTCCCACTAGTATATGCTTATATAATTCGTACTAACTGTTTAGTGATGATTTATATTATTATTGATGTGTTTTAATAATGCACTTTGGCTATTTATGGTATGACTTGATGTGTTTTATCACCATATGTGGAGTTTTGGATTATCATTGATGTACATTATCAATAAAGTTCTATACTAGAATCTATATTTAAAATATGTATTATGGAATGTGTATGTCATGATATTATATGCTTGGATTCACATATGCGGATTTGTATATATTAGACTATTTCAGTATTTCAACATCATTGTTTTCATTCTACCTATTATATGTGATTATGATTATTTAGCTCACATATAATATCTTCAATGATTATAAAATTTTACTCTTATTTTTTGGATCATTTAGTTGCAGGATGATTTTTAGTTGATACAATCTATTTATATTATTTTATCTATGTTATATCATACTATGATTTTATGATTTGTTTCAACTTTATTATATAAAGTACGTATGCCTTACATTTTATTAAATGTGCAAGAACAAAATCTTCTTCCTAAGTGTGATTATTTAGGGATAGTTTGGTTTTTGGGTATATTATGTATATCCCTCATTTCACTTAGTTGAGTTGTGGGATGTATCTTGTGATTTTATGATATTAGGATCCAATCTAGATCCACGTGTTATGAATAAACTAGTAATATTTTGTGTTCTCATTATGTGTGTTTATTTTAATATTTTATTTGTATTTGTATTTTATTGGATTCCACATTAATTGTGAAGTATTTACAAATTATATTTATGCTTAAATGTGAAATTAATTTAACTTAATTGTATCATGGTTTTAGGACCCTAAAAATTGCTAGAATTTTTGTTGGATGCTTTTCGAGCCCTGTTTTTCTTCAATTTTGTGTCATGGGATGGTTTTCTTAGTGTTTTTCCCTTCTACCTTTGGCATTGGTTTGAAAGTGTAAAGGTGTTATAAGGGTTAAGTGTTTTTCTTTGACCTTTTAAAGGGTTTATTAAACCTACATCAAGGGTCAAAAAGGTTGTTCTAACCTCATCGACACCCACACAGTTTTTCTAACTTCTTCTTTGCTTAGGAAAAAGGTCTAAGTTTTGGGTTGTTAATGCTATATCAGTTCTCGACATGGTTTTCACAACCTTTTCAACTCTCAACTTGGTTTCCACAACCTCCTTTTTAGAGCTCGAAAAGATTTATATAAATTTTGTGGAATGTAGGTAGAGTGGGCCAAAGGCTTGTGCATAAAAGTTTCTAAGTGGTTTTATAACCATAGGTGAGAGAAAATGGAGTTATAAGAACTTGTCTAACCTCTAAAAAGGGGATAAATAAAGAAAATATATTTTATGTGAAAGAGGAATTAGGTGGTTTTTTAACCACCTATAATTGCTAGCATTGGTTTTTTCATCGACACTAAGTGTCAATGCAAAAAAGATAAATAAGTGATGATGTTATGCTAGTTGATGATTTCTTATGGTTCTACAACCTCCCCCATGTTCCAAAATATGAGGATATTAAGGAGAGAGTATGGAAAGGCTAAAGGGGATAGAGGAAAATCCATATAGTGTTCATCAATGATCTAGTTAAAGTTATAAACATTTTCCATAGAGTTTAAAATCACTTAGAGCATTAGATAATGCAGACAAAACCTTGTGATAAGGTTTATACATACAAAGGATACCCATGTTGTTTCAAAGGAATTTCAAAAGGGTTTTGAGCACCCAAAAAAATAGCACTACACTTTTGGTCCACCTACTCACATTAATGGTGAGATTTAATCCTAGTTGCAACCATCAATGTATAGGGTCACTTACCTACCAAGAATTAATTCCTAAATTATCTTTAATCTAAGACATCCATTTTGAACAGGATTCATCCTTGGCCATGGATTTGGGACTACTATAGTGCCACAATTTATGGTTTCACACTATTGAGGGTTATTATTGAGTTTGGTTCTACTTTTTATCATTATACATTACTTGATCCAATGTATCTAGCAAAATAATAACTTAGAGAACATACTATAAAGATAGTATGGAATTAGTATAGACATTATTGTGAGGTTACTATTTACTATTATTTCTCCATGAAAGTGTGAATTGGTTTAGAAATATATTAGTCTCACAAGATATTTCATCAACACATTTTTTGGTGTGAATGTAAACACTCTTTCATGAATTTGACAAAATTTTGAGCTTGCCACATTACCTGTGATAGATCATTATGTGTTTATATATGGCTTTGTGCAATTCATTGTAAGTGTAGCTAAATAATAGTGTATATTGATGCACTTAAATACTTAGATCAACTAATGTTAATCATTATCCCTTACAATTACTTCCTCGTTAGTTGTAACCTATTGTCTTAAGATGGACATTAGTCTCATGTGTACTTATTCTAGTCACCACAATCAAACACCTAGATAAAAATAAATAAACATTATTTTATAGTTTAATTCCAATATTATGTAGTTCATGATATCACAGTGAATACAGAACAATAATTATAGTAAACTTTTTGAATTGTATATCTTATCCCCACCTTGTACTCACTACAAGTATGTTGAATAAGCTAAATTGAGGCAGTAATATGGTTAGTTTCTTTTAACCTCTTAACAACTTTTGGGGTAGAAAAAAAAGTTTGGAGATGGTCCTTTAGGGGGAAAACCAAGAGAAATTAAGCACCTAAGTTATAGGCAATTACATTTCAGACCTAAGAGATCAATGCCATATACTTATATTGATTCAATTGATAAAAGCTTAGAAGAACAATAATCAACATTGATAAATATGATGCAAAGAGAAAAATGTTGCAATTTATATAACAAGTGGGGATTAACATTAAAATAAATATGTGAGAATGTATTGCATGGTTGGTCAAGGCGTGGACACACACCAATTTTATCAGTAGAAATTTTCACCTACAGGTTCTAATAGATATCTATTAAATCAAACCTTCCATGATGTCAATAAACAAATACAAAATGAGGCCAATGAAAGAAAAATAATTTTGGATGAATAGTTAGACTTAATTTATTGATTTAGGTAGATTAGAAAAGATCTTCAAGCTAAAATTAATTAGCTAACTCAATCACATGCTCAATCTACTCAATAGTAGGTATGGAACCAATATAATGCACAAAATATTCCTAACTAGCAGGTCCATAATTTGTGCCTCAAAATAATAAAAATCTATGGCATTAGAATATGGGACATAATATGGGGATTTATCCTAAAACTTAGGCTCAAAGGTTTACACCATTATAGCAGCCTCTGGGAGCATAAAGGTACATGAAACTTGATTTTTTTGACATCCCAAACTATCCAAATCTAGTCCCATTGAGATCAAAGGCAACATCCCAAAGTTTCAAGGAAAAAATGAAGTGATGGGAGAAGAGAACCTCAGGTATTTCACCAACATCACCAATGAGTATAAATTTGAGGATCAAGATGTAATGATTAAGTTGTTTGTGCATTCCTTGGAAGAGAGCACAAAAGAGTAGTATAGGAATCTCCCAAACAATAGTATTTGTTCTTGAGAACAGTTTGTAGATACTTTCAAAATACAAAATGAGGACAAGATCATCCTAAAGTTCACTATCCATGAGCTCACCACCATAAAAAATAGCATCAACAAAATTATAATGAACTTCAATACTTGGTTCATCCTCACTATGTGAAAAGGTACCTCAAAACCTTATACCTAATGATTCAATGTGCCATGTATTGTATTGTGGTGCATTTGATTCTAAGATTGGATATTTATTAAGAGATAAAAAACCTCAAACACTTACAGAAATATATGCAATTTCTATAAACATTGAGAGAAATACAAGGGAATGTAGTAAACAATTAAAAATATTTTATGTGAAGTTGTCACAACAAGATAGGATTGATATGAATAACTCTCTTTCAACTATGGATAAGCTAATGGGAGCAAGGAAATATTTTTTACTATAAGGTGGCACAAAATGAGAAGGGGATACCACCTCATAGTGCATCCATGCATTTCAATGAAGCGAAATGCTTGCATAATAGGCCATATACACTATTGTTCCAAAATACCACAAAAAGATGATGAGTGGGATTCCACAAAACATGTGAACTTTCAAAAACATGACAAGGACACACTGTATCCTTTAAGGAGGGAGCATGTGAATTACTAGGAGGATAAATTATGGTATGAGTCTTGTTTCATCCCTCATGATTCTTTAAATTATGTGGTTGCACTTTTTTTAAGTAGAGAGATAGAATTTACAAATGAAGATGGTGGTGCTAAGTATTATGAGGAAAAAATTGACAAGTTTTATGAATTGGTCTATGGTCAACAAAAGGATGCAATATGTCATAAAAACCCTGGTTTAAATGACCAAATTTTCTAATGTAAAATTAATGATATTCAATAGTAATATTAGCTTCATAGACATGACTTCAATCATTTGAAGGATCTCATACAATAGACATACAAGAGAATGAAGCTATCAAATAAGGACATCAAACCCCTTATTGAAGTAGCATTCATATAGGTCAAAAGTGGTTATTGATTGAGAAGTAGGCTTATCCTACTACAAGGTTAGTGATTTGATAAAAAAAATGTGATAGTTCCAAGGTTTGATATTAGTAAATACAAAGTGAGTGATGAGGATGAGAAAAATATCCTAACTAAGAAGGTTTTTGATAAGAGAAAAAGTCTAGAGTGACAAGTAAAGAAGAGGTGCATATCAAAGGTCCAAAACCATGATGTGTAAACAAGTGGAACTATTGTCCCAAGGGAAAAGATTTCTAATTTGAAGTAATATAGAAAGGGTAAGGGGACGTCATCAAACCACATGCATATAAATTTTTAAGCTAGAAAGGAAGTAAGATAGAATATAGTTATTCTTCTTCAAATCAAGTGAGATATTACATTCCATATGAAAATCAAGTGACCATAGCACTGGGTACACCTTTTCCAACATACAATCTAATTGATGTTAGAAAATTTTGAGCCAAGACAGGATTTATTTACCTTTTTCTAAGTCTCTTAGGATTCTAGAGCATAGGGAAATGGTTTTATACTTAATTTATTTTGATGTTCCTAAACAACCAACTTCGCCCAAAATAAATAAGAGAAGATAGAGAAGGAGGAGACTGTGATGGTATACCTTGGTGCTTCAATGGTGAAAATTAAGGTAAGTGTTGGCCCCTTTTATAACAGTGATTATAAATGGATGGTTGCGCCACAATTATATGCATTATTTAGGTGTATCTAGAAATTTCATACCACTCCAAGTAATGAATGAACTTGGTCTACAAGTGTCAAACTCATATGAAAAATGTTTATCTATGGATTTTAGAGAATTGAATTTCATTCAGCTAGTGAGTAATGTAGAGGTCCATTTAGTTGCCTACCTAGATAATTTTTTTCATGATAGATATTATAGTAGTGGATTACCCTCCTAAATGGGGAATTTTATTATCTATAAAATTGGAAACATATATTGCTAGGAGCATACAAATAGATTTATCTTATACAACAATTTCTTTGTGTGGTGAGAATGTAAAGTTGCATAGGGAACATAGGTTTCTAGATAACATTCAATACTGATACAAGTCACCTGATGAGGTAAATCTATTTGATAAAAGTAATGATAAAATGATAGGTCATTATGATGAGGTTGATATTAAGGAGGATGTTCTTGTTCCATCCAATACTTATGAGAGACTTGGTGATAGTCTTTGGATGATTTTATTTCATGGTGGTTTCTTGGGGGAATGTAATGGTACATGTATCGTTTTGGTATCTCCAAATAGAAAAAAAGTATATTTTTTCCTTAAATTTGGCCTTAAATGTACTAATAATGATGCTTAACATGAGGCCTTATTGTTCGGGTTAAATTTAGCTCATAAATATGGTATTAGAATCCTAAAAATTAATGGATATTTTGAGTTAGTAATGCAATAGGTAAAATGTATATGTACCTAAGAAAAAAATATTGAGCTCATATAGGAATGTTGTTTGGGATAGCATGGAATTGTTTGAAATTATTGGAATTGAATGGATTTATAGAAATGATAACATAGAGTTTGGTTCTCTTACAATTACACCGTCAAGATATGGTTTGGATTCACATCTTCCCTTGTATCAACAAATAATTAATGTCCTAGTAAGACCCACCATACTAGAAAATGTATGTAGCTAACAGGTATTTGATGACAACCAATCAATTTTCCAGTTTATGAATGAAATGGATGATTTCGATAACTAGTCTATTGATTTATAGCCAATAGTGGAAATAGAAAATGGAAAATAAACCTTGTTTGGGAATGAAGTATAAGTGAAAATTAATACTGTAGACATCTAAATTTGATCACTTCCATATGATCAAAATTGTCTACTCTATCCATCTATGTCATTAATAGTGAGTAAATACTTTATTTAATCATTATTTTATTTTCTGCCTAAGGTTCCTAAAGTATAATTGAATAATTAAATACTTTACCTTACACCTTTCCTTCTCTAAATTAAATAAATAAGACAATCTATTAAATTTAGTCATTTGACCTATTTGGATTAAAACCAATTTTTAATCCCTCCTTTTCTCTCTCCTTGTCACATTCTCTATAATCCTCTTTTAATCTGTATTAAATTAATTAATCCACGATTATGATGTGCACCACTTAATCAAGATTAGTGTCATATCCTCCATAATCTCCCACTTGCCTCTAATCTCTCATTAATTATCCTAATCCTATGTTTGCACAACCTTAATCAAGGTCATTAGCCTAATTAGTACCTTGGTCAACTCTCCCCATCCCCCAAGGAATTTTTAATTCCTTTTTATTCACCCAAGGCTCTTATTTTCCCCATGCAAGTTCTAGAAGGCTTGACTTGTCACTTTACATGTGCCAATGACTTCTAGAACCTTGGACTTTTCACATCATTCACATGTGGCAAATCTCCACATTTTTGGAAACCCTCTCTTATCCACTAGATTCTTCCAATCATTGTGAATTTTTAATTCACTTCTATTCCTCCAAGGAATCTTCTCATCCCCCAAGGTACCTACAAGGTATTTTTCCTTCCTCCACCTCATGTACCTCTCTTCCACCTCACTCCCACATCATCCCACCCTAGGCCATATCACATTCCACATGTCAAGATGTGAGAGCTTATGAGTTCTCAACTCACCATATCCCTTCATCTTGGCTTTGTTGGATCAATCTCAACCGTTGAATTCTCTAGAGAATTCAAATTATCCTATAAATACCCCCTCATTTCTCTTAAGGAAAGGAATCAATCTTTTGTTATCAAAAATCTTACAAAATTTTCATTTGAGCTCTCATCCTCCATAGCTTTTAGCATCTCATCATTATCATATCTCCATCCATCTTGCATATCACTTTGCACATCCAATTTAGCTTGTCGTCCAAAGAGCATACAAATATTCAAATATCAAAGGGCCAACCAAGGAATGAGCAGCATGAAGGTATAATCAACTTCAACTTGTTTTATCTTTCTTTCATTTTTACCATTTCCTTAGGCTAATCATTGAGGTCTCCTCTTTTGTGTTAGTTCTTTTTATTGCATCATTAGTTGTTTAGCATCTCACATTAGGAACATAGCATTTTAGGAGATCACATTTCTAGCACGCCCGGTGGGACCCACAAACGGGTCTCTTTTCTTTACGTTTGTTGTTGTTTAAGTTGTTTGCAGATTCAAGTCGCAGAGGGGCGGACTTGCCCTCTCGGGTGTTGCAGAGGGGCGGATTCGCCCTCCTGGTCCGACGTTTTCTGACAATTTTCACTGCAGAAGTGTGGATACACCCTCCTATTCTGATGTTTTCTAACAGTTTTCATTGCAGAAGTGCAGATACGCCCTCTTGTTCTGACATTTTTTGACAATTTTTACTGCAAAAGTATGGATACGCCCTCTTGTTTCGGTGTTTTCTAATAGTTTTCACTGCAAAAGTGCAAATACACCCTCATATTCCGATCTTTTCTAACAATTTTCTGCAAAAATGCGGATACGCCCTCCTATTCTAACATTTTCTGATAGTTTTCATTGCAAAAGTGCGGATACGCCCTCCTGTTTCAACATTTTCTGACAGTTTTCAATGTAGAAGTGTGGATACGCCCTCCTGTTCCAACGTTTTCTAACAGTTTTCCACAAAGGGGTGGATTTGCCCTCCTGTTTCGACGTTTTTGAACTGTTTTCTATAGAGGGGCGGATTTTCCCTCATGTTCCAATTTTTTTTACAGTTTTCTACAGTGGGGCGGATACACTCTCCTATTCCAGCATTTTTCACTGCAGAAGGGTGAATTTTCCCTAAACAACACATTCAGAAAGGTAAAAAAGTTACATTTTAGCTTTGTTTTTGCCTTTATTTTTTATTGTTTGGATTTCTAACCCTCTAACCCTGGTTGTTGGTGGGTGAAGTCAGATTTCTTGCTGATAATTTATATTATTTTTATTGAAATTCACAAAGGACAAAAGATAAAACAACTAACATTTGCTTGCAGGGCCTTTATTTCATTCGAATTTTAAATTTTTCCTTATTGTTTTATCTATTCACTTATTATAATTGGGGGGAAGTAATACTTGTTGTTTGTTGTGTCTGTTTGTCTTTGTGTTACCCTAAGGGGGCATTTTTTTTTTCATCTTCCCCTTGCACTTTGTGCGGACCAGGGGGGTAGTTAGAAATGATTAGTGTCTTCTTCTTAGAGGGACCTACTTGGTGATTTCATCACCCCAAGGGACGATCCCAACCACACCTACTAGTGGGGTATACAAAGAGGGGAGAGCCAAAGTTGTACCCCAATCCAGTTGCGTCGTAATTGGTAGAACGTCAAAGCTAGGGTGATACCTAGATAGACGTGAAGAGTTGGTCTGAGTCTTTCAGTATCTCGTTGCGGTTTCTGACTCACGCTTGTGATGGACTGGTGTTCACGGTTGTGCCTCACATACCAAGCGTATATCGAGGACTCCCTAGAAACCTTGTTCATCCTAGAGTAAGACCTTTGTTGGCCATACCCCTTAACACTAATCATAGGATTGTGCTTGTTCAAAGTGTCTTTTTATGAAAAACCAGTAAATTTTGATAAGTCAGCCTCATTGAGTCATTTCAAGTCCTTCTCATAATCTCATCATCCAAACCAAGTCACTATTTTCCTGCAGAGGGGCGAATTCACCCCCCTTTTTCAGCATTTTTCACTGCGTAAGTGCGGATATGCCCCCCTGTTTCAGCATTTTTCACTGCATAAGTGCGGATACACCCCTCTGTTTCAGTATTTTTCACTGCAGAAGTGCGGATACACCCTCCTAATCCACTGTTTGATTGCAAAAGGGCAGATGGACAATTTCATCCATTTGACCATTCCAAACCTCCGTTTAACCACTCTGAGTCTCCATTTGATCATTTGACCAATCCAAACATCCATTTGACCATTCAATGCCTCCATTTAACCTTTCTAAACGTCCATTTATCACATTCCCATTGATCATTTCACAATTTGGGAAACCCATTCTACCATCTTACCATGTGACCTAAACATTTGCATTTTCCAAAAAGATCACTTCAACAACGCATCTTTAATTTGCATTCATCATCATCTCTCATCACAAAATCCCTTAAACCTTGTTTTAGGAGTTATCTCCCAAATTGACCAAGGCATTAAGTTTGATCGTTATCCTACATATCAATCATTGTCTTCAACCTAATCAATCCACTTATATCTTGAGGTGGATTTGTATTGTAAGTCAACATCATTGGCCCAAATTAATCCCCTTCTATCTCGAGGTGGATTCGGTGTCGTGATCATTGGTTTAGCTAGTTTAATCTGATCAACCAATGTATTAAGTCACCTAGGGTGATTTCTAAATTGGATTTAAGACCCTTTCCATCAACCAATCCTAATTCATCATCCAATCCAAAACAAACTTATCCTATCATATCCTCTTATCTAATCCCAATATAAGCTGTAATCCAGTTCTAATCTGAGCGTTAATCCCATCATCCTAATCTGAGCTTTTATTCAATCCCAATCTAAGCTTTCATCCAATCCCCATAAGAGCTTCCAATCCATCCTAGTTCTCTATCCATCGTCTATTCTTTCTTGCTAATCTGTATCCATCATGAATCTCTATTCCCCTCTCACATGACCAATAATAGTAGTCAAGGGGAATCTTAATTGCGTTGATGATGATAACAAAAATCTTGTTGATCATGAAGATTGTTATATAGATTCCCTTGATGTTATCATTGCTAGCAATCTCTCTCCAATCGCCTCCCAAAATCCCACTACTTCTTCGAACTATCCCACCATGCCTTCATCTACATCTAATAACAGTCCTTATGCTACCCTTGACAAGGGATATCCAACATTCTCACCATCGACATAATCATCATGTACTCCCTTTCAACCTCTATCCTACCCAACCTCCATATCCTCCTCTCCTTATCATCATCAATAATCCCAATAGCTCTACCTTAATCCCACATCCCAATCTTCCCATCCTAATCCCACACCCACACCTTCCTATCACAATCCCCCATCCCAATATTCCTCCTATCCTAATCCACCATATCAATCCGCTTATCCTAATCTATCATCCCTATCCTTCTATGCCAACTCACCATAGATTTCTTCCTATGGTGGTTCACCACCTCAATCTTCTTGTTCTAATCCAACATCCACACCTTCCTATCACAATCCCCCATCCCAATACCCTTACATTAATTCCACATCTCCCCATTCTAATCCTTCATATACATCTTCCTACTATCACTCGCCATCCCAATCTTCCCAATCTAATCCAACATCCACATCCTCCTACATTACTCTCCCTTTCACCGCATTATATCTTAATCCTCCACCTAAAAATAACCCACCTAGTCCTCCAACCACTCCTAGTCCTTCATCTAGTCCCATCCACTCATCTAATCATAATCCTCCATCTCCTCCTCGTTCTACATCTAATCCTCATCCACCCATCCACTCATATAATCCTCCAATCCCTAACCCTAATCCTCCATCTCCTCCTAGTCCTCCATCCAATCCCATCCCCACATCTAATCCTAATCTACCAATTCCTAATCCTAATCATCCATCCATACCTGATCCTCCATACATTCCCATCACTCCACCTAATCCTACATCCCTTCCAAATGTCTCCCAATGAATCATAACAGAAGAGACACCATGCCCTCCCATTCTATCATGTATTGTCACTAGTGATGAGGCCCACCTCCATCCTACACCTATCCCTCCCATCACCATTCCTGACACCATCCAAACGGTTGAGCCGATCAAACCCATCGAATCCATTAAATCCCCATCTTCTACTACTATATCTACCCAATCCATTGAAGACATCCAATACCCTCCTCCTAGTCCTAATATTCACAAACTTCAATCCAATGACCTTCATGAATCCTCCATCCTCCTATCTCCCCCAATTTATGAGTCCCTCCAACACTCTTCCATTAGCATACATCCCTCACAAGATGATTCATGCCAAGAGCTTGATCCAAAGCATACAAGCATATCCCCTCCTCCAAATCAAGATCCTACCATCCCATCCACTACATCCCAAGATCATAATCCCCCATCCATCCCATCTCATGATTCCTATCCTCAACCAAGTCATGATCCTATCCTCCCATCCACCCCATCTCAAGATCACACTAGCTCATCCACTCCATCCCATGATCCCCTTTGCATTCAAGATCCAATCACTCCATCTCATGAGCCCTTATCATCCACTACCATAAATCCAGATCCCATCATACTCCCCAATTCCTCTCTTGATCCCTTATCACTCATTCCTCCTGATGCGGCTATCCCCTCATCTCCATCGCATGATCCTTCATCGCCCTAGTCCTCCATCCCAATGCCACTTTTGTATCACCTTGGTCACATTACACTTATCCATGGTGGCCTTCTTACAGAAGAAAAACAACGCGTATGCACCACCCTACCTCTTCCACCTACTAATGTGCTTGCATCATGCTTCCAAGAGAATAAGCATCCTACCATAAATCACATGCTACAGAACATGAACTATCAAGGAAAAGGTTTAGGCCTTCATGAGCAAGGTACTTTAGAGCCCATCCAAGTCAAAGAACATCCAGGCACACATGGTCTTGGATATATCTCCCAAAACCCGCACTCTAAAGATGTTGGTACAACCTCCGTACATCCTAAACGATCCTCTTCTAAAGGCACAAGAGGTACTTTCCATCGTTCTACCAAGTCATTTTCCGCCATCCCCCCTCCTCCATCATATTACCTAAAAACAACCATCCATCTTCCTCCCTCATCCTCTCAATCCATTTTGGGTCCTTATGTCCCTCCATCCATCATTGCTCATCCTCCATCTACTATGGGTTCTTATAGCCCTCCATCAAACCCCACACATCTTCCATATACACCATTTTGTCCATCATATTCCATATACACAGTCCATTTTGGGTCCTTATATCCCAAAATCACCCCCTCCATCTTATCCTATTCATCCTTTCATTCATCCACCCCCTCTCCCTCGTACACAGCATAAAAATCCTACCTTCATAACTCCTAATCAGGATCAACAAAGGCACATACCTACACATTCTCCATCTACACATAATCCCTATAACCCTACCTCCATCGCTCCACATCATCCATCTCCTCGCACCTATCCCCTTGCTACTAAAAGCACTTTGGATGCCAAAGCAAAAATGTATAAATCCAAACGTCCACATGAATCTAAAGCTCCTCATGTCCCCTTCAAAAGACATGTTGAAGAAAAGAAAAATCAAGTCCAAAATCCAAATCAATCCAAAAGGCCACAAAGGCCCACCAAAGAAAAAATAAAAACCATGTGGATCCCAAAGAAAAAAGGTGCCATACCTTCAATTGAAAAGTCCATAACGACATCCAAAGTTGCTATTCCCCCACAAAATCATTCACCTCCTCCATCTCCTAAATCTATTTTGGGTCCCTACATCCCAAAAATCACTATCCCAACTCCTCCATTATCGCCACCCTCTCCATCCATTCCTCCACCTATCTTTTCACATCCACCACATGTGCCAATGTTGGTCCTAAACACCTTCCCCTATCACACATCCACTCCATCATTCCATCCATACACTTTTCAACACCCCATCCACTATCCCCCCTATCTCCCCCGTCCAATCCCTTTGGTTCATCCTCTTGCATAATCCATTTCTTCTACTAAGGTTGTACCAACATCCGTTGGTCACTTTACACATGGGCTCTTATTACCTCATATGGAACTTGATGCTTGAGTCCTTCATCCATCTCCTTATCAACTATCCTCCAAATCCGCATATCCATATCCCTATCTTTATCCATCTTCATCCACATCCTAGTCCAAAAAATACAAAAAAAGAGAGAAAAAAGAGAGAAAAAATCAAAAAAATACAAAACAAATAGTAAAGAGAAAATCATTCATCCAATGGTGAAAACTTGGAAAACAAGCGTCTTGGATAAGTAACATGATGCAAACTTGGAAAACATGAATCATGCATAAATTCTCCATCTAGTCTCCTTCCACAATTGGGGGAAACATCCACTTATGCATTTCTTTCCTCCATCTTCTACATCTGCCTATCTTCTGCATCCTATCCATCCTATCCCATTTATTCCACTCCCTCCATCTTCCTTGTGATCTTGATAAATGTAGGGGAAAACATATATACATTCTTTGGAAACCTCTTGGCATTTATTCCCCTCATCCATACACTATCATATTCCTTATCCACCTCTCTCTATATTCCATTATTTTTGCATCCTATCCACCTCTCTCTATTGTCCATTGTCTATGCATCCTATCCACCTCTATCTATCTTCCATTGCCCATCTCACTCCCTTATCCACCCATCTTGCTATCCCTCTTGCCTTGTCATGCATGACACATCTAGAGTGGGGGCATCTCCTTATTTGCAATTGGGTCCTTTGAGACATCAGCCATCCATTCCAGCAAGTAATCCTCTCCATCTCCCCATCCTTCCCATCCTTACCTCCCCATCCATTTATCCATCCAGTCGTCCCTTCCATCTACCAAATCCTTATCTTCCTATACTCTCATCCACTAGTCCTTTTCATCCTTTCATCCTTATCTACCCCATTCCTCTATCCTCTTATCCTAGCCTTACATCTTTCTAATATCCTCTAGATCTTCATCACTCATATATCCATCATCTATCCACCTATCCTTGCATCTTCTTATCCATCCATCCCTTTCCCTCTATTTTTCTCCTATCTCATCATCCATTGTCATTGGTATCTCGCTATAGGCTACCCCCATGCACTCCAATTCCATTCACTTCCTAATTCGTCCCTCCTATCTATTTCCTACATCTTCCTCCTATCATATTACTCTTCATCATTCATCTATATATCCTCTCGTTCTCCCAATTCATCTTCTAATAATCTAGATCATTATCCCATACCTAAGCTTTGCATAACCCACATCCTACACATATCCACCATCCCATCCACACGGCCTATCCTGGCTCATCATATCACTATCCTTCATGTGTCTTCTCATCATGGTCATCTCATTGTTTTTCTTTGGTATTGTGTCATACTACGTTGCCCCTGCGCTTTCACGTAGGCAAGGTCAATCATTTGATCCACCCCCGGGGCTCTATCTTTTGTCTTTCTTGTCATCCTCCATCGTTTGTCTTTGGCCTTGTATTGAACTATCTCGCCCCTGCGCTCTCACGTAGCCAAGGCTAAATCATTTGATCTACCCCTAGGGTATCTTTCATGTCTTTCATCATCCATCATTGGTCACCCTTGTCCTCTTTCCACTTTTATCCATGGTATTTTATTGAACTATGAGCACTCTGCGCTTTCACGTAGGCAAGCCTAA
The DNA here is from genome assembly GCA_007115665.2 of Sequoiadendron giganteum. NCBI lineage: Eukaryota > Viridiplantae > Streptophyta > Pinopsida > Cupressales > Cupressaceae > Sequoiadendron > Sequoiadendron giganteum. Next base: position 404,785,858 of record CM021109.1, read on the forward strand.
TCTTTGTTCAACCCTCGAGCCCCTCGATCTTTAGGGTGTGTTAGTTTTGTAGGGTGTGTTTGTTTTTCGCCTCATCATTTTATCATCTTGTTTCCTTATGTCACATTGTCTTGTCGTGTCATCAAGTATGTCCTTATCCTAACTAGTGCTTACAAACAAAGTTCATTAGTATCATGCAGATCAATCAATTTTAGATATACTGCGTCATTTCGATCAACCAATCTATCCTCCATATTTGGTCTCAATAGAATGTATCCTTCCTAACAAACCACATCAACCCCATCCATCCTTTTGATCCTATGGCAAAGAAAGTTTAAAACTTGATTGAGATCTTTTGATGTTTTTGACATTTTGTTTATCATTTGAGGTCCCTATCATCACTTGTCACAACCGCCATGATCTCTCCTATTATGGTGTGTTTTGACTAGTTAACATAGGGGCATATCTTAATTTTTCTTTTATTTTTTGTCTTCTTGGTTGACCCACGTAGTACCCACCAAGACCCCTGAGGTCTTGTGTTATGTTGGGGCATCCTTTTGTGCTTGTGGTTATCTCAATACTTGACCCAATTGAAGTCATCGTGACTTTGGGGTATTGGGATAGCCTTCTTGTTTGTTGTGTTTGTATATGCATTAGACACTAATTTGCTTTGGTTCCACATACCATAGCACTCGGTGTCTTATGGTATAGAAAAAATCAATGCTCTAAGGATGGAAAATTGCATTAGGATTGCATTTCATTTTCCATTCTATCATCTTGCATATCTCCCCCATCCTCATCCATTCAAAAAATATAATCACAATCTTGGTCTTAGCCTTGCTACAAGCCTTGATCCAATCATCCTCCTCATCATCATCATCATCCTCAGGATGTATCTTTCCCTATCCTTTTGTGTTGTTTTGGGATGTATCATTCCCTCATCAACAATACTATCATCATCATCAGCGGGATGTATCCTTCCCTATCCCTGTGTTGTTTTGGGATGTATCCTTCCCTCGTCAACAACACTCTTATCAAGATGAATCCTTCCCTATCCTTCGGTATTGTTTTGGGATGTATCCTTCCCTCGTTAACAGCACTCATCCTCATCCTCATCGGGATGTATCCTTCCCTATCCTTGTGTTGTTTTGGGATGTATCATGTCCTTATCAACAACACTCCATCAACCATCCGCTCAACCTAGCTTATAGCTTGATTGGGGCAACATCATATTTGTCCTTGAATCCATTTGTGCTCACCTTTACCTCCCATCGTTTATCATCATTTCTTATCCATCACTTTACATCGCCATCTTTATATCCCCTTTCATCATCTCATCTCTTATCGTTTCCCCCATCCCTTCCTCCTTCATCCATCTCATGCCCTACATCAGGGCGGACCCGCCCTCGGCCGCATGGCGGACCCGCCCTATGCCAAGACGGATCCACCCAACCCTAGGGCGGACCCGCCCCACCTCGCATTGGGGCGGACCCTCCCAGCCCTGGGGTGGACCCGCCCCACCCCACATCGGATCTACCCGACCTCGAGGTGGACCCATCTGGCCCTGGGGTGAACTAGCCCTTTTTTGGGCCGGATTTGCCCTTCTGTTGTGGGGCAAATCCGCCCCTCTACAGGAAAACAACCCATTTTTTTTCCTTCCCGGGGTCGCCATTTGCAAACCGTGCGTCGGATTGACTTCGTTCAAAAGGAAAACTTGCTATTTTTTCATGCTCTTTCCAACCATACCTTTCATTTCTTCTTATCAACAAGTCGTCTGGGACCCCTCTCTTTTCCCTCCCTTTTTAAGGGGTATTTTTTACTTCTTATTTACCTTTTTTTCCTCAAACTAATCCCTTCCCTTCTCAGGGCCGCCATTTGCAAACCGTTTGTCCGTTTGACTTTATTCAAAAGAAAAACTTGTCTAATTTTTCATGCTCTTTCCAACCATACCCTTTGTTTCTTTCTATCGAGAGGTTTCCCGCAACCCCTCTCTTTTCCCCCGTCACCCTCTTGAGGGGGCTTACCCTTCCCATTTCTTAATTTTACCTGCCATAGTCATTTCCTTGTAGGATTGGGGCATATTCATCCATTCCCCCATTAATTGGATAGCTCAGGTCCTCCTCCCCACACTGGGGCATCATTTTTTGGTTACTTCCTCTATAGAGTCATCTGCATTTTCTTTTCTTTGAAGCACGGTTATTCTAACGGTACTTCGAAGAGGGAAAAAATGTAGACATCTAAATTTGATCACTTCCATATGATCAAAATCATCTACTCTATCCATCTATGTCATTTATAGTGATTAAATAATTTATTTAATCATTATTTCATTTTTTTCCTAAGGTTCCTAAAGTATGTAATTGAATAATTAAATACTTTAACTTACACCTTTTCTTCTCTAAATTAAATAAATCAGACAACCTATTTAATTTAGTCATTTGACCTATTTGGATTAAAACCAATTTTTAATCCCTCTTTTTCTCTCTCCTTGTCACATTCTCCATAATCCTCTTTTAATTTGGATTAAATTAATTAATCCACGATTATGATGTGCACCACTTAATCAAGATTAGTGTCACATCCTCCATAATCTCCCACTTTCCTCTAATCTCTCATTAATTATCCTAATCCTATGTTTGCACAACCTTAATCAAAGTCATTGGCCCAATCAGTACTTTGGTCAACTCTCCCCATCCCCCAAGGAATTTTTAATTCCTTTTTATTCACCCAAGGCTCTTCTCTTCCCCATGCAAATTCTAGAAGGCTTGACTTGTCACTTTACATGTGTCAAGGACTTCTAGAACCTTGGACTTGTCACATCATTCACATGTGGCAAATCCCCACCTTTTTGGAAACCCTCTCTTATCCACTAGATTCTTCCAATCATTGTGAATTTTTAATTCACTTTTATTCCTCCAAGGAATATTCTCATCTCCCAAGGTACCTACAAGGTACTTATCCTTCCTCCACATCATGTACCTCTCTTCCACCTCACTCCCACATCATCCCACCCTAGGCCATCTCACATTCCACATGTCAAGATGTGAGGGCTTGTGAGTCTTCAACTCACCATAGCCCTTCATCTTGGCTTTGTTGGATCAATCTCAACCGTTGAATTCTCTAGAGAATTTAAATTATCCTATAAATACCCCCTCATTTCTCTCAAGGAAAAGAATCAATCTTTTGCTATCAAAACTCTTGCAAAATTGTCATTTGAGCTCTCATCCTCCATAGCTTTTAGCATCTCATCATTATCATATCTCCATCCATCTTGCATATCACTTTGCACATCCAATTTAGCTTGTCATCCAAAGAACACACAAATCTTCAAGGATCAAAGGGCCAACTAAGGAATGAGCAGCATGAAGGTATAATAAACTTCAACTTGTTTTATCTTGCTTTCATGTTTACCATTTCCTTAGGCTAATAATTGAGGTGTCCTCTTTTGTGTTAGTTATTTTTATTGCATCATTAGTTGTTTAGCATCTCACATTAGGAATATAGAATTTTAGGAGATCACAAATACCATTCCCAAAGGGTTAATGGTCTTGGAAAAAATGTTTGATAATAGAGGCCAATACAAAAACAAAAGCAAGCCAACTCGTGAAGATGATATCGAGCTATTGAACTTGGGGAAAAATGATAATCCCAAGATGTTGTACATCAATAAGAAAGTAAAACCAAATGAGAAGCAAATGTTGATTTCCCTATTCAATAAGTTCAAAAAAATATGCTTAGATGTATGAATATCTTCACGCATATAGGGAGAATTTGTTTCAATAGACTATCCCACTTCATGCTAATGCTAAATAATTTAGGCAAAAAAAAAGGCTTGTTAGCCCACCTTGGCTCTCCAAATACAAAAATAATTGATGAAGTTGAAATAAATGGGAATAACCAAAGCAATTAGACACTATGAGTGGGTCTCTAACCTTTTCATGGTATATAAAAAGAGTGGATAGATAAGGTTGTGTATTTATTTCATGAACCTCCACCTTAAACCTATCAAGGATAACTATCCCCTTTTGAGTATAGATAATTTGTTGCAAAAATTAAGAAGATTTGAATTCCATGATCAACGGTTTTTTGGGCTACAACTAGATGGTTGTTAAGGAGTTAAAATGACATAATATGGTATTCACTATTTTGTGGGGTACCTATATATATTTTATGATGTCATTTGGTTTGAAGAATATAGGATCGACCTTTCAAAGGGTAATATATGTGGATTTTGTCAATCTCATTGATTGGATCATGATGGTATATCAAGATGCCCAAACTACATTTTCAAAGGAAAGAGATGAGCAATCCAAACATTTAGAATTGATCTTTAAAAAATGTTTAGAGTATAATATTTCTCTTAATCCTAAGAAATGTCAATTTGGTTTTGCACATTGTGTCAAAGGATGGGATGAGAATAAACCCCAAAATATTTAAGGCCATTAGCCTCATCCCACAACCTAAATTGATCAAATTAATACAATCATTTTTTGGGTAGATTCACTTTGTTAGGAGGTTTATTCCTAAATTTTTTGAGAAAACTAAGGCTATACAAAAAATACTCAAGAAAGGGAAATCATTTGAGTGGAGTGTTGAGCCATTCAAAGCTTTCAAATATATCAAACAAGATATATCAAAGGCCCCTATTTTGGTAATTCCTAATTACTCCAAGCCTCTCCATATATTATCATTTGCATCCTTTTATATTATTATTGTGTTGCTACAAAAGAAAAAAGATGGAAATGAGCAGATGATATATCTCCTTAGTAATTCATTACAATCAGTTGAAATAAATTATTCCACAATGGAAAAGCGTGCTCATGCATTAATCAAATTAGTGAAAAAATTTAGGCCATATCTTGTGGGTTTTAAAATTGTAGCATATGTGCCACACCTAGCTATGAAGGACATATTCATGCAACAAGAGGCTTGAAGTAGAAGATGTCACTAGATAAATAAGATCCAGTGATAGGATGTGGATATTCAAATCATAAAACTTGTTAAAGGCTAAGGCTTGGTCAAATTGGTGGCTAATTGTAGCTTGGAAGAAACATATGTAGATGAATTCAGTACACATTGTTGGAAGGTGTCGCCCTTGGTCTCCTTGGCATGGGCCAGTGCGACGCTCGGGCTTCATGACATGGTTTAACCACCTCCTATGGATCTTGGATCTTGGATCTTGTATAAATCCAATGGTTGTATCGAGCATTAACAGGTCAATCTTTTGGTGCAATGGTAGTCGTCTTTGCAACAATTAGAGCTGAGGTCACAAGCTTGAACCCCTCGCTTGCACTTGGGGGGGGGGGATTTTTCAAGGTGTCACCCTTAGTCTCCTCGGCATGGGCTAGTGTGGCACACAAGCTTTGTGACATGGTTTAACCACCTCCTATGGATCTTGGATCTTGTATAAATCTAGCGGTTGTATCAAGCATTAACAGGTCGATCTTTTGGTGCAACGCCAGTCATCTTTGCAACACACATGAAGTAGTTGTTCCATTCTATCTAAGAAAAAATCCATGGTATAAGGGTGTGTTCTTCAATATAGGATAAAAATAGAGGAATCTCAAGCTATGATCATAAATATATGTGTTGGCCTAGGGAGAGTTGATGTAGAGGAACCATAAAGGAGTGTTTCTTTGACACCCAAATAGTGAGCAAGTTGATAAATTAATGAGAGAATTTTACCATGGTATATGTGTTTGGAATTTTAAGGCCAAGACCATAGCACATAAAATACTCAGGTATGGTTTTTGGTGGAAAATTTGTTCAAGGATGTAGTACAAATGATCCAAAAGTGTGATGCCTACCAAATATTTTTTGATGCACTTCTCATGTGCCTTTCACAATTGAGGCACCTTTTCAATAGTGGGGGAAATATTTAGTTAGAGAAATATAAGAGAAATCCAACAATAGATACAAGTGGATCCTTGTGGCCATAGAATACTTCACTAAGTGGGTTGAGACAATTCCAACCAATAATATAACATCCAAGGTGGTATTATATTTCCTAATTGGCAGCATAATAACTAGATTTAGAGTGCCTGATAGGATTATAATTGATAATGCACTATGTACTTCCAATCTTAAGAAATAAAAATATGTTCTCCAATTTTGATATAAGCTTGGTACATTCTTCTTCATACCATCCACAAAGCAACAAACAGGTTGATTCAAGTAATAAGATCTTGATGAAGATTATAAAGAGAATGCTAGATTATAATAAGAAGAGATGGGGTGATAAGCTCAAGTATGATCTTTGAGTTGTTAGGGTTAATTTAAAATACATCATTGGAATAAGTCACTTTGAACTAGTATATGGAGTAGAGGCTAAGATGCCTTCCAGCATGGAGTTGAATTTGTATCAAATTTTGTAGGGTATGAATGACAATTAATATGATGTATCTCTAAGGGAATTAATTGAGTTGGATGAGAAACACAAGACAAAATTTAATAGAATAAGAAAACCATTCAAGCATAAAAAATTATAATAAGACATAAATGAGAGAGTTCCAGGTTGGTGACATGTATATTTTAAAGTATTCCACTTTAAAGGATAAGGAAAAACATGGGAAATTTTACCCTATGGCTTGGGCCATTTGGAGTAGCTAAAAGGTATGAAATTAATTTATACTATCTCATGGAATTGAATGAAAGAATAATGAATTTTCCCATGCACACTCAACATCTAAAACATTAGTTTTCATAAGTAATAAAGTTCAAAATTTTGACTGGTGAGTGAAATATTACATCTTTAACATTTTTCTCAATGTTTTTTAAAGTAGTCTTGATCCCTATGGTTAGGATGGTATTTTTTGGATCATAGTGAAATTTTGAGATCTACTCAAAGTTCCAGATTCTTGTGTTGCTTGTAGAAGGGATTCATATGTTGGAATTATTGTCATTTATTTCAAAGGGTTGGTATAATTTTGTCATTGATGTCATTGATATTTAGAGGATAATTCTATTGAAGAATGATGGAGAGAAGAGCATGTTAAGTAAAGTTGCAATGTTGCTATGTTTTCATGCAATATCGACATGTTATTGTTTAGATTGTTTCTTGAGGTATGAAGTGAAATCAAATGGCATATTTGATATGGGTTTTTTGAGAGATTTTCAGTGGTGTGATATGTATGATTAGAAGCTGAATAATGTGCTCAGAATTGAACAATCTTTGCTCTCTAATTAGAATTAGGTTTTAGCAAGTTAAAACCTTGGTTTTAGTCATTGCACCCTTACAGAGTTTCTAATTCCTCATTGACTAGATAATGATAGTTTTTGGTCTCTTAAGTTATAACTTAATCCTTCTTAGTCACTGCGGTGACTAGCCCCTCGACCTAGGCATTACCAGCTCAAAAAAAATTCTAAGTCTTGAGCCTTAAAATTGTGCCCTCGCCATCCCAAAGGATCCATGGTGGGACTAACTCTTTCATCCATAGGACTATGGTGTGTTGGTAGGTGTCCTTGGTGGGACCAAGCTAAGACAAGTGACCATTAGATATCTAACGGCAGGGGCTCAAAGCAATAAAGCGATCGCGTGGCTCTCGCACACCTGCACCACTCAGAGGTGATGTCATTAATTTCCTATGGAATTGTGAGAAGATAACATGTGGCAGTGAAATTAGTGAGTGATGGTTAGTGGAGTATGATTAAGCGAACGGGTGGTAGTATCTCTGCTAGCCCACTAAATCGTGGGTCCTCGGCTTAGCCATGTGGTAGTGTGGGGAAGTGACAAGTGTCTCAGTGGGACTAAGATCAAATCTCTCTGAGGACAAGGCTATGATGTAGGTGAATATATGGTGATAAATGATTGCATCAATCAATCAATTAACATTGATGTTGTGAATTTCTATGCCCTAAGCATAGGAGAAATAGCCATAAGGAAGGCGATGGAGATCAACGGCTTGAGTTTAAACATAGTTAATCCAACGATAATGTTTTAAAGTTCAAATGATTGAAAGAGGATCGTCAAATTGTGGCGTGAAGGTTGTTGATAAATGGCCCAAATTCAAATATTTGCTATGATAATGGCTAAACAGTGGAAACAATTGCAAACTAACAAAGAAGTCAAATTTAATTGGTTCAACTACTCCAACTACTCAATTTGATTAGCAATGAGATGTATAGATGGTGGCACAGAAGAAAAGGTGTCAATAATATCAAACACGAATCAATCATGTAGGGAATTTCATTTATTACATATCTAATCTAGGTTGCCAAGAATAGAAAATACATCATATCTAGAAGAAGATTGAATATACAAGAGTTTGAAATTAAATGTAGATCGAAACCTAAGGTTGATTGATGTCAATAATAGAAATTGCATTGAATGATGTCAGTGAATGTTTGGATCAAGGAGTGTTATCTTTTTGGAGAAGCTAAGTAAGAAATGTTGAATGAATAAGTTTTGTATGGCTAAGGTAAAATAGTGAGTAGTGTGAGAGGGTGTATGTGTGTGTTGAAGAACAAAGGTGAAAGAGGTGCATTCTCGGGTTAAAGGAGAACCAGTATTTTGCACATATGTATTTTTTATGTTGTAAGAGGTTGGTGCCTCAAAAAGATTTATTTGGTGCTCAATCAAGTGTGTAGTGTACCTTGAGGTTGGTTCCTTAAAACATTGTATTTGGTGTGCAGTGTACTAAGAGGTTGGTGCCTCAAAACATTGTCTTGGGTGTCAATGTACTTGTAAGTGGGTGCTTGCAAAACATGTGTAATATCTTTGATTGTGCGGTTGGATTTGAGTAGTAGACACAAGCAACTTTTCTCAACGTTGTTTTTCCCTTCTAGGGTTTTCCACGTATATTTGGTGTCTTCTTATGTATGTGTTGTTTTGCTTGATCTTTAACCTTGTCTATTGTTTTAATGTGCTAAAAATTTGTATGCACTGATTCAAACCCCCTCTCAATGTATTGATGTTTTTTCAACAATTGGTATCAAAGCTCTGGTTCCTTGAAGAAATTTTAATCAGCTTAAGGTAGATCTGGTTTGAAGAACACTATGGCTTAATAAGAAGGATGTAATTCAAACAAAGCTATTTGATGAATAAATTATGATTTTTGGAAAGTCAGAATGGAAAATTATTTAACCTCTCTTAGATTTAAAGTATGGCAGTCAGTTATAGATATTTATATTGCCACCAACAACTACTCTTGTTGATGCAATCGACAAGAAAGCCTATGAAAACAATTCCAAAGCTAATAATGTTATTCTATGTGGTTTAACCAATACATAATTTATAAAAGTCATGCATTGTAAATCTGCTAAAGAAGTATGGAAGAAATTGCAAAGTATCTATGAGGGAGATGTTAAAGTGAAACAAGAAAAGTTGCAGACTTATAGAGGAAATTTTGAGACTCTCAAGATGAAAGATGAAGAAGATTTTGTAGCATGCATGCTTAGAGTAGATCAGGTAGAGAATGCAATAAGAGGTTTTGGTGAGACTATTGAAGACAATGTTATTGTGAAAAAGGTCTTGAGGTCACTCCCATAACAATTTGATTCTAAGGTTTATACAATAAAAGAAGCTCAAAATATGGATACATATTCTATAGATGAATTGTTTGGGTCCCTAACTACATATGAAATAAGAAATGAGAATTTTGTATCAACAAAAAGTGAATTTTCATTCAAGAGCTCCAGAACCAAGTAGATTAAAGAAGATTTAGAATATGATAGCAGCTCAAATGAAGAAGTGAATTTTGTTAGAAAGTTGAAGAAAGGAACTAGAAAATACAAAGGTAAGTTTCCTTTCAAATTCTTTAATTGTGGTAAAGTAAGACATTATAACTCAAAGTATCCATTGAATACAAAGGAAAAGGGAGACAGTTACAAGAGTCAAGAAGTTTACAAATATAAAAAGAGGAACTATGGCAAAAAAATAAGTCTTTATGTGGATAAAGAAATTAGTTATTCAGATTATTGCTCCTCAGCAAGTGAAGATTGTGAAATAGTTGATTTTGCATTTATGGTTGAAGAGTTTAAATAATATTAAGATTTTGAAGAGGAAGAAGAAGGTGAGGTTGATTTGGAAGGAGAACTTGTTTCTACATTAGAAGATTTAGGTGATGCTAGAAAACAAAATGAAAATACAAGTTAAGGATTAAAGAATCTGAAAAACTTAGTGTAGACCTTAAGTTGTAGTTGGAAGAGTCAAAGAGAATTAAAGAGATGACTAATATAGATTTGAAGAATAAACTAGAAGAATGTCAAAATCTAGAGGTTGAAATTGTCTCTTTGAGAAAAGACCTTGAAAAGGCTAAAGAACATATAGAAAAAGGTTTGAATCTGAAGGGAGGCTCTGAAATAACTGATGAATTGATTAGTACACAAAAGTCTTATTCAAAAGAGAAATTTGGCTTGGGTTTTGAAAAATGAAAGAGTCCCACTACCAGTGCATCCACAAACTTATATGATAATTTTAAAGTAGAAGAGAAGTATTATACAAAGCATGATAAATATTGCAATGAAGACTCTAAGAGGCCTAAAGGGTCCATGAAGGATAAGAAGACTGAAGATCTCAAGAAATAAAATGATGAATTCTTCAAGGTGCACAGTCTAAAGAGGAGATTCATAGGCCAACATACAAAACAAACCAGGTTCATTTATGATTTTTATGGTTATTATTTTTCAAGTAATTAGTATGGGAATAAAGCTATAGATTGCAGGATTAGACCTTCCAAAAATAATAGACATGATTTTGTAAGTAATAATCCTTTTTCTTTACTAAGTGCTTTGAATGATGTATGTTATAATTGTAATAACTATGGCACATTTCTAAATTTTGTAGAGTAAGTTTATGCAGTCCTCTAGACAAGAGAGAAATATGTTTACTTCTCATAAGAAAAATATATTTTCTCATGATCATGCAAGTCAAAAGAAAGAATTTGCACCCACTGTAGGGAAGAAACAATCTACACAAAGTTATGAGGAAAAGGAGAAAACCCCTAAGAGTTATTGGAGAGAGAAGAAGACTAAGATGAAGAATCAAGAATCAATGTTAGTTCAAACAACATTTCATGCCAAAGGATGAGGCAATCCTTGGGTGATTGACATCAGTTTCTCTAGTCATATGACTATAGATAAGAGAAAATTCACCAATTTATTGTAATGGTGGTACAGTCAAGTTTGGTGATAATACTAATGCTAAGATAACTAGAAAAGGTAAAGTATGTATAGATAGTAACACTAATGCTCAACATGTGTTATATGTAGAATGGTTAAAACATAACTTGCTTAGTGTTAGTCAGATGTCTGAGAAAGGAAATAATTTTTTATTTCATGCTATTGGATGTGAGATAATGAAAGTTAGATCTAGTATACTTGTTGTTGAGGCAATCAGAGCAAGTGGTAATTTATACCATCTGAATGAAGTAAAAAGTGGAAATCTTATGTTAGGTCAAACTGATAAAAACTAGTTATGGCACAAAAGGAAGGGTCACATTAATTTTGACCATCTTGTGGAATTTTACAAGAAGAATGGATTCAGACATATCCCTAGTATTGTCAAACCAACAAGCACTCTTTGTAAATAATGCCTTGAAGGGAATCGTACGTATTTTAGATTCAAGTCAAAAGAATATTCAACTTCACATCCCCTAGAGTTGATACATACAGATCTATTTTGACCAACAAGAACCAAAAGCATCAATGGAGAAAGGTATTTCATGTTATTAATAGATGATTATTCAAGAATGACATGGGTAACTTTTCTTAAAGATAAATCTCAAGCTTTAAAAAGGTACAAATTTTTTAGAGCTATGGCTGAAAATGAGATTGGCTCAACAATTAAATGTTTGAGGCCAAATAGAGGTGGAGAATTCACTTCAAATGAATTTAATGAGTATTGTGAAAACATGTAATTAGAAGACATTTTTCTACAACTAGAACACCTTAGCAAAATGGAATTGTTGAGAGAAAGAATAGGACGGTTCAGGACATGGGTAGAACAATGTTGAATGAAGACATTTACTTCTTGATAGATACTAGAAGGAAGCAGTTCAAACTACTATTTATATTCTCAACAAAGCCCAATTAAGATTGAATCATGATAAGAATCCATATGAGTTATGGAAAGGAAAACCTGCATCTATGAAATACTTTTAAATAGTTGGAAGCAGATGTTTTGGAAAAAGGGATGAAGAAACCTTGGGTAAATTTGAGACAAGATCTGATGAAGGAATATTTTTGGGTTATTCATCTACAAGCAAAGCCTACAAGTGCTACAAAAAATAGTAGAAAGTGTGAATGTTAGAGTGGATGAAGATCACTCTCAGTTATCACACAAAGATGGCATGCATTCATAGGTCCCTATTTATGAAGAGAAAGAAGAGCCACAAGAGGGAAGTGATGATAATAAAGAAGAGAAATAAAATACTCCAAAAGCACCACCCAAATTTGTCAAAAGAGATCATTTAGAGAAGCAAATTATTGGTAACAAATTTGATGGTTTCGTGACAAGAAGAAAGCTTGCTCAACAAGATCATGTAAACTATTCTTTATTATCTGAAATAGAACCTAAATCCTTTGAAGAATCTAGTAAGGATGAAAGTTGGATTGATGCAATGAAAGAAAAAAATAGTCAAATATTTAAAAAAACAGACTTAGGAACTTGTTCCAAGGCCTGTTGTAAGAATTTCATAGGATTAAAATGGGTGTTTAGTAATAAACTGGATGAATATGGGAAGATAACAAGAATTAAATCTTGATTGTTTTGCAATGGTTATACTCAAGTTGAGGGTATATATTTTGATGAGACATTTGCATTTGTTGCTTGTCTTGAAACTATTAGAATGTTTCTTGCATATTCAGTTTATAAAAGGTTCAAATTATACCATATGGATATAAAAAATTCATTTCTTGGTGGCTATCTAGATGAGTAAGTTTATATGAAGCAACCTGAAGGGATTATTGAGACTAAACACAAAGATTATGTATATAGATTTAAAAAGGCTTTGTATGGTTTAAAACAAAACCCCTAGGGATTGGTATTCTAGGTCAGACAAATACCTTCAAAAGCAAGGTTATAAGAAGTATTGTTGACAGAAATTTGTATTTCAAATGTGAAGTCGAGCATATGATAATTGGTTTCGTGTATGTAGATGACATCAATTTTTGTGGCAACAATGACAAAATGTGTAAAGTATTTTCCACTCAAATGCAAAATGAATTTGAGATGTCTATGCTTGGAGAAATTTATTTCTTCCTTGGTTTAAAAATAGCACAAATTGATAATGGGATATTCATATCTCAATATAAGTATGCTAAGAAAATTATCAATAGGTTTAAGATGGAAGATTGTAATCCAGTTAGCACACCTATAGTCACTGGATGTAAGCTCAACAAAGATGATGAATCTAAATTAGTATATCAATTATTATACATGTCCATGATTGGAAGTCTTTTATATCTTACAACCACTCTGGCTAGATATCATGCAATCTATTTGCATGGTTTCTATATTTCAAGCTACTCCTAAGGAGACACTTGTTAAAGTTGTGGTGCAGGAGCACCTTAAAGGGTTTTTGGAAAATCTTGGCAATTTTGGCTTGTAGGTGGTTCTAGCCAACCACCAAGGTAATAAGGACTAATTTTAAAGTTCCAAGGTAGAATTCATATTTTTTAGTGGCAAACTTAGGTTGGTTTAGAACTTGGAGGTTTGGAAAAGTCTGAATGATAAAATTAGGCAAAACTAGACAAGGTTATCTTAGGAATTTGGCCTAAAAATGCAAAAAAAGGCATTAATGATGTTCTAAGTCCGACCCAAGGGTCCTATCACGTGGGAGAAAGGTATATAAGGTCATCCAAACCCTAATACCCGAGTTGGAAGTTCATTTTCATGAATTGAGACTTGGAGAGCATATTTTGTGATTGGAATTCAGCAACTTTTGAGTGAATTTTTATGTTTGAGCCTTCATCCAATCAAGAATGGATTGAGAGTACTGGTCTGATGCTTTGAGTCTTGATTTTGTGTCATTTAATTACTATTTGAAGCATTTTATTAGCCATTTAATTCAATTGGTTGTAATTTTGCAAGTTTTGGTGTTCTTGGTTACACTGCCGGTTAAGGCCAGTTTTTGTAAATAATGATCCCCACTTGAATTCCTGTGGCAAGGATACCATGGCCACTTGGAATCAAGTATGGTACTTTTTTTACAGTGTAAATATGGTGTGTGGAGTCTTGGTTTGCAGGGGAAAAGTTGAATTCATCAAACACTAGGCAAGTGCAAGTGCATTCTGGTTAGTGGCTTGGAGAGGACAGCAGTAAAGAAAGATGATAAACGGATTGATTTGAGCCAATAAATAGCATTTATGTTTATACACATGTATTCTAGACATGTTTGAGAAAGGATGAGATTTTTGGAGGTCATTGAAGCCCTCAAAGTTGGAAAAAGGAGCCAGAACCCTATAAACCCTTGAAATTAGGGGGTATGAGGACAGTCCTATGTACGGACACTTGCAGAACCTTAAAATTGGTAAATCTTGAATCCTAGGGTACTAATATAAGGAATATCCAAAAATATTTGGGGGTTGTTAAGGCCATTTTTGAGAAAATCCAAAAAAAGGGGTTCTAGGAGACCTAAAAGGGGCAAAAAGGCTACAAGGCCTAAAATTGGGTTTTTCTTGAATTCGATGGGTAAATGAAGAAATAATCCTGCAAGAAGGATCAAAGTGGAGCAAGATCACCCTAGGAATAGTTGGAAGACCTATTTCAAGACCCAAGAAATTTTTGGGAGCTTTGTGGCAAAATTGAGCCCAGGGAAGCTTAGTGGTGAATTGAGAGAAAAGGTGAAGAATCTGAAATTGGTGGAGAGTCTTATGAAGTGGGAGGGGTTTAGGAGAGATCCCTGAGTAGGGTAGAGTGGAATACCCTAGGAAGACCAAAGAATAGGTCTTGGGAAGAGCAAGATTTCTCTTGAAGGATAGGACTCCCCATCAAATTGGTATCAGAGCCAATAAAGGCTTGGGAATTGAAACTAGTGAATGTCAGAGAGAAGTGAATCCATAGGAGAGAATACCATGGTGACCAATGCAGAGCTATCTAGAGACTTGATAGAGCAGCAAGATAATAATAGGCATCTTGAAGAGGCTATGGAAGATATGAAGCAAAAATTGGAAGAAGTTGTTGAATCGGCAAGCAAGATGAAGGTACAGTTGGCAGGGGACAAAGACAAGGGTAAATACCAAGTGGAGGAGGACATAGAACTAGATCTGACCCTCCAATAGCAGAGCAACCCTTCCTCAAATCATTGAAGGCATTGAGTGGCAAGGCACTTGAAGGTGTCCCTGTGTTCACAGGAAGAATGGATGTAGAGTTAGTTATGGAATGGATTGAGGGAATGGAGAATCACTTTGAATGTGATGGAATTACAAAAGCACAAAAAGTGAAGATAGCCAAATCAAGGTTAAGAGGACAAGCATTAACTTGGTGGAAGTTTCTACAAGAATAAAGAGAGATCGAAGGCAAGAAACCCATAGGAAGTTGGAAAACTATGGTGGCTAAAGTAAAGGAGAACTATCTACCTGAGGACTATGACATTCAATTGCACAAGAAGAGACAAAATCTCAAACAAAGAGACCTAGATGTAGCTGCATATACAGAGGAGTTCCAAAAACTAAGCCTTAGATCTAGAGTGCAAGAAGTTGAAAGCATCAAGGTTGCTAGGTATCTAAATAGTCTCAGATGGAGCATCCAAGAGGAGTTGAGTCTTTTCACACTTACTACCCTCCATAGCTGCTATCAAATGGCTATTAAGGTGGAAGAGAAACTGAAAAAGAAACAAGATTCCAATACTAGAGGTAAAGGAAGAGGTAGAGACTCTAGAGGTGTACAAAGAGGAGGTTTTGGTGGAAGAAGCAATGAGAATAGAGGGCAAGGTGATTCCAAGTTTGGAGAACAATCCCATGAGTCAAATAGTAGAGGGGGTTACAGAGGTAGAGGCTCTAACAATGGAGGAAGAGGCAGATCAAGAGGCTTTGGGAGAAGTTCACATTTTGCTTCCATGAAATGCTACAATTGTGGACAGTTGGGTCATCCGGCTTATAGGTGTCCTGACTAGCCAACATCTTCACAAGGTGAGAGGAAGATCAACTATGTTCAAGAAGAGGACTGCTGCAAACATTCAGAGGTGAGTCTAGATTTAGAGAAAGGAGAGAATCTCATGTTGAGAAGGATTTTGATCAAAGCACCTACCGAGGATGAACACAAACAAAGGAGAGCTCTTTTTAGAGTCAAGTGCAATATATTAAGTAAGGTTTGCAAGGTCATCATAGATTCAGGGTCTACTGATAATGTCATCTCAGAGGAGGCAGTACAAAAGCTGAAACTCATCAAGATACCCCATGTGTGCCCTTACAAGGTTACTTGGTTGAACAAGGGGCAGAATATACTAGTCAATGAACAAGTTTGGGTTGAGTTTGCTATAGGAAAGTATCAAGACAATATACTATGTGATGTGTTACCAATGGATGCATACCAATTTCTACTTGGAAGACCATGGCAATATGACAGGGAGGCAGTACACCATGGTAAGGAGAATAAGTTCTCATTCAAGAAGGATGGAGTGACTTATAAAATTCAGTCTTTGTTAGAAGAAAACACAGTGGTAAAGGCAGAAACTAGTGTCCTTTTGATGAGTGGAAAGGAGTTCCTAAAATACATCAAGGAGGAGGAAGGATTTGTCTATGCAATTATGTTAAAGCCAAAGGAAGAAGAGTCACCTAATCAGCTATCTATGACAGCAAAAGTGAAGCGATTATTGGATCAGTTTAGGGACATTATTTGTGAAGGTACACCAGCTACACTACCACCTAAGAGAGCAATCAGTCATCAAATATACTTTATACTAGGAGCAACACTACCTAACAAGGCTGCATACAAGATGACACCGGAGCAAAACAAAGAGATAGCAAGGCAAGTTCAAGAACTTTTGGATCAAGGGCTGATCAGAAAGAGCATAAGTCCATGTGTTGTTCCAGTTGTGTTGGCACCTAAAAAGGGAGATCAGTGGAGAATGTGTACTGATTCTAGGGCAATAAATAGGATAACCATTAGATATAGGTTTCCTATTCCTAGGATAGAATATTTAATGGATTGTTTAGGGGGTGCTAAGTACTATTCCAAAATTGATTTGAAAAGTGGTTATTATCAGATTAGAATGAAAGAGGGAGATGAATGGAAGTCAGCTTTTAAAACTACAGAGGGGTTATATGAGTGGTTAGTAATGCCATTTGGGCTTACAAATGCACCTAGCACTTTTATGAGGGTGATGAATGAGGTCTTGAAGGACTTTATAGGATTCTTTGTGGTTGTCTACCTAGATGATATCCTCATCTTTAGCAAAACAAAAGAAGAACATATGAAGCACCTAGAACTTGTGCTAAGGAAACTTCAAGAGGAGAAGCTCACCTTCAATCTTGAGAAGAGTGAGTTCATGAAGCAAGGGCTAATCTATCTAGGATTTGTAGTATCCCAAGGAAATTTGAAGATGGACAAGAGTAAGGTTGAAGCCATTCTTAGCTGGCCTACTCCCAAAACAGGGACAAAAGTTAGGAGTTTCCATGGATTGGCATAATTCTATAGGAAGTTTGTGAGAAGGTTTAGTGAAATTTGTGCACCGGTTCTTGACACCATCAAAGGAGGGCTGAAAACTAAGTTTGTGTGGACCAAATAAGCCAATGAAGGATTTGAAAGATTGAAGAGGGAGATAGCTACCCAACCTATCCTAGTTCTACCAAGCTTTGACAAACCATTCATAGTGGAATGTGATGCAAGTAACATATCAGTTGGGGCTGTTCTAAGTCAAGAAGGCAAGCCAGTGGCATTCTTTAGTGAAAGGTTGAATGAAGCAAAGTCTAGGTACTCATCCTATGACTTAGAGCTATATGCTTTGGTGCAGGCTCTTAAGAAGTGGAGGCATTACCTATTGCCAAAAGAATTTGTGGTATACATTGATAATCAAGCCTTAAGTTACATCAACACCCAAGAAAAGCTTAGTTTGAGGCATATCAAGTGGATGGAGTTTTTGCATTCATACACCTTTACCATCAAGCATAAGAAGGGGGTTAACAACAAGGTTTTTGATGCTCTTAGTAGGATTTTGCTTACTGTCCAAGAGATACAGCTACAAAGTACAGGGGTTGAAGGATTTAAAGATCTATATGAAGGAGATTCTGATTTCTCTGAAATATACAAGGTATGTACTAATTTTGAGAACCATTTTCACAGTGAGTATGTTGATTACACCTTGCAAAATGGTTTATTGTTTAGGGGAAAGCAATTGTGTGTTCCTAGAGGTTCTATGAGGGAGAATCGGATCAAAGAAAAGCATAATGGTAGTTCGAGTGGTCACTCTGGTTTGAACAAGACACTAGACTTAGTGGAGAGGTTATATTGGTGGCCTAAAATGCAAAGAGATGTAAGAAGGTATGTTGAACAATGTGGAGTATGTCAAAAGGCAAAGGGAACATCAAGCAATGCAGGTCTTTATTAGCCATTACCCATCCCAAGTAGACCATGGGAATGCATAAGCATGGAATTCATAGTAGGTCTACCTAGGACACCAACTGGTTTTGACAGTGTGTTTGTTGTAGTGGACAGATTCAGCAAGATGAGCCATTTTATCCCATGCAAGACAACACATGATGCAAGTCAGATTGCACACCTTTTCTTCAAGAAATTAGTGAGGATACATGGGTTGCCAAAGAGAATAGTTACAGATAGAGATGTGAAGTTTATGGGGCATTTTTGGAAAACTCTTTGGAAGAGGCTAGGAACCAACTTGTCTCATAGCTCAGCATATCATCCACAAATAGATGGACAGACAGAGGTGATCAATAGGGTACTTGGGAGCTTTTTGAGATGCTTAACTAAGGAATATGGACAAGGATGGGAGCAAGTGATTCCACAAGCAGGATTTGCTTACAATGATAGCACAAATAGGACTATGGGTAAGAGTCCATTTGAGATAGTCTATGGTTTACATCCAAGGGGTTTACTTGAGCTTAGAGATCTGAAAGGTTATGAAGGAATCACTGGTCATGCTGATGATTTTTCTCAGTCAATGAGAGAGGCTCATGAGCAAGTAAGGAAGACATTGATAGAGGCTAATCAAAAGTTGAAGGCTAAAAGAGATGAAGGGAGAAGATAATTACAATTTGAGATAGGTGATATGGTGATGGTATAATTGAACAAGGAAAGGTTATAGAAAGGCATACCAAGCAAGTTGCAGATGAAGAGGATAGGGCCATGTAAAGTATTGGCTAAGTATGGGTCAAATGCTTACAAGGTGGAGTTACCCAAGGGGATGTCTATTTCTCCTATCTTCAATGTGAAAGACTTGGTGAAGTTTAAAGGACCAGAAATGGATGAAGAATAGTACAATGCTGAGATAAACAAGGATTTGGAAGCACTCAAGGTACCTGATCAGATCAGACCACAATCGGACAGGATTTTAGACTCAAGGGTGAAGAAGACTAGGCACAAGACATACAAGGAGCACCTAGTGAAGTGGAAACATCAACCAGAGTCAAAAGCTACTTGGATAGTAGAGAGTGACTTTTAGAAGCACGGAATTAGTGAGGATATCTTGACACCACAGGTTCCTTAACTTCTTTATTGCAGGGGGAGAATGGTGCAGGAGCACCTTAAAGGGCTTTTGGAAAATCTTGGCAATTTTGGCTTGTAGGTGGTTCTAGCCAACCACCAAGGTAATAAGGACTAATTGTAAATTCCCAAGGTAGAATTTATATTTTTTAGTGGCAAAATTAGGTTGGTTTAGAACCTAGAGGTTTGGAAAAGTCTGAATGATAAAATTAGGCAAAACTAGACAAGGTTGTCTTAGGAATTTGGCCTAAAAATGCAAAAAAAAGGCATTAATGATGTTCTAAGTCCAACCCAAGGGTCCTATCACATGGAAAAAGATATAAAAGGTCATCCAAACCCTAATACTTGAGTTGGAAGCTCATTTTCATGAATTGAGACTTGGAGAGCATATTTTATAATTGGAATTCAACAACTTTTGAGTGATTTTTTGTGTTTGAGCCTTCATCCAATCAATAATGGATTGAGAGTACTGATATGATGCTTTGAGTATTGATTTTGTGTTATTTAATTACAGTTTGAAGCATTATATTAGCCATTTAATTCAACTGGTTGTAATTTTGCAAGTTTTGGTGTTCTTGGTTACACTGTCGGTTAAGGCCAGTTTTTGTAAATAATGATCCCCAATTGAATTCCTATGGCAAGGCTACCATGGCCACTTGGAATCAAGTAGGGGACTTTTTTTATAGTGTAAATATGGTTTGTGGAGTCTTGGTTTGCAGGGGAAGAGTTGAACTCATCAAACACTAAGCGAGTGCAAGTGCATTCTGGCTAGTGGCTTGGAGAGGACAATAGTAAAGAAAGATGATAAACGGATTGGTTTGAGCCAATCAAGAGCATGGGAGTGTAGAAACATGTATTCTAGACATGTTTGAGAAAGGATGAGAGCTGGGGAGGTCATTGAAGCCCTCAAAGTTGGAAAAAAGAGCCAAAACCCTAGAAACCCTTGAAATTAGGGGGTATGAGGACAGTCCTATGTACGGACACTTGCAAAACCTTAAACCTAGTAAATATTGAAGCCTAGGGTACTAATAGAAGGAATATCCAAAAATATTTGGGGGTTGTTAAGGCCGTTTTTGAGAAAATCCAAAAAAAGGGGTTCTAGGAGACCTAAAAGGGGCAAAAAGGCTACAAGGCCTAAAATTGGGTTTTTCTTGAATTCGATGGGTAAATGAAGAAAGAATCCTGAAAGAAGGATCAGAGTGGAGCAAGATCACCCTAGAAATATTTGGAAGACCTATTCCAAGACCCAAGAAATTTTTGGGAGCTTTGTGGCAAAATTGAGCCCAGGGAAGCTTAGTGGTGAATTGAGAGAAAAGGTGAAGAATTTGAAATTGGTCGAGAGTCTTATGAAGTGGGAGGGGTTTAGGAGAGATCCCTGAGTAGGGTAGAGTTGAATACCCTAGGAACACCAAAGAATAGGTCTTGGGAAGAGCAAGATTTCTCTTGAAGGATAGGACTCCCCACCAAGTTGTAAAGAGAATTTTCATATATTTGAAGAGTACTATTGACTATGGTTTATGGTACCCTAAAAGTGAATACTTCACTTTGACAACATATATAGATGTTGATTGGGTATGAAGTGTTGATGATAGAAGAAGCACTGGTGGTGGTGCATTTTTCCTTCGAAACAAACTTGTTTCTTGGTTAAAAAAAGAGAGAGAGTTGGATACTCTTTCTATAGTTGAAGCAGAGTATGTAGTAGCAGTGGCACGTTGTACTCAAGTATTATTGATGAAGAAAACACTTAAAGATATCAAAGTAGAGTACAAGAAACCTGTTACTATTATTTATGATAAATCAATTGTAATAAACATATCAAAGAATCCAGTGATGCACTCTAGGACCAAGAACATATCAATTAAGTATCACTTCTTGAGAGAAAAGGTAGCAGATCAAGAATTTTGCATGGACTATGTGTCAACCAAAGATCAAGTGGCAAACATATTCACCAAGCTTCTTCCGAAACAATAATTTGAATAATTGAGGAAAAATCTGGGTGTAATTTATCCCACATCAGATCATTGAATCTTAGTGATAGGGAATGAGTCTAGGGGGAGCTTCAAAAGAAGATTTATGCGGCCCTGGAAGAGTGTGAGGAAGTCAAGTCAGGTATGCATGGTTTTACAGATTTTTGACTCAATGGTTTTACCATTCTTTCTCTTTGCATGGTATGTCAAAGGGGGAGAACATTAGTAACAGTTGTGTCCTGAAGATTTCCTTTACCATTGACATAAAAGGGGGAGAAAGAGACAAATGCTCATGCAACTAAGCAAAGGGAGAAATTGAGCTATGTGCTCCTTATTTTTAAAAAAGATAAAATATGTCAAAGGGAGGGTTATGATTGTGAATATTTGTGTGGCAAAGGGGGAGAATTGATTGATGTTCAAAATGGATGATGATGTTTTGGAAAAGCATTTAGTTTTTCCATCAATGACAAAGGGGGAGATTGTTGGAATTGTTGTCATTGATGTCAAAGGGTTGGTATAATATTGTCAATGATGTCAAAAGATGTCATTGATATTTAGAGGATAAGTCTATTGAAGAATTATGTAGAGAAGAGCATGTTTTCTAAAGTTGAAATGTTGTTATGTTGTCATGCAATATTGACATGTTATTGTTGATACTATTTTTGGAGGTCCGTGGTGAAATCTAATGGCATATTTGATATGGGTTTTTTAATAGATTTCCAGTGGTGTGATCTATATGATCGGAATTTTAATAATGTGTTCAAAATTGAACAATCTTTTCTCTCTGATCAAAATTAGGATTTAGTAGGTTAAACCTTGGTTTCAGTCATGGCACCCTTATAGACTTTCTAATTCCTCGTTAACTAGATATTGGTGGTCATCGGTCACTTAAGTTATAACTTAAGCCTTCTTAGTCATCATAGTCACCGACCCCTCGACCTAGGCATTACTATCATGACAAATAATAAATTTATTTTTTCCTAAGTCATGAGCCTTAATAGTATGCCCCCGTCATCCCGCAAGACCTATGGTGGACCTGACTCTTCAATTCGTGGGACTATGGTATGTTGACACGTGTCCCTAGTGGGAATAAGCTAAGACAAGTGACCATGAGATATCTACCAATTGGGGTTCAAAGTAAATTAGTGATCGGGCAACTCCTGTTTTCCTGCACCACTCATAGGTGGCACCATTAGTTTTATGCGGGATTGAGAGAAGATGACATGTGGTAGTGAAAGCAGTGAGCGATGGTTAGTGGAGTACAACATAAGTGGGCAGGTGGCAATATCCCTGCTAGCCTATTGAGAAATGGTGGGTCCTCAGCTTAGCCCTGTGGTAATGCTAGGAAGTGATAAGTGTCTCAATGGAACCAAGCTCGAAGCTCTTTGAGGACAAGGCTATGACGTAGGTGAGCAGATGGTGATAAATGATTGCATCACTCAATCAATTAACATCGCTAATGTGAATTTTTATGCCATAAGCATAGGATTAATAGTCATAAGGAAGGTGAAGGAGATCAAAGGCTTGATTTTAAACATATTTAATCCAACGATCATGTTTTAAAGTGCAAACAGTTAAAGGAGGATCATCAAATTATGGCACGAAGGTTGCAAATCAATAACCCAAATTCAAAGATTTGATTTGGTAATAGCTAAATTATGGAAGTCATTGCAAACTGACATAGAAGTCAAATTTAATTGGTTCAACCGCTCCAACTACTCAATTTTATTAGTGATAAGATGTATAAATGATGATACAAAAGAAAACATGGCTAGAATATCAAACATGGATCAATCATGCAGGAAATTTCATTTATTGTATATTTGATCTAGGTTGCCAAGAATAAAAAATTCATCACATCTGGAAGAAGATTGAATATACAGGAGTATAAAATTAAATACAAATCAAAATCTAAGGTTGATTGATGCCAATAATATCAATTACATTGAATGATTTCAGTGAATGCTTGGCTCGAGGAGTGTTAGCTTGTTGGAGAAGCTAAGTAAGAAATATTGAACGACTAAGTGTTATATGCCTAAGGCAGAATAGTGAGTAGTGTGAGAGGGTATATGTGTGTGTTTCATAATAGAGGTGAAAGAATTACATTCTTAGGTTATAGGATAACCCAATATTTTGCACATATATATTTGTAATTTTGTAAAAGGTTGGTGCCTCGGAAATATTGAGTTGGTGCTCAATCATGTGTGCAGTGTACCTTGAGGTTGGTGCCACTAAACATTATCTTTGTTGTGTAGTGTACCGATAGGTTGGTGCCTCAAAAAATTGTCTTGGGTGTCAATGTATTTGTAAGTTGGTGCTTAAAAAACATATTTAATATCTTTGATTTTGAGGTTGGATTTGAGCAGTAGACTCAAGCAACTTTTCTCACCATGGTTTTCCACATATATCTAGTGTCTTATTGTGTGTGTTGTTTTTCTTGATCTTTAATCTTGTCTATTATTATAATGTGCTAAAAAATTGTATACATTGATTCACCCCCCCCCCTAGTGTATTGGTTTTCTTTCAACACCATCCCCAACTAGAACCATTGTTAAGGCTCTATAAATTGTTAGAGTTTTGAAAATTCAATTGGATCATTTTTTACCCTTATTTTTCTTCAATTTTGTTTTATAGGATGGTTTTTTGGGTATTTTCCCTTTTTCCCTTTGTCTTGGTCTATAAGTGTAAAGGATTTTGAAGGTTTAATTATTTTTTCATTGGCCTTTTGAAGGGGTTTTAAAAATTACATCAATGGCCAACAAGGTTGTCATAACCTCATCAACACCCAACGTGGTTTCTCTAAGTTCTTCTTTATTTAGGTGAAAGGTCTAATTTTTGGGTTGTCATCACTTTATGGAGGTTCTAAAACCTTTTGTAGGATCTAAAAATGTTTTCATAACCTTGTTGAGACTATATTGGTTTTCTAACTTTTTCATTTTGTAAAGAAATTTACTATATATTTGTGTTTTGATGATTGCAACAAGTTCTAAAACTTATGTTGACTCTCGACATAGTTTTCACAAGCTTATCAAATTATGATGGTTTTTTGGGACCTTTTAATTGTAAAATAAGACAATGTTTAATGCAAGTTTCAATGAGGTTAAGTGGTTATGAGAACTTTGTAGACTCTTAACATGGTTTTCACAACCTTGTCAACTCGCAACAAGGTTTCTACAACCTTGTTGAAGATTGACATGATTTTTTTCGAAATATAGGTGGAGTAGCTCAAAGACTTGTATGCTAAATTTTTTAGGTGATTTTATAACCACAAGTAAGAGATGATAGGGTTTCATGAACTCATCTAACCTTCAACAAAGGGATAAATGAATAAGACATGTTTTATGTGGTGGAGGATTGCGGTGGTTTCATAACCACATATGATTTCCAACAGAGGTTTGTTCATCAACATCAAGTGTCGATGCAAGAAAGAGAAATAAGGGATGATGCTATATTTATAAATGATTTACCATGTTTCTACAATCTCCTCCATGTACCAGTATATGAGGAGCTCAATGAGAGTGTGGAAAAGCCAAAGTGGATAGAGGAAAAGACATGTACTTTTCATCTACAATATGGTCAAAATTGTGAACCTTCTCCAAAATGTTGATACATGTACTTAAAGCATCAGATAGCATAGGAGAAGTCTTGTGATAAAGATGTATACATGCAAATGCAACCTGTGTTGTTTCAAAGGAATTTCATAAGGGTTTTGAGTGTTACAAAAAATGGAATTATGCTTCTCACCTACCTACTCACATTAATTATGATATTTAATCTCGTATATTGTCATCAATGCAAAGGGTTTCTTACCTATTAATAACTAATGCCTAACTCATATTTCAATCAGAGGTTCCTATTTTGGGAAAAAACCATCCTTGGTCATGGATTTTACATTACTACGATGTTGTGACTTAGGTTTTCACACTGTTGATAGTTATTATTGAGTTTGGTCCTTTTTTTTATTATTGGACAATACTTGGGTGTAGACAAAGCAGAAGAATAACTCAAAAAATAAAGTATTGAAAATAAAAATTTGGTTCTTAGTTCATCAATAGGAAGGTAGAGACAATGTCATATTAGTATATATATTATTGTGAGGTTACTATTCAATTTTATTTCTCTATGAATATGTGAATTAGTTCAAAAATATGTTTGTCTCATAAGATATTTCCTCAGCACATTTTTTTCTATGAGTGTAAACACTCTTTTATGAATATGACAAAATTCTAAACCTGCAACATTTCTTGTGATTGATCATTGTGTGTTTATATATGAATTTGTGCAATTCATTGATGGATTACTAAGTATGTGAAACTGAATAATAATGTATATTTATGCATATAAATTCTTAGATACTCTTATGTTTGGCATTCTCCCTTGTAATTAATTCCTTGTTAGTTGTGACTTTGTTGTCCTGAGTTTGGAATTACTCATGCACGTACTTGTTCCAATCACCAAAATCAAACACCTAAATGAGAAAAACATTAAACAATATTTTTTGGTTTAATTTTGATGTTATGCAGTTCATGATATCATAGTACACAAGGAATAACAATTATATTATTTTTCGTAAATAATGTATCTTGCCCCCATCTTGTACTCATTTCAATGATGTTGAAATAACTATATAGAGGCAATAACGTAGTTAGTTTCTCTCATCCCATAGATAAATTTTGGGGTTGAATCAATAGTTTGGGTTTACCTACCGATTTCATTCAATTATTTTACATGTCCTAACCTCTAGGAATACCCTCTTGATTCTAAGATGAACTCAAAGCATAGAAGAGAAAGCCCACTCCTATAGAGTTGATCTTGAACCCTCCATTATTTTTTGATTAACCAATTTCACTTACTCGATGACAACCTTATCCTTGTGAGCGGAATTTTGTTTTAGGAAGTGGAGTAGGAGTTCTAGGAGCCAACACGTGGGATGGTCCTCTAGATTTTAATATTTGATAAAAATAATTATCTTATTTGCAATTAAATTTGGAAATGTTATTAATGTTAATATTATCCCTAAAAGGGGGAGTAGAACTATACTTTTCTAACATGTGATATAATAATAATATATGAATCCCTAAAAAAAGGTAGGTGGCACAGGATCATGGGCAGCAGTTGCAAAGCAGGAATGGCTAATGGAGTATCTTCGTCAGACGTCGGTGTCATGGAGAAGTGACTAGCAGCGGATAGTGTCGGTGTTGGCGCAGGTCTAGTAGAATGGCACAATTAAAAAAAATGGATTGTCGTCACGCAATTGGTTCCAATACCATTTTATTGGGTAGAAGGTCTCTTACGTGTCAAAACCAACAAGTGTCTTAGCCTATATCTTGGATGGAGACCTCCAGAAGACCCTAGTTTCACTCTAATTGGGGTCACACTTGGGGAACAAAATCTATGGAAAGAAATTGCAATACATTTTTTTGTCCTAGCAATGGAATGACCAAAGGCCTCCCCTAAGAAACCAATGAATTATTCCAAAACTCCACTCAAGGAGCCTACTAATGGGGGTCGATATGGTCAACTGAGGAAAAACAATAGCAAGATCTTGGTGGCTCAACCTAATTGCTAGAAGGGGAAACCTCTAAAATGGAATCCAAGGAAGCACATTGGGGATGATAGCATGGTCAGGAAAACTTCCCACTTTACTGTTGAAGTGAATGCAAACAACTTGAATAGAGGATGAAGTCTGGGGAATGGAGATCTTGTGGAGTGGAATCAAAAAGGTGTACAAGATAAAACTAAAGTGAGGATACATCATGTTGTTTATGGAAAAGGGGTTGACATCAATGAGACTAGAAGAAATGGAAAGG
The DNA here is from genome assembly GCA_007115665.2 of Sequoiadendron giganteum. Taxonomy (NCBI): domain Eukaryota; kingdom Viridiplantae; phylum Streptophyta; class Pinopsida; order Cupressales; family Cupressaceae; genus Sequoiadendron; species Sequoiadendron giganteum. Next base: position 404,813,211 of record CM021109.1, read on the forward strand.
CGATCGTCATCCCCAATAAAACCCTACAAAACTCTAAGAGCATGCTAAAGGAATGCACTTTCTTCGTAAAGTGGGGTGGGGATGGATGTTCTATGAAGAAAATGGTGGATTGGTTAAGAGACTAATGAAGCAAAGAGGTATGTATCAAATTTTCAGCCTACAATTTTCATTTGGCTATATGCCCAACGCCAAAATTGAGACAAAGCATCATGTATGAAAAGCTCTTGCAAATGGATGGAATAAGGTTTTATAGTAAAGAGTGGGAACTAAATTTCAACGCCCACAAACATGAAATGGATAGAATGAAAGCATAGGTAAACATACAAAACCTACGCCCAGAATATTGGGATGAGGAGGTCTTAAGTATGATAGGGAATGAATTGGTCACTTATATTAGGGTGGATAAAACCCTACTTCATGGAGAAATGAAGACACAAGTGAAAATATGTGTAGAAATTAGCCCAGGTAATTCATGCTTGGATGAGATTGAAATTATCACAAAGGAGGGCAAGTGGTATCAGGAAATAAAATGGGATTTCACAGATAGCAAGTTTCCCACCTTTCCAAAGCTTGAATCCATGAATAGGGTGATGAAAACCAATGGAGGTTGCTTTGTTGAGCTCAAAAGAAGAATTGGGAATAGTGAGGCATCTTTAATGGACAATGAAGGCCATGGTTAGGAGATAGAATAGGATTCTCATCACGAGAGTTGCAGGTATGAGATTGTGAAGGAAAAATCTTTGGCTGCAATAGAGAATCTATAAGGGGTTTTAGGATGGTTCATAAACCCATAAAAAGAGGAGGGGACTAGGGAGGCAGACATGCATTTGCAGGAAATTATGAAATTTGTTTGTGAACTAATGAGCTATGTAGCTCTTGTGAAGGAAGAAGCAACAAATTCATATATGGGAAATGACAATAGCAACAACATGGAGGTTCGAGATCTTAAGGATAGTGACCCTCTAGAAGTGGGTGAGGTACGAGAGTTTGAAGAGAATTTAACTTTGTTGGAAGATAAAGCAGATCCCCCAGCCACACCGATGACTCAAGGGGAAATGGGATTAAAATCAAGGAATAAGGCAAGGAATTCACTAGATTACAAGAATAGGAGGAAGGATAAGTTGTCAAACATAGAAAAGCAAGATATGGATGGTGATGCATAAGGCCAACAAAAACTCACCATGATGCTAAGATCAAGGAAGGGTGGTACCCTTTCTGAGGAGCAATGAGGATCATATCATGGAATGTTAGGGGCTTAAATTCCCCTAACAAAAATTGCCTTCTAAGGTGCCACAAGGAAACATTAAAGGTCGATGTCCACATGATTGAGGAGATGAAATTAAGCAATACAGAAGTGGAAATGTTCAAGAAGAAATGCAAAATGTGGAATGTTGAGCAAGTTGAAGAAACAAGAGCCTCTGAGGGTTTTCTTATGATTAGAGGCCCCAAACAGTCTATCTAGAAAAAATAGTGTGAAATAGTAATTGGTTAGCCTACAAGGTGAGATGTTTATCATCAAATTTGGTCTTCACATTAATCAATATATATGGCCCCTCAAGTTGCATCAAAAAGAGGGAATTATGGTTGGAGCTTAGTATTTTCTGTAGCAGGGTATCCCCTGAGTGTTGTATTTTAGGGGGTGATTTCAATGTGATCCTGTATAGTGAGGATAAAATGGGAGGTATGCAAAGAAAGTACCAATCCCAAGTTGATTTTCAGAATTGTGTAAGGGGAAATGATATGTTTTAAATTCAAATGGAAAATGGAAAATACATGTGGACAAATAGGAGGTTGGGCTTCAAACATATTGCAAAAAAATGGACAAATTTTTATTTAAAGGATATTTGAGATCTTTTTCGTTCACCCTTGAAGGTGGTATTTTACACCAATCAGGGTGTGATCACTATCCCATTACACTGGAAATAATGGGTGAAAAGAGAACCATTAGGTGTCCCTTTAAATTTGAAAACATGTGATTCAAGGATCAAAACTTCCCATGGTTGATTGAAATCTAGTGGAATGGGTGGAAAATCGGGGCTACCAAGACATTTGGTATAGTATCAAAGTTGAAACTTATCAAGAAACAATTAAAGGAATAGAACAAGACCTATTTCAAAAACATATTTGAATCCAAATGCAAGCTCGAAGAAGAATTAATAATGCTAAATTAAGCGGTATTATCTTTAGGAATGGACAATGAAAGGTTCCTAAAATAAAAGGAGTTGCTCAAAGAATATGAGGAGGTGCAAGCAAAAAAGGAAGTGTACTGGCAGAAAAAATCTAGGGATATTTGAATGTCGGAAGGGGATATGAATACTAAGTATTTCCATAACAGTATTAAGGCTCAATGAGAAGTCAATAGAATCAAAATTCTACATGGAGTTGATGGTTCATAATGAGACTCGGACTTAGCTCAGACTCGGCTAGGGTGACTCAACTCGAGACTCGAGTACTCGGACTCGGCGCAGACTCGGAAAAATGAAAAAAAGTTGAAAAAACCCTAGAAATTTAGAGATTTTTAAGGATTTAAAACTTGTTTCGAGAACCCTTTATTGAATACAACACAAATAAAAGAAAATTTGATCACATACACAAGTATACAAAGATCACATAAGTATACAGTACACAAATTGTAGTTGCGCTACTAAAGGAAATAGCATACTTAGATATATAAAATTAGTCAAATGTATACAAAACTCATGGAATATGAAATCCATAACATCAAATGTTCCATACAAATATGAAATATCAAAAAAATAGCTATAAGTCTATGACCCTATGGCATAGTGGAGCCAGCATCCTTCCTACGAAGGCGTCTAAGGGTCCTCGATGATGAAAAGTTACTTCAATAAGTATTGCAAAATGAAAAGTTTTAAGTTTTTAACTTTAAATTTGAATTCGATAATGAGATACATCTATATTATAAAATAATAGAATTTAAATATAAATTTTAAAACAATTAAACGAAAAATAATTACCTGGCTACATGGAAAGGAATGGTGCAGTAGTACCAAAAGTCTGCAATTATCTTTTTTGCTGCATCATGTGCGTCCTTGTTCCAACCCATGCTCTCAAGCGACGGTTGGGAACCAAACAAATATGAAATATCAAAACAATAACTACAATTTTATGGCTCAAAGGAGATTGCATCCTTCCTATGAAGGCATCTAAGGTGGGTCCTAGATGATGTAGCAATTGCAGCCATAGTCTCCTCTTGTGACTCCTTGACACCCTCACCAACATTAGTTTTGGATGTGTTTGCTCATGCTTTAGCCTCCTCCTCTACCATGGCTATAGCCTCAACCTCTCTATCTACCCAGTCAACCCAATCAAGGTCCTCATCACTAGTACAAGTATACATCGATCATATAAGTATAACTATAAACACGAATTGTAGTTGAGTTGCTCAAGCAAATAGCACACTTAGATATATAGTCAAAGACTCAAATGTATACAAAACTCATGGAATATGAAATCCATGACATCAAATGTTCCAAACAAATATGACATATCAAAAGATTCAAAACAATAACTAGAAGTCTATGGATCAAAAGAGCCTGCATCTTTCCTATGAATGTGTCTAAGATAGGTCTTGGATGATGTAGTAGCCATAATCTCAAGTATCAGGGAAATTTCCCTAATGGGGTTGAGAGGTAGTGCCCTTTGTGGGGGTTTAGGTGCAGTGCCTCTAGTGGGGTCAAGGGTCAACGACCCTCGCAGGGGTTTGGGGGAAATTCCCCCAATGGGGTCAAGGGGCAACGCCCCTTCCGAGGGTTTGGGGGCGGCACCCCTAGCAGGGTTAAGGGGTAGTGCCCCTTGCGGCAGTCTGGGGGCAGTGCCCCTAGCGGGGTCGAGGGGCAGTGCCCCTCGCGGGGTTTGGGGGTAGCGCCCCCAACAGGGTCGAGGGGCAGCGCTCCTCATAGGGTCCCAGGGTAGCGCCCCTGCCACCAAGCCCAAATTAAGACCTCCAAAACCATACAAACCTCAGTGTCGTACATCATTTTGCATTCACAATAAGTATAAATAAATAAATAAATAAATTTTATGTATTTTTTTCACTTTTCAAACCCTACCTTCTCGAGTCCTGCTGACTGGACTCGCTTGGACTCGGCGAGTCTGGTGAGTCTAGCCAGGACTCGGTAGCACTTGACTGAGTCTAAGTCCGAGCCCCCAGGACTCGGCCAGGGTGACTCAGCTCAGGACTCACTGAGTCCTAGCGAGTCTCGGCGAGAATCGTAACTATGGTTGAGACCCCTAAGGGCATTGCTAATGAAGCAGTCACTTACTTTGAAGATTTGTTAAATAACATAGGAGGACCAAGTCTTGTATCACAAAATCAGCTCCTGGATTTTATCCCATAACTAGTTGATGAAGGGTAGAACAAGCTACTAATGAGAAAATTTGCGGCAGAAGAAATCAAGGTTGTAGCCTTCCAACTACATCTGGATAAAGCACCTGGATTGAATGGGTTTCCTACTCATTTGTTTTAAATGTTGGAGCACCATGGGTAGTGAAGTGGTTGCTGCAATAAAGGACTCAAGGATCTCGAGAGTGGTCCCAAGGGAGATGAATAATACCTTAATTTATTTGATTCCTAAAAAGGAGAAGCCATCATCATTAGATGAGTTCAGACCCATCCCTCTACAACACTTTGTACAAAATTATGGAAAAAGTAGCAGCAAATAGATTGAAAAAAACTCTTCCAAAGAATTTTTAAGGAGCAATCAAGGTTTGTACCTAGGAAGTCAATTTTGGATGGGGTTATCATTGCATAGGAAGACATTCATTCTATTCAAAGAACCAAAACAAAAGTATGCTACTAAAACTAGATATCAAAAAAGCTAATGATCGGGTGGACTGGAGATTCTTGTGCAAAGTGTTGTTGGCCTTTAGGTTTGATAAAAATTGGATAAATTGGGTTTTTAATTGTACTTACTAGTCCCAGTTTTTCAATTATTTTGAATGTTACTCTAGAAGGTTCTTTGAGGCATTTAGAGGAATTGGGAAAGGAAATCCTCTCTCACCTTTTTTGTTTATTACCATGGTTGAGGCTCTAGGAAGGGCAATTAGCATAGCAACAAGCACGGGGAGGCTAGAGGTAATTAAAATCACAATAAATGTACCTTTTATAACCCATCAATAATTTGTAGATGATACTATTCTTTTTGGGGTAAAAAATGCTATGAAGCTCGCTAGTTGAAGGAAATTCTAGATCTCTATTTAGAGGCTTCTAGCCAAGACGTAAGTGAAGTGAAATCAAAAGTCTTTTTTTTATACTTCCTTGTGTAAAGAGTAAGAGATCCTTAGAGTCTTGAAGTTTAGAAAAGGTCAATTACCATGTACATACCTTGGATTGCCTTTGGAAAAAGGAGTGAGCAGCAATAAGTTATGGGATCCCCTACTAAACAAAGTAAATAGTCAGATGTCATCATGGAAGGGGTAGTGGCTATCATGGGTTGACAGGTTAGTTATGCTAAAGGTTGTTATTTTTGTGCTTTCAATTTATTTATTATCATGTCTATCTTTTCCCAAGGGGACATATCAAACTTTAAACCAAAATATGAAGAATTTTTTTTTGAAATGAAATGTAGACAAGAAAAAGTTTATGTTAATTGCATGGGACAAGATCTGCAAAGCGAAGGAGGCTGGGGGAACAAGATTAAGGGATATTTTGAGGAAAAACAAAGCTTTGGGGTTTAAGTTGATCTAGAATATGTACATAGAGAGTGAGTCAAAATGGGTTCAGATTCTTCAGAACAAATACCTTGGGAAAGATATTAAGAGCAACATCTTCACTACCACCACTCTTCATAAAGGTTCAAGAATTTGGAATTTCATGGTGGAGTGCAAATCACTAATAATAGTTATTATCCTAGGACGTTCATGATGGTGGCACTACTCTATTTTGGGAGGATACTTTAGGGGTACCCCATTATTGATAGTTTGGCAGACATGCAAAATACAAAATTTTTACTCATGTAGCTTTAGGGAATGAATGTGAGAGATTACTTGGAGATTGATCGTGTTGATGGGTTCTATAAAAAATGTAATAAGTGGAGTGAATTATGTATATCATCACATGGAAGAAGAGCGTGGAATTGACATGATAGAATGTTGGGTAAAGACTTAAGTCCTATTATGCCTTGCATAACCACCCCATCTTTTGACTTGGTCAAAATGGGTCCCCCTTTATGTTTTTATCCTTGGTTGTTTTTCAAACAAAGTTTGGAGTCTTTCCTTTCCAACACTTGATTTTTCTTTGGTTTATTCTATCGAAACCGGAGTCAGAACCAAACCGGGTTTTGAAACTTGTTTCAAAAATCAATTTCAATCCTCGTCCCGATGGTCTTTTCTTGTTGCCTTTTTGTTTTGTCTTTGTCGAAGCCGGAGCCGGAGTGGAAGTTAATTTTGGATTTATTCAAAGTTTCAAAATCAATTCCAGTTCTACCTCCACCTCTGCCTCCACTTTTTGGACTTTTGTTTAGACTTAGGTTTTGTGTTAAGTTTTTCTTGCTTCGGGTTTTATGTTTTTATTTTTGTTATTTATTTCCCTTTCTTCTTTGTTGGTAGAACCGGACCCCGAACGGGAACCGAGCTGGGAAATCACCCAAGTTTCTAAATCATTTTTCATTTTGATTCCACTCCCGCCATTTTTGGGTTGTTGACTTTACTAAAGTCGCACAACAGTAATGTTCCAATTCCCTCTGTAGTTTTGACTCCACTCTGCCACATTTATGGCATTAATTATAGGAGTTTTGCACATATGAAACTGTGATTTTTACCTTAGGGATTAACTGGTAGTTGTCATCATTGTTAAAAGATCAAAGAGTGAACCAAAGTTGTAGTCGAGCATTTGTGCGTGTGAGTCGATCGAAAGGGAGACAATTACGCATGGATTGCTTCAGGGGACTAACCTATTTATTTGTGTTTAATGTAGGGTTTTTTGATCTTCTCTTTCGTTTTGTTTCGCATTTTCCATTTTTGTTCAGTCATTGGTTTTGTGCGAATTCGTGATTCTTGGTTATAGTGTGAGTTCATGTTCTTTCTCTTTTGTTTAGTTTTCTTGTTTTCATTTTTTCTTTTTTGGTTTTGTTTATTGTTTGTTTATTTTTGACACGGTCATTTTCACGTTTTAATCATGACCGTATCATGGTGCCCTAGTTTTTAAATGCATAGATTAGTTGCTATTCTGTTGTTTGTATGGTTTTGATAAATTATGGTTTTACTTCGGAATCCTGTTGCATTTTGAATCTGATTAATTTGGATGGGATTAAATTCGTGCCCTAATTATTTGAAATTGAGGGTTTGTGATTTAGGGTTTTCACGTGTTCTTGTTTTAAATATGATGCCCCTAATTAGTACGGTTGCCTCTCGGTCATATGGGGATGGTCTTGTATAGGTTATTTTCTAGCCCCTTTCATTTTTTATATGACCTAGTCCTTAAAATCAAGATGATATTTATCAGCTTGATTAAATCTCTTATGATGTCATGATTATTTTAGGCGGAAGCGGGATCGGAATCGATTTAGACTTTGAATCATGTTTTTTAGTATCGATTCCATTTCCATCTTGTCTCCGACTCCACTTACAATAAGAAGCGGGCTTTCAAAATAATGGTAACCTAGGTGAAAGTGGAACGGAAACCGAAACAAAATGTGAAATTAAAAAATCTTCATGAAACCGAATCGGTTATTGTTCCGATTTTGATTCTGGTTACCATTCTAATTCGGACTTCGATTCCGCTTGTTATTACTATAATCTCAATAGCGGTTTTGGCTCTGATCCCGGTAGTGTTTTATAAAAGAGACTATTTAGAGTGTTTTCTACCTGGTTCCGCCTTTGGTATATATGTGAAGGGTAAGATTTTAAAGCATATGTTATATTTTCTCAAGGATCTAATTTGAGGTTATATTGTAGGAGGCTAAAGAATGTCAGGAGTAGTAGGAGAAGCTTCCCAAAGTAGTCAGTGTGAAAAAACTTCAAAGGCATCAACTAAACCTAAGAATATTAAGTCAGAGCAGTTGCCTTATACCTTGAGGTATAACCATGGGGGTCCTGTCGTCACTGTCAGCAAAGTAGAATCTGATTGGGCTGATATAACTGACACCAATCTAGGTCCATTCAATTTTGAGGATTTATACTCAGAAACATTCACTGAGGATGTAACAGGGAGAACTGGAAGAATAGTTGAGTCTGGCTTGGCTCACATCACTGTATTTCCTCTATCCATCCAATGCCTGGAATTGATTATGATAGCAGTAGGAGCTTACAATCCGGCCACTAGACAATGTATGGATTCATAGGACAATGTGATTATAGATCTAACTCCTCCAATGTTTCAGCACATGTTCAGTGTCCTTGATCCAAAGAACCTGGTACAGTTGAATTAGGAAAATGCTTTGGAGATATATGGCAAGCACAAGGAGGATAATAAGGCTCACTTGAACAAGAAATGGTTGAGAACAGAGAAGAAGTCTCTGACAAAGCTTCATGATCAACCAAAGAGGGCAAAATTTTACAAAGAGGTATCAGACCTAATAATGATGTTGTCTAGAGCCTTTAGGAAGAGGGATGCATTTCATTTCAAGAAATGGATGTTTCCTTTCATTCAGACAATATTTAATGGCAAGCAACAGTTTGATTGGCCTATGATTGTCTCAGATACCATTCATGATTAGCTAACCAGAATAAGGGAAACCAAGATCTTTTTCATGACTTCTTATGTTGTCTATGCAGCAGCCAGAGGAGGCATCTTTACAAGTTTGAACAGAGTGGGAATATTGGGAGAAGTTGATGGACAAAAGAGAGTATGGGATCATTATGACCAGCTATCCCTACAGGTTTATGAAACATAATTTAGAAGATTTAATGATGAATTCTTATATGTAGTCATTAACCAGCTTAATGGAGATGCAGGATACAGATTAAGCCAGGAATCCATGGCCTTTATCAGAGAATAGGGATATTGGTATATCCAATACCCCAATTTCTCTTATTTCAGGTTGGCAGGATTTGAGGGTCATCCTCACTTACTTCCAAGATGTTGTAGCAACAGGATGGTTTTGATGGATTTTGTTTACCAATCTTTGGGGGTCAGTGCCCGGTTTGGGTTTGAACACAAGCCAGGTTGTCACAAGTTCCCCATTCAATTGGGTGAATATAGTTGCCCACACTTTGTGGGAGCTAAGGTGGTTTGTAGTGAATTGATACATTTAAAGTTGGGTTTGTATAATACTCGAAAGCGTTTTGATCCAAAAAATAAGATGAATGCTTTGCTAGCTTCAGTCTTTGACAAACATTTCAATATGTTAGAGGACTTATGGAGTGATCATCAGGATGAATATGACCTCAGGAAGAGGAATTATGAGAGGTTGTTTGTTTCACTCATGGTAGAATTTGAAGTGAAAGATGATATCCTGATACATTAGTAGATGATGGAGTTGTGTTGGATCCATCATATGAAGCATTGAACATTGGTACCAAAATTTTGGATCCAATAGATTGGGATGGTGAAGAGACCATCGACATCAAACAAATAGGGAGACCAGTCTTGGATAGGAGTATCCACTGGGTTATTCTAAGAGCCAAAGCTCCTGGGGATCCAACTCCTAAGAAAGGGAAGGGATATATGAGAATCAAGAGGAGAGGGCCACCCAGAGCCTTTGGAGTTCTTCCCTCTTGATATTGAAGAAATTGAGCTCGAATCCCCTACTCAATATTTACTTGGAGTACAAGAGGAGGATACCAAAACAAGACCTATGGTTTCAACACCACCAATAGGTGAGTCATCTGCTCAAGCACCTCTTATGGAGCAACCAAGTGGAGAGATTCCTAAAGGAATTCTTCATGGTATAGCTGAAACATCAAAGGGGAAAGAAGTAGAACTGGAGATTCATGATGTGGAAATGGACTCTGATGAGACCTTATTAGAGTAGGATGCATAAGAAAAGATGCCTCAAGAAGAGGAAGCTGAGCATGTGCTAATAGAGGAAGATCAATGGGCACTGTTTAAGGAAGCAAAGAGAGCTTCGGATGCTCAAGCACGTGCAAAAGCAATGGAAAAATAGAAGGCAATAGATGCTAAGGCACAAGCAAATGCCTTACTTCAACAACAACAAATGGAAGCCAAGCAAATAGCTGATGAAGTACAGAAGAAACAAAGGTAAAAGGAGCAGGAGCTCGGGACCAAGGAAGAGAATGATAAGCTAGATTTGGTGCAAAAAATTCATGATCTAGAGGAGGAAAAGGCAAAGCAACAAAGGGGGAGAGAAGCCCTTGTCGCCAAATTGAAGCTTGTTGAAGAAGCTTATAAGAAGAAGGAGGAAGCAAAATGCATACAAAAAGAGAAGGATACTGAGGAGCTAGCCAAGCAGCTGCAAAAGGAAAAGGAAGACGCAAACAGACTTAAAACATTGGAAGAAGAGAGAAATTGGGTACTTGAGGAGAAAAGATTAGAAGAGGAAAATTTGAAGAAGGAATGAGAAGACAAGAGGGTGGAAGAGCAAAATGATAAAGAAGAAGCTGAAAAGCTTGCAAGAGAAAATGTAGAGCAAGAACAAAAAAATGTACAAGAGGTTGATTCTCAACCTAAGGTTAATGTGCTACAACCCTCTACTACTGCTGCTACTTCTTCAATTGTAATGACACCTACTCTGAGTGCTCCCACTTTGTTAAAACTTGATCTTCAAAATAGATCAGTAACACCCTCACAACCTCTCAATTGGGATGATATGATGAAGGATATTGAAAAACAAAGGCCCAAGAAGAAGGCTAAAATTTTGTATTCCACTAGACTCACTGAAGGAGGAGAGATTGTTGTTGAATGTGCAATACCAGTGGGGGACAAGGATGTGGGAGATATGTAACTTACTGATTACCAGTTGGGCACAGTTAATTTGGGAAGACCCACGAGAGATCAGCAAATGAACTTGATTAATGTGGTAGCATCATCCACCAAATCAAGAATGATGAAGGATAAACAGAGAAAGGATGAGCTTAAGTCTTAATTGGATCAACTACACATTTTCTTGAAGAATGTTTCTACTCCAAGGTCATAGCAAAGTACCACCATTGAGACACTAGTTTTTCTTAGCAAGAGAGAGGTGGATGATTTTCTGCAGATAAGGAGTAAGGTTGAGATGATGGATAGATGGACCGACTAGCTTAATTAGGAAATAGGTGAGGTGTTGGGCAGCAGTTTTGAGATTCACAAGATGACAGCGGAGTTAATAGAAGAGATGAATCATCATCCTAAAGCATTGGGAGAACAAGAGGAGGAGTATAGAGGGTATATCCAGAAGCTGAAGGAGATTAATAAATTGCCGAAATCCACTCTTCTGGAGCAGTCAATACTTGAAAAGGGAAACAAATATTTCTTGGAAAAGACCTCCAACATAATCCGATTTGGATCTAACTTTTTGTACAAACATAAGAATGAAGTTCAAGATTCTAGCAAATATCTAAATGAACAACTTGATGAGCTAGAATTTGTTGTTTCTATTATAGTGAATGTTGATATACCAGTATAGGAAGGCTTTCCTTTTAGTCAGTCAAAAGAGAAATGGTATGATAGACTTAAGGAGGTTGTGCAAAAGGGAGATGATGGAGAGGATCTTTTGTTGGATCGGTTGATGGATATTAAAGAAGAGGTAAGGGCTGCTAGAAGAGAATTGACAAAGTTAAAAGACATGAGAGAATTTGTTATTGTCGAATTGAAGAGGATCAAGTTTGAAGACAATTGGATTGATGGACTGGATTTTGATATGCTTCAACAAGTCTTCTCTAGTTATGATGAGTACACTACAAATAAAACTATGCATGCATGACTGATGTCTTATGGGTACATGGTTTCTTTTCTCATTCACAAGCATGATTGACAGTCCTATGGGCGCATGGCTTTATTTTCTCTTCTCTCTTCTTCTCCCAGTTGACTAGATGATCAATGTGGGAACTAGAGATCAAATTGATCTAAGTTTCCAAGAAAATTTAAGTTCCTAAAAGGGTGGATCTCGACTTTAGATAGGGAGGAATTCATATTTTGTACATCTATATATACTCATAGGGTATCATATTGTAAAGGTCGGCTGATGAGAATAAGACTGGCCACCTGATAGTAGCAGATAGAATTTTTCATAGTTTTTTTACAAAGATATTTTGTTATTTTATTTACAATTTAATATAAATACAGGTTTTTACGCAATATGGTATTGAAATGGAGTTTATTGGATAAGGTTGATGAATTATAGTCTATCTGTATGCCAGTGATTGTGTTGAAGCATAACTGTTTCTTTTGTGATGAAAATCCTTAGAAGGAACCAGATTTAAAGATTATTTCATTAAATTATCTCTAGATTGAATTATTGAAAGTCTGTTGATCTATGATTTTGGCAACGAATGAGAGTTTGTTCTTTTGGAGTCCTTAAAATATTTACGATGTGTGATTGTGATGGTTAAATTAAGCACCTTAGATGCATGCAATAGTATGGACTGTTCTGTAAATTGCATCATGTTATGGTTTTCTTGATCTGTTGGAAGAACATTCGTTGTCGAAAATATATGTCCAGATATTAGATAAGTTTTATTCATGTTTCACTGATGTACGCCCTGATCTATCTTTTTATTTTATTTAAAACTCCCTTTTCATCAAGAACAGTTTGATGAATCAGTCATTGCTTGCATTCCTTGTTACTAGCAAATGCCCCTTGAATATTACAGTTGCATGGACCACTTGAGTGACACCAGACAGTTGAGAACCAACTATGAGGACCTTGGGAGTTAGGCTACTATATGTTGTCTTTCTTTTTCAGGAGAAATAGAGTAGAGATATTTTGTTTAACGTTGTTTGTGTCATTTTCACCATCAACAAGTCCCCAATTTGTTACTTCTTATTGTGTTTCAATGTTGAATGAATTTTTTTATTGAATGAGTAAATTTACCATACTTTTGTGTATTATTATTACTATGTTGGGAACTAGGACACTCCATGTTTGTGCTATATTATGGTCCACCATTTTGTGAGTCAAACATTTTTGCTTGGTTTATTCAGGGTCTAGTTTTCAAATATTAGTGCATCAATGAGCTTATGTTTACGCATTGATTGCTCTTCAATAGAATATTATGGTTGGATTAAACTTATAACTAGGAAAGGTTAAATTATAATTGATGGCTTGGTGAACTTATTGGAAAACCTTGTGATAATTTTATTGCATAATTTTGTATAAGAAATTTATTTTTGAACACTAAGTAATGAATATGAAAAGGAAAATACATTTTGGGAACTTATGTGAATGTGATTACCCTATTATGAGTGTTTGTGTGATGTGTTGTGAACACACTATACATGATTTGTGTATCCATGGGCTTGTGATGGTATCCATCCTTGGATTATGTGCATGGTTGTAAGTATGTTGGAGTTAAACCTATGTGATTGCTTGGTTGTACACCCTATTGACATCCAACCTTGGAGTTGCTAACCTCAACACGTGTTGAGTTATGTACTAGAGTGGGAAGTCTAGGAATGCTATAACTTGTTAAGTTTATATATTAGCTCAAGGTAACCGTTGTTGATCATACATTTATATATGAGTACCTTCTACTTCTCCTTATCGATTGGACCCTTATCTTGTTCATAATGTTATCCTATCTTGTAATACTATTCTTGATGATTATGTTGGCATCCAACTTGTGATCTTGGGTATAGTTTGACATCAAAATAAATTTTAACTTGAGGCTAGGATACTTAGTGTATGGTTACTCTTATTTTGGCTATCCTTTATTTTAGTTATGGATATGTTGCATTGAGAAACTTTTTACTTATGATTGAGTTAGAGTTTTTTTAAATTATTATTATTTAGCATGTTAGAACTTTAATTAAATGTAGTGTGGAAAATTTGATTATAGTAAAGGAATGAAACTTCCTTGAGAACCAATAATTTACACTGGCATTAGGATGAATCAGAGGTTCTCTCACCTATCTGATCAATCCTCTTATAAAGATAATTATAACTAGAAAAGAAATTTAAAAAAATAAGTTTTTATATAATGTAAATATCCAATTATAACAAACTGGTGAAAATATCTATTTTTGTAATAATAATTGAAATCTAAATTCAAAAAAAATAAAAATGTACAAGTCTTTATGATGATTTTGTAGCTTTCTAGAATCCTTGGCCACACACCAATGCATGGCATGGATGTTCTCATGATGCATTGTCATCTTGTATAGTGTCATGCCCACTTTTCATACACTTAATGGACACAACACAACCTATTAATCTACACCAGCTTTACTAATTTTTAATATTTTTTTAAACAATAACATAATACATTAATTTAAAGCAACAATTGGTAGTATCATTTAGTAAGAGTCAAGATAGAAATGCATCATTTTTAATAAATAATGACTACTTTTAGTTATCAACATGACATACCTCCTACTTACTCAAGTGTCTCTTGTATTCCACTGTGATGTATTTTCCTTACTCGCATCACCTTTACCTACAAGGTGTATACATGACTAGATGCACAACCTAAAATCAAAAAATAATTAGTTACATGCTCACCAAGATAAGTCATATCATTACTTTAGTTAAATCAATCAGATGGTAGTTTACAACTGGATTCGTAAGGAAAGACAAAATATGTAACATCAGGAGGGAATGGTAAGTCAAAAAAAACTTTAGAAGGATGAGGCCTGACAGTCGAATCAATGCCTTGAGGACTCATCTTTGATGACCTTGCCTACTTATTGTGCATAGGCTTCGTAGTTTGACTACTTTAGCTTGAAACAACACTCACTTGGTCAATAATAATGAATAACATCTAAATTCAATTATTGTAATAATTTTGACAACACTTTGATCATGCCCCAATGTCTCTAATCCACACTATAATAAGGGAAATAAAATTTTTGAGAACAAGGATTATCAACGATTCCTAATAAACTGGGAGTTGATGTATCTAACAATACATACTTACTTCAAGAGATGGCTTTGAACCTTTACGCACCATTATATATAGTATACTTTCAATATCGATTAACCAATTTCACGGATGGAAACAACATTCCTTTAAAAAAATCACTCAATATTAAGAGATAGATATAAATAAGAGTCAAATCCCAACATTTTCATCATATAATTTATTTTCAATTTCCAATCTACTGATTTGCAGTGAAATAGGGAAACATTTAAATGATGTTACTAAGCCAAAATTCAAAATTCAAAATGTGTCGGAATGGTGGAAGAATGAAAGAAAAAACCCATAAATGGTATTGCAAAAAGGCCAACCATGCATGAATGGTTTTCTCTACAACACAACTCACTAGTTTACCTAAAAGAGAAGGTGACAATAAAATAATCTTAATTCTACTGAAACACAACTTACCACATTTTCTTCTTAGTTAATAAGTAAAAACTCAATGTATAGCTATTCCAACTTATCACAAGGTATACAAACTATTGTTTTAATAAATCAAGTACTATATGATACTTAATGTATATTAAATGGAACATGAGTAGATTTTGTTTAACTATTAATTTTGATAACTAGAACATAATATGGATAAAACATACAATAATATTAATTTGGTACTATTACGATTAAATACCATATAACTAATATATTTAGATAATGACTTCAATAAGTGAATATTCAAACTATCAAAATAACTAATAAAAAGGATAACCAGTTTATCTTTGATATTAAGGAACACTATCTATATAATCTTACACTATTGCATGCTTATTAATCTTTACATGACTTACATTTCTTGGAAATCAAAATAATCCCAATGAATTTTATAACTTAGTAGTTATTTCCTTGTTTCTATTCAAGCATAAAATGTTAATGATAAAAAGGAAAAATCCTAATAAATTGGATATAATATTTTCTATATCTTTAGACAATAAGTTTGACTGGATAAAGAGCTTTCTTAAAATAAGGTGCAAAACATTTAAATGATAAGTAATAACATTCCAATGATGTCAAAATGATATTATAAACATTGCAATATATATTCAAACTATTTTCACAACGTACTTTATTTTATATAAAATTATTTATACAATAGATTAAATTTGATATATTTTATCATTTTTAGATAGATCTAGATGATTCGGGCAATAATTTACTCTAGCAATTGATTATGTAATTTTGTAGTTCTAGTTTTAATGTACAATATAAGGCTCCTTATTGTCATCGTAGAAAGTCTCTTGGCATTACCAGCACCATCACACATAGGGAAGTCACATTATTGTCATTGGTTCAAAAGAAGAAGGTTGTAGGAGACACTGAAGGTAGAGCATAGTAGAAGGGGGTTTATTTGAACTTCCAGATTTGATCACCGAATGCTAATAGTGACTTGGACTGCCATATTTGCTAATTTATTGTAAGTGCAGAGTTACATACATTTTTGCAGTAGCCATGGTTTGTGAGTCAACTCCCTGATGTGATGTAATATAATCAAAAAAAAATTGAGAAGTTTTTGAAGATTTGGGGTACTTGTTTTTCCATTTTTCGGTCGTTCTATTTACTTTTTATTCTAAAATATCACAAAATATAAAAAGAATCCTATATTCTCATAAATATTAGTTTTGGTCGTATTGGTTCGTAGTCATTATGTTGCTACTCCTATGAATCTCTTCAACCTCTCTAAGGTCTCTTCATAAGCATCCCAATCTAACATTATATTTTGATTTGAAATTATGTAATCTCTTTATTTAAATATTTATTCCCAAATTAATCTCGTAAGAGACAAAAGAATGTTGCGCCTCTAAATCATGCTTTCTATTATCAATAAAAATACTTATGGTTGTGATGTGATCTTATTCTCAAATCTTACTCCTACATGTTATTCCAAAGGTTTCATAAGCCTCCTTTGTTAACATAGCATATATTTTATACACATTAGTTTACTGTATTAAGATAAAATTAAACTCAAGCAACAATGAATTATCATCCCAAGTTAGCAAAGAATTAGCACTAACATTATATGGTTACAACTAACTTTATCCACTACTACTTCCTTATTTCATCCTTATAATAGCGATGATATAGAACTAAAAGGAAAATGTATCCTAAAGTTCTCATTATTGAGGTACACAACACAACAAATTAAACATTAAGTAGAAGGGTCGATAGATACATACCTGGGGGTTTTCGATTCTCTTTTAAGGGACCGTGGAATTACTACCTTCAAGCCTTACAACAACAACTTGTATATGCACCTTGGAAAATATGAGCAATTTTCCATGAATGAATGTTGGCCAGTAGTGTTGCAGGTCTATAGATGCATGGAAAAGTGTCCCAAAACTTGCTTTAGTTGTCTTCTATAGTCTGTAAATGGTAATAGTGGGAACTCTTTATATTATTTTGTTGTTCCAACTGTGAAAATGACCTTTTTAATCCTCCACACCACTCCTTATACTCTCTTTATCATGGTGAGACTTTAAACCTTGAATTCACCTTAAATTTATGATCTTTATCGATATCATATTAACACAAAAATTGAAATTTGAAGGTACAACATTGATATTTACGCCAAAGGCATGTCCTATTTGAGCTTCTGAAGCTCATTTTTCTCATTAATGAATCTGAACCGTGCATCATTTTTAGTGATTTTTTTGGTTGTTTTTTAGCCGTTTTTCAGTTTTATGCATTCATTTAGCACATCATGCCTGACAAAAATGTTTTGTATATCACGTGTTTGATCATCATCTACTTGTACTCAAGAGTTTTGCCTTAAACGGTACTTTTGTCATCCATGAGAAAAATTCTAACCAGATTTTTTTGCTCATGGAAAGCCTTAAGACACTTTGTTTTCACTGCAACATGTGAATAGCCAAATCATTTTCACCATACAAACTGAGCGATTATTAGCAAGTAAGAATGATATAATCAATTTCACTCTTGTAATTAAGTAAAATTTAAAATAAAATAAGTTTTTGACAATTAGTTAGGAAATTTGTTAACTTTAGAATACTATGATTATTTAATAATTTTTAATCACTGTGCACTATTTAAAATCTAATTAAAAAGGTAGCCATTTCATGGATGAAGTTCACTTTGTTTTTTATAATTATTGAAGTACAACATGTAATGCATATAATTAGTGTTAATTTTTCTTAAAGATAAAAATCAGTTTTATTATTAAATTTTTTATTTAATCTATATATATAATTAAAATAAATAAAAATTTAAAATTTAAAGAAGTTGAGAGCATCTACTTTATTATTTATATGTTATATTTATTATATATTATACTATAATACTTAACAATATTTAAAAAAAAAATACAATAATTCAAAATATAATTAATTATTTATACATTATATTTATTATTTATTATGTGTCATTGTTTATCCATCACTTTACGTGTATCTTATTTGTTTTATTACATCTTTATATTATTTACAATTTCAATTTTTAAATTAAACTAGCAATACATATATTAATTAATTATATATATATAAAAAGTGAAAATTATCATTTCATTAACATTAATTTGAAAAATAATATATATGATTTCATTATTTCTTTTCAAAATAAAGATAATGATGTAAAAATACATATTAAATATTATAAAATTATTAATTTCAATTTTTTTATAATTAATATTTTTTCTTTACTTTTTTCCTTTTTCAAAAATATAAAATGCATTAACCTTTTTTTTTAGTTTTCAATGTATTAAAACTAAAAAAAACTCTTAAATAATTAATTCTTAAGTAATTTAAAAACAAACATATGATAATTTTAAATAATATTAATTCTTAAATAATTAAAAAAAACAACTCTTAAGTAAATAGATAAAGATAATTCTATAAAAACAAATATTAAATGTTATAAAAATATGAATTTCATTTTTTTAATAATTAATATTTTTCCTTTACTTAACACTTTCTTCTTAAATTTTAAATTTTAATTTATCATCAAGATGTCTTTATTCACCCTTATAAAACGAAAAAGCAAATTAATTTTGATTTTTAAAATATAGACGGTTAGAAAAAAAGCAGCACATGTCTTCCACCTCCTATCATTTTCAATGAAGCGTTAAATTGTTTTCACTGTATAACACTTTCAGCATAATAAATATATTTTTAATAATTATAAATTAATTTCTAAACTACCATACAATATTAAAAATATAAATATATTTTTTATAATTATAAATTAATTTCTAAACTACCATATAATATTAACTAGTATGCATATATTAATTAATAATATATAAAGAATGCTGAAAGTTATCAATACTTAACATTGTTTATTATAATATTAATTAATAAGATATATGAAAATCTAATAATATATATATATAACTATTTTTACTATTTTTATATATATACTAATTAATAATATATATATAAAACTATGTAAGCATACATATATTATAATAAAAAATTATTTAAACATACATATATTAGTTTTCAATTTTAATTCAAAATGCTTACATTTTGATTAACATTAATTTCAAAATTCATATATATGATTTCATTGTTTCTTTTAAAAATAAAATAATTTTGTAAAATCAATATTCAATGTTAAAAAATATGAATTTCTATTTTTTATAATTAATATTTTTTCTTTAGTTAACATTGTTCTTAAATTTTAAATATAAAATATTTTTTAAAACTTTTTGAAATCCTTATTAGAACCCTAACCCTTACCCTAAACCTTAACCCTACATTTATTTGCATCAAAATTCTTTCACTTTTTACAAATTAGTTTCAAAATTTATTAGCGGAAGATGTCTTTATAAAAAAAACAAGTCATTCTCAATTTATAAAAAAAACAAGTCATTCTCAATTAATATTTCTTTATTGATTTCACTGTATAATGCTTTTAGCATAAAAATATAACGAACAAGAACATAAGTACTATTCACCTAAGTAAATTACTTTTAAAAAACTAATCTTATTTATAATTTTTAACTCTTTTTAATAGGTTCCATTTTATTTTAAACTATTTTAAAAACAAAAATAACTTAAACTCTTAATATAAATAGTTAAAATTTTAGCTTTATTAATTTTAATATAGTTTTTTTTTAAATATATGTATTTTATTACAAGTATAGTTTTAGTTTTAACAATTTAATTTATTGAATAATTTAATTATAATTATAATTATATTTTTATTTGTTAATTTTGAGTTTATATTTCAATTAATGTTACTATTCTTTGTAATATATTTCAGCTAATCATATATCATGATATTGCTATCAGGGTTCAACCTTGTAGTTTTCAAGTCAAACTCATTGACCCATGATTCATGAGTAGTGGTTCACAAGAACCCATCTCTCATGATAACAAATGGTCCACTTAGCACTCATTGCATTTAGGTGATGCTGGCAACAACTACCCAACCCCTAGAATGCACCGGATGGATAGCCATCCCATACATCATAACTTTAGTTTATTGCTTTTTAGCAACTTAACTCATCGTGAGACTAGAGTTCCCTTTAGCATCATTTCAAAAACATAAAACTGCAGTTTCACATAGAAAAGCAAATTCTTTGAGGTAACTCGCAGCAATTTATCTGATTTTTTTTATTTTCTTGATTTATTTTGGTTTATTTTCTATGTTATGTGGTACAGTAGTAGATTATAGAATATTAAGTATTTTAAAATAACACTTATCTAATATTCATATATTAAAATTTAAAGTAGATTATATTTTCAATTTTAATTAATTAATATATTTAAATTTATGATTAGTAAATTGTGTCATTTTTTTAAAAAGATTTTTTTTAGATGTATTTTATTTTAATTTATAATTTTAAAGTATTTATATAAATCTCAAAACTAATTTTTGATGTGTTTATATTAATATTTGTACATATATAAAGATTAATTAAGAATTTTTATTATTGTATTATGAACAATCAATTTTTACATAATAATGAAGAAACTTATTTTATCAAATTTTTTTCATTTCAATTTTTAAAAAAAATGAAATACTATATATATTATATATTTTACTTTTATTAGTTATAAATTTTGTATACATTAATTATATTATACATATTTGGTAAACTCCCTTTTTTACATTTAAATCATTTTTTATAATTTAAATTGACAATATTATAAATATATATAAATAATAAATTTTAAAACTAACAAATTTAATAATTACTTCTAATAAGTATTACATAAATTATTATATATATATGTCTTTATCAACTTCAAATGATAATTGAATTTAAATAGTTTTTTAAACTATAATTTTAAAACTATCTTTATTGACAATCAACCTAGAGATTGTGAATCTTAGCTAACCATTAACAAGTACTTACTTTTATTTGTATGAATAATTTTTTATTTATTTTTATTAAAAAAATAAAAATGCATACAAGGTTGTATGCCTTTTGCTCAACTTGTTTGATTTCCAAAAATGGATGAAATATTGCAAGCTTGACCAAAATATTAAAATGTTGATTATGTTGATAATAGTTTGAAAAACATCAAAACATCCTTAACCATGTAGCTACATAAAGAATCACTTCATAACATTGTTATGGAGATCATGATTTTCTTGGAAGTTTCTTTTTTTTTGGACCTAAACAATTATGGTACCCAATAGTGAAGAATAATTGAAGAGCTACACTAGTGGATAGAGTTATTTTTTCTCTTTCTTTTGGACATCTATGTAGTCCTTTTTAGGTTTGTAATAAGGGAAAATAAACAAAGTTTAAAGAAAGCATAACAATAGCAATAACCACAAAATTGTCTAATTATGCCAAGATCCCCAAATCAATAATGAAGTGCATATGCAATAAAGGAATTCAATAAATAAGCATCATATCTTGTAACTCCAATGCTTGTTTGACTCATGTTCATTATTCTTCTCAACTTTGCTTTAAGTCGCTTTAATTGCCATTAGACCAGTGTCCCCTTATTAAACAAATGTAATAAGGGAAAATAAACAGGATTAAAGAAGAAAGTTTAGAAGCATGGGACATGATCTGAGGTGGTTAGGATTTAAAGACTTGTATTAAGATAAATAGTGAGAAATGCAAATTTAAGATACAAGAAAATAAAATTTATGGAAGAAGATGTTTTTGTTAGTAATAAAGAAGTTGATTATTTTTGTATTATATATTGATTTACTAGAATATGTGTAATAGCATGCCTTAGTATTTAGTTATGAGAAGAAAATATTAAGTTTAAAATTTACTCTTTTGAACCCCATAATTTTGGATCAAATAATATTAAGAAATTTTGAAAAATACATGTAAATAGCTTACAAATTTAATTTAATAAAGAGGCATTAGCAGCCAATAGCTAGCCTCCAAAAATTTTGGTTGTTTACTCTAGTATTGGAAAAACTACTATAGCTCCTCAGCCACAAATTGGCTTGCCCCATGCTTGACACAACTTTTAAAGTAATTTCTTATACCTAGAACAATTACTTATGTCTTTGAATAGTTAGCTATATATAGTCTACCATAAGGGTTGATTATTCTTATCAACAAAGTGTAGTCAAGGGGACCACACACATTATATTGCATAGAAAACTTCATTATTTTTGGTTCAAATTTAAAATTATTTTTTTTACCTTTATACAAAGAATTATCTAAAAGTCCTCAACAGTTTATCTAAATTTACATATTTATCTATCCAAATACATAGTATTCAAAAAAATAATTCTCTTAACTTACTCAATGTTAGAGCTATTATCTATAAGTATATTCATCCATTCAATACCTTGATTTATTTTCTAGCTCGTTTTCCATTTTATAAATTCAATTTCCTTCATCAATTTCTTGTAACTTTTATATTAATACTTTGGCCACTATATTTTGATAAAGGGTTGCCACTATTGTACAACTACACCATTCCTCAATAGCATTGCCTTATCAATCAATGATATATTTTCTTCATTAACTACTTAGATATTATAACTTGTAATTTTTCCAAGAAAACACTCCTTATCAATGTTATACCTTATGTTTTAGTTTTTCTTAATTTTTTTGTGCATGATTAATCTATGTTGTTTATCTTTTCATGCTCTCAATTTGGCTTTTAAAAAAAAATCATCACTTTAATGTGTGTTTTTCATAAGTTGAGTTTGATATTTTGATCTATTTTCCATAAGATGCATACTATGAGAAGTATTTTTCTTTAAATCATTGGCATGTTAAACTACGAGTATTTTCATGTAACATCATCCTTATTACTTGTGGATTTTGAATACTTAAATGTGTAAGCAATTACATATTCCTCCAATTACTTGATACTCTTCTGAAACCTAAATATTACAAGAAACGCATGAAGAATCTAACCTAACTTTGCACAAGATCATACCTATTACTTCATATGCTTCTAAAACCTAAATGATTAAATATAGGTGGCTAATAGTTATATAGAAGTAGGTGTATGAATAAGTGTGATAAATAAGAAAATTAGGTGAATGCATGAAACAATAAATTGATTAATTCTAAGTGATCAAGCCTAACTTTATACAAGATCATACTTTTTTCATTCAAACATATACCAATATATTTCTTAAAATTAGGTGAATGCATGAAACAATAAATTGATTAATTCTAAGTGATCAAGCCTAACTTTATACAAGATCATACTTTTTTCATTCAAACATATACCAATATATTTCTTATAATTAGGTCAATGACCCAATTTTGTAAATATACAATATAATTTGAAAGTATAATAGACTGCATTGATTATCGAGAATAACATTGAACACTGCATTGATTATCGAGAATAGCGTTGAACATGATCCTCCATTGTAATGTCATCAAAACCTGTAAAATTACATAGTTTAGTTATTAAATTGATTTAACAATTAAACATAAAAAAATGTTAGAAAACCATTTCATATTTATTTACCATCTCTAGCATGTATTGCATCCATTGTTGTTGGTGCTTTGTTAAGATCAATAGAAAATGGTAACCCATGTTGCCCATTGTTCTGTTGATCATCTAAAGCTGCAATGACATACATATATTCAATAAATCAGCATAGATAAAACATTAAATGTAACAATACAATATATGCTTAATCAAAGTAATATTAAATTCTAAATTACCTGAAATGGTTTTTTGAAATGTTTGACTAGGTATAACACTAAGCATTGGTGGTTGATTTTCACAAATTTAATAACTGGAAGAAAATTACCATCAATAATTTGCATTTCATCGGTTGTTGTTTGGTTTAAATCAATAGAGAAGGGCAATCGACATCTTCGATTATTCTCTTGATCAAAACCTACAATGACATATTCTTAATATGTGATGTAAGAAAAATAATTATTGCAATAAAAAATACTAAAATAGTTTTGATCAAACTAACTCACTTTGTTGTTTCCTGATGATAACCCTTTCTTCTTGTATTGTTATGCCTGAATGATTGTGTAATACCCCTTCATTTTGCTTCTTGTTCGGTTTGCTTTATGTGATGTTTGGTTGCAGTTACTTTGATACTGGATACATTTTGTTATGATGTTTTGATCGCTACTATTAAGCAACAACTATTATTGTGTGATGTGTTGACCTAATTAGTGTTCTCATGCTTTAATGGATTAATGATGTTGTAAAGTTAACATGAGATGTTATTATGAGATTATTAGATTATGATGGAAGTGTCAGTTTTGATGAGTGTATGGGTGAAGAAGACGGGTTCGCATCACTCGCTTGCGAGCACCCTGTGAATCCGTAATTCCTTCTTCACGGTGTGTATTATATGCTGAATATAATATATGATGTTGTTTACTTGGTTGCAGGATTGCAGGTACATGACATCGACTCCACCTAGTTTCACAGGTTTGAACGCGTTGATCCAACGGTTAAGTTGAATGGGAGATAGTAGCTAGGTAACATGTGTCAAGTTTACACCCTAGCCTTAGTGTATCATCAGTCATGTGTGTCGAGTCATTGTCTGTCTTGTTTTAATGTTATTTAATTCTGAAAGATTCTTGATTTGAAAATAGATATTTAGAATAATTGTATTTAAATCATGTTGATGGTTATTTAATTTAAATAATGCAATGTGGATAAAATTTTATATTTAAATTAATTAATTAAATTTAATCCAAGGGGGTTGAATTTAGTTATTAAATAATTAAATTAATTAATTAAATGTGATGCAAGAAAATGAAAGGAAATAAAAGAATTAAAATTTATTTTGGAATTTAACTTCATCTTGTGGGAATTAAATTAGAAATTGTAATTAAATGTTTATTTGGGAAATGAGTTTTAACTTTGGAAATTAATTTATTATTTGAAATTGCATTTTAAATTGAAAGTGGGTTCCTCGAAAATTGAAATTGAAATTAATATCTAATTTGCATGCAATGTGAATTAGGGTTGTAAAAATTGAAATTGAAATTAATATCTAATTTGCATGTAATGTGAATTAGGGTTGCATTAGGTATTTTTGATTTATCAGGATTGCATGTTTTAATTTTAGCGCAGAAAGTTTTTAGAAAAAAAATTCATTTTTACAGCAGAGAAGAAATTTTCGAAAATTTGCATCAAGAAGGGTTTGAAGAGAGTTTTGATTGTAGAATTGATTGGAGGAAAGATTGTTTGCATTTGTTGGGTTTTGGTTTGGATTCGTTAGAGGATTGAAGAAAATTCAAGAAATCTTTGGAGGATGCTTGCATCAGAAATTGATCATTTCCTGTAGCTTCTTGAACTAGGTTTTCCTCTTTGTGTTTTATTGTTCTTGGTTACTTTTAAAATAGTAGTGATTAAAGATTTGTTTATTAAATCTGTTCTAGAAAATAAATCTGTTATTAGAAGAAAAGAATTAAATAAACTTACAGCTTTTGTTTTTGTGAAAATTCTTGGGTGAAAATTGTGAAAACCTTAGTTGAATTTAAATTATTTGAGGAAATCGATTATTTTGTTATTGGATTCAAACATAGAGATTGAACAATGCATTTAAAATGTTTTTAGAAAATGAAACCCTCTGTAGAAAATCAAATTTATTTTGAAAATCTTTGTGGAAATTAGCTGGGAGAAACCTTAGGGTTTTAGAAACTTTTAGTTTTAATTTTTTATCCTTTTTAACTTTATTGTTCAAGAATTGAAAAAATGATTTAAGGTAATTAATTGTTGAGTTTTATGAAATTTGAGATTTTCTGAAGAATCTTTACAATTTTACCTGTAAATGATTATTTTCACAAAATTTCTTCAATTTTTTCATCATGATAAACTCCTTATATATATATATATATATATATATATATATATATATATATATATATATATAATGTTTATATTATTGAAAATGTTAAATTTAAAATCCAAAATCACCGTTGTATGGCTGTTGGAATACGAAATATGACTGATGAAAATTTCTTAATAAAAAAAAAAATCATTTTTGCACATTTGTTGTTTTGGAGCGAAGTTTTTAATTTATTTGTTAATGGGGGATGGGGAGGAGCTACCTCCCCACCGCCACCCCCATATGGGAGCGGCTGTGTGGAGGGAGACCTCCCACTGCAGCCCCTCTTCCTTACTGTCGCCGCCCAATACATTTGGGGAGAGGGTTGGCGGGGTTTATTCCGCCGCCCCTCCCCCAAATGCATTGGGGTTTTGTTTCTTCCTTGTCGCTAGAGCGGACCTTAGCCAGTCAGTGCCCTAGCTGTTTCAGGCATCATTTAATTTTTTTTCAATATTGGTTTTCAATATATTCATTATATATAACATGTTCATAATATGAGCAAATATGTATAATGTTAGTAAAGTAAATATATATATATATGTCAATTATATATTTATTTAAATACAATTACTCTAAAAATAATTGCTTGTGGGAATGTTTAATTTGGGAAATGAAGGGTTTATTAGCATGGATAAATGTATTTAGAAGAGATAATTTATTAAATAGAAATAATTTGTGATTTAAGAATGATGATTATTAGCATGGATAAATGTATTTAGAAAAGATAATTTATTAAATAGAAGCAATTCGTGATTTAAGAATGATGATTCACAAAAGATTTAGGTTGTTCTAAAAGAAATCAAATGTTTTGTTTTAGATTAAAATGGGGTTTTTCCCTTTCTGAGTTTAATGAGGCAATTAGTTATGTTTATTTTATTATTTTGTCAAGGAAATTGGTTTATTTACGGTGAAGTATATTAGAATGGAATATTTAATTGTAAATATAATTGAAGAAAATTTATGAGATGTTTATATTACATGTTATATACACATTAAAATGTATATTTAAAAATAAGTTTATTTTGTAATAAAATGTTATTATATATTTAATATATTTTTATAGTTGAAATATATAATTAAATATACAAAAATGTATGTGGAATTGTATTATAGATATAAATATAATTGCATGTTTATTTAAGTAATGAGAGTAACTGTGTACAAGGATATATATTACATGTGTATACATCATGAGCATGCAAATTTAAAGACGTAGTTTAATATTTTGTCTTAATTGGTTTAAGTACATGCTAGTATTGTGAGTGGAGATTATAAAAGATAAGATTGGAATGCATGGTTAAATAGATAGCAAAAAGATGTTTTTATATATTGATAAATTGCATGTTTGTAAATGGATAGTTGAAGAGACATAGACCCTAGATAGAAAATTGAATATAGTATTTGCAATAGTTTATGTTGTATTAGAAGTAAATTTAGGAAATGATTATATTGAAAAAGACAAATATTTATTATGTTTTATTTATTTTCATAGAGCAATTTAATCGTTGTGATTGGAATATTAAAGAATATATGTAATTAAATTTATTAATATATATATTTGGTGTCTATATAATATGGAGCATATATATATATATATTAAGTGTAAATTCATTATCGTATTTTATTGTAATAAGATGCATGCAATATATTATTGAATAGATATTTAAATTGGATTGATTAGTGTATATGGGTAAATAGAGAAACGATATTTTATTATATTAAAGTGATTGCATGTTCTAAATAAGAAATTGAATGAAATGTAAGATTTGGTTAGGAAATGGAAAGAGTTTACTTGCATGGATTTGTGTCGATTTAAAAGTAAATTAAGGAGTTGTTTTATTGATGAGGCAATCAATTATTTTATTTATTAATTTCTATTTAGATTAATTGAATCATTGTGATTTAATTATGAAAGAGATATGGATTTAGTATATCCAAAAGTAGTATCTTCCTCATGATTATCTTAAAGGATTTAATTCTCTGTATTCAGTAAAGGGAAGTAAGTTTAGTTGTTTTAGATTTCCAATAATGAAAGGGGAAATAGGGGTTATGATTATTTTAGATGATCTAGTTATCGTGTCTTTGACTTTGTCAACACTACCTATTGAATGAATATGGATTTAGGAAATCCAAATATTAGATTGATCAATGACTTGAATGCTTTTATTGCTATGTCGTCAAGTTGCATTGTTGGTTTTGGGATTTAGTGTTAGTCCTAAATTATAAGTCTTCCAGAAGAACTTAGAGGATAAGGGTTGTTGAATCTTTATGCCATCCAGTTATTTTTTTTTCCTTGGGTAGTGCATGGCGTCTTTTCAGTTTTACCCGATTTCTATGAATGGGGATTCTTTGTACCTCCTGAGAAAGAAGTGGACTATGTGATTGTTGTCTCCAAGATGTTTGGAGTGAGTTCTATCTTTTGTTTCCTCATTGTTTTGGAGTGGATTATGATGCCTAGTTGGTATGCACTTGTGTCCCCCTTGGTGGATTGTTTGGGTGTGTGTTGTCGAATAGAAGAGTGGCTTTTGTAAGGGGTCGGAGCCCAAAGTGGTAAATTGGGTAACCTTCAGAAGTGAGTTAATCAAGTGATAATTAAATTAATGTACTTATATGATTAGGATGCATTCACATTAATCAAGATAATTAATCCTCATTTATAGACACAAGGGCTCGTTTAGACTTGGGATGAGTGAGAAGGCCTGGAATGACATAGTCATTTATCTTGTTAGTATGAGAGGTATTTGATGCTGCATGAGTGAGTATGAGTGTCGGGATTCGGTTGAGGCCACCAGGATTTTCGGAGCCTATGAAGGATGCCCAGAGGAGATCTAATGACTACTATGTGATGACACTCTATCTAGGACAACAGTTGGTTTTGTTTTATGTGTATGGTTCTCTGAACATACTTCATTAATATTATGTCTGGAAGCAATGTGACCTATGTCAGTGATGTTGGAGTTGTATTTGATTTGTACTTGTATTGTAATTGATTTGTACTTGTTAGTTCATTTGTTTGGTTATATCAGTATGAGTCGGCCTTTGGTTAGTGGTTGTAGATCTTTGTCCATGTTACTTTGTTACTATCTCCTAGCATGGGGGATGGGCCTTCGGGTACCACTTGGTTGGGTGGAACATGCACCAAAACCGTTGGGTCCCCATTGATCTTTAGTACTTGGTGGCGAGACATCCAGATGGACAGCTCGCGGTTCTTGTTGTAATTTTTTGCATTGTAATTTTTCAATTTGTATAAGTTATTCTGTCCCTCTTATGTTTATGAGGTGGAGTTATATAATTGTAATACATTTGTACTATTGTCTCATTCTGAGAATGAG
The DNA here is from genome assembly GCA_007115665.2 of Sequoiadendron giganteum. Taxonomy (NCBI): domain Eukaryota; kingdom Viridiplantae; phylum Streptophyta; class Pinopsida; order Cupressales; family Cupressaceae; genus Sequoiadendron; species Sequoiadendron giganteum. The sequence goes on from CM021109.1 coordinate 404,842,730, forward strand.
TGATGTAACTATTGGATTAAGTTAATGATTATGAGATTGTATCTTGGTTGACTATCTTATTATGTTATGTGGTATTCTTATGATGTATGATGGTTATTTCATAAAGTTCATAAGGTTATGATTATATGTAATATGTATGTGTAGGTTTAAGTAATCCTAACCTTGTAGCCTTAGAGGTTGTTGTTGATTAGTAAGTGAATGTGTATGTTAAATGCACTTTATAAAAAAAAAAACTGGTTCGCTTAAGACGTTAATTGCAACTTCCTTTAAGGTTACTTGGCAGGGCATTACAGATTGGAGACCTTTTTCTTCTTTTGTTTCCTACTACCTATGGAGGGGAACCGAAATGCTTCATGCTCCTCAACTCTTTCATTCAACTCTTGATGAGCAGTATTGCCTCTTTGATGAATAAAATGGCGTTTATGCATTTTGCTTGGGCTAAACAATGGTGATATTCATTTCATAGGCATATCCTCTGAGCCAGGGATCAGTGTAAGTTTGGAAGAAGCAAGAGATGTTTGGAGATGTTTTCTAAATCTCTTAACACATTGACTAAAATTATGTTTTTGATCTACTCTAATTGGTAAATCTTGGAGTACTGACTTCAAATAATCAACATCTTCTTCGAAGTTATCATTAGAAGCATCAAATGATTTACAACTGTCTGTAATAAAACTAGAGTTATGATGTATGGGATGGCTATCCATGCCCGGTGCATTCTAGGGGCTGGGTAGCCGTTGCCTAATGGTTGCACCTCTTTCAACCCATTTTATCAGGTATCCCACTTCAATTTAGAATATTTATACATTTGTCACTCTTTTCCAATGCTTTCTTCATCTTTTTTTCAAAACTATTTGTCTTCATTTTTATTTAATCATTGGTGCACTTTATTCTAAGTAGAAATAGAATCGAGACCCCCTCCCACAAGCAAAATACTTACATTTGCAATCCTTATTCGTTGAGGTGTTACACTTCATCATAACATGATTGTAATTACAAACTAAATCTTTAATGTGGTCTCTAGATTATAGAACTATTACATGTATATGAAAATCTAAACAATATGTTTTTATTATCAATGATCACATTATGATGATTATTTGATTGTATAAGATAAAAAAAAAAAGAATTAAATCATAAAAACATATGAACATGCTAACACTATCTTCCTCTAAATCACTCTAGAAAAACATTTGAACTTGTAAATAATATTATTAATCTACTATCTCATGCCTCCAATTAATAGGGAATGTACAACAATTGGTCCAAATTAAATTTAGTGCAAAATCCAAATGTAGTATCACCCACTTAGCAAGGAATTTGGATAAGTAAATTTTAGACATAAGTAATTTAAGGGGATAAAATTTCACAATATTATGGTTCTTAACATGAAGTAAATAGTGATAAGTCTTTTGGATAGTAAAAATATAAGTTAAATGTTATTTTTCAAGCATAGTGTAATGAATCTCATCATCAAACAATTTGATACTAATATAAGAAAAAAAATATATTTATTAAATCTTCTTTAAATTGGCAACATTATTGAAGTTTTTTATTTACTACAAATCTCAAGGGGTAATCATTTATACAAAAAAGAATAGATTGTCAAAATGAGAGATTACCAAGTATTTGATCAAGTGAGACAATATGGCTAGAAAATATGTAACATGAGAATATGAAACATTCTTGCAACTTCCCTTTTACATTCAACCCCTCAAGGTCATAAACTTAGTTTTGAGATTTATATAAATACTTTAAATTATAAATTAAAATAAAACATATCTATAAAAAATCTTTTAAAAAATCTTTAAAAAAAATTAATACAATTTATTAATCATAAATTTAAATATATTAATTAATTAAAATTGAAAATATAACCTACTTTAAATTTTAATAAATATAATATATGAATATTAGATAAATGTTATTTTAAAATACTTAATATTCTATAATCTACTACTGTACCACATAACATAAAAAAATAGACAACATTCTTCCCAACATAAAATAAACCAAGAAAATTAAAAAAATCATACCGTCCAACCTCAAATTGCTGCGAGTGATTAAAATAGACAGAACAAAAAAACAAATAAATTGCTGCGAGCTATTTCAAAGAATTTGTTTTTTCCATGTGAAACTGCAGTTTTATGTTTTTGAAACGATGCTAAAGGGAACTCCAGTCTCACGGTGAGTTAAGTTGCTGAAAAGCAATAAACTAAAGTTATGATGTATGGGATGGCTATCCATGCCCCATGCATTCTAGGGGTTGGGTAGCCGTTGCCATAATTTGACACGCGGTGAAAGAAACCTCCTACTTAATCATATATCTTCAAAAATTACTTTTACGAATATAACTAACTTAAATCGATAATTCTTTTTTTTTAAAACAATGAGATTCCTGAGAGTGATGTGATGCAGTCCACACCTTCCAGGATCTTTTTTTTTCCTTGTCTACACTCTACATTATATCACTTCAATTTTAAAATTAAAAGTAACTAGAGGGACAATTAGTAACATCTAATTTCCTAAATATTGATGCTTATGTACACAAATCTATGGTGTTGTTCTCCACCTCCAAGTCGATATTAATCCCTGCTTTAATGCAATAATAACACTATGAAATGGCTCTTCCACATCATGCAATAATAACACTATGAAATGGCTCTTCCACATCATGCAATAATAACACTATGAAATGGCTCTTCCACATCATGAACGTTCTGTGTACAGTTGTACAGAGTGTGATTGAAGATATAAGAAAAAGTGAGTGATAATTAGCACAAAAAATAACTAACACTCTACAGTTATAAAAAGAATGAAACAATTTGAAATGTCTTCAATTTTATTTATATTTTTTAATAAAATTACAAATAATAATTAAAATTTATTAGCATGAATCATCCCTGCAAGATAATGCAGATTTCTATTCACAATTGGATAGCCCCCTCCCACGCCATTCCTCAACCTTTTCAGCGTGCGTAATTTTTTTATCCCAAGAGAGTGGGGATGCCCATACTCTTTTAATGCAATCACAGAAAATTGAATTTATTCAGCACCAAAAAGTCCTCCTTCCAACGTACATGCCCTACCTCAGCCATCCCTTATGTCCTCTCCAATAAATGCTCACACACAGGCCCATACGCAACCCAGACTGTTCTACCATGTGGAACGTACAATTCACTCCCCTGCTATTTAATTTTATAATTTAATTAATCTATACGTTTTTTCTGTGGATTTGGAAGTTTCAAATTGATTGTCTCATGTCTGAATATAAGATTTACTCACTGTCAAATCATTATTGACTTGTTGGAAAACAAGTTTTGTTGATAAATAGCTGTCATTTGATGGTAAAATCCTCTAAAATATCATGTGAAACCCTAAAAAACTAAAATCAAATGATAGCCAATAGCTGTCAGTTCATAGTAAAATCTTCTAAAATATCATGTGAAACCCTAAAAAACTAAAATCAAATGATAGCCAATAGCTGTCATTTGATAGTAAAATCTTCTAAAATATCATGTGAAACCCTAAAAAACTAAAATCAAATGATATCCAATAGCTGTCATTTGATAGTAAAATCCTCTAAAATATCATATGAAACCTTAAAAAAGTAAAATCAAATAATATCCAATAGCTGTTATTTGATAGTAAAATCTTCTAAAATATCATGTGAAACCCTAAAAAATTAAAATCAAATAATATTCAATTTTTGAAAGAAAAAATTTAGATTTATCTAAGTAAAAATAATATGGATGTAATCATTGAACTTCTTTTAGATACAAGGGTTAATTAATTTAATCTACAATGACTACAAAGAGACATTAGGAAAATTATTATAAATTCAAAAGATAAATCACACTCTTATTTAAATTAATTTTGAAAGATTGATTGAGAGAAATAAAATGTGAAATTAGAGCTTAACATGATTTTTTTTTAAATTAATTAATCTTATGCAAACATAGATTTATTGTTTCAAGTTGAATTAAAAGAATGAGAAAATAATAACGTGAATAGTTCATAGAGTATGTAGACCAAAATTTAAGTGGCAATTTAATAAGTGTTTTTAATAATTATAAAGTAATTTCTGCAATGACCACAAAGAGATATTAGGAAAATTATTATAAATTCAAAAGATAAATCATACTGTTATTTAAATCAATTTTGAAAGATTAATTGCAAAGAAATAAAATGTAAAATTAGAGCTTGACATGTATTTTTTTTTAATTTTTAAACCTTATGCAAACATAGATTTATTGTTTCAAGTTGAATTAAAGGGATGAGAAAATAATGACGTGAATAGATCATAGAGTATGTAGACCAAAATTTAAGTGGCAATTTAATAAGTGTTTTTAATAATTATAAACTAATTTCTAAATGGTCTAATTAATTAGAAAAGTTTAAGTAATTAAGAATGGATGGAGACAATGTCTCGAGATACTTTAAATAGATACTTTAAATTGAGAGTTAGAACTCTTAATGTTAATTAACTTCAAACTAGATTGGGGGAATGTATTTGTATCAATTTGGAAATACATTTGAATTGATTTAATCTTATTGTTGCAAAACTATCTTAATTTTAGAAACATTTAATAACCACTTTAATGGTTAAATAAATAAATAAATATATACAAGATTTCATAGTGATTAGCCTTGAAGTTGCATTATGAGGTGCAAATAATGTAGTTAGTTTTAACACTTGCAATTCAATATGGTTGTGCAAAATTTACTAAGTATTGTTATGTTTTGTGTTTATAAAATAATTCTCACCTATTGATGTGTTATAATACCAATATGTTATATTCTTGCAAATAAAAAAACTACAATCTTAGCTTGATTAATATCCCTTTGTATTGAGTGAATCGCATAGTGGAGGAATTTTATGATATAAATATATTGTCTGTGTCATGGGGCCCACGAGTATTCCCTTGAGCATATGGAGTTTAATAGGTTGAATCAAGATAATTCTATATCTAATGTTATTAACATGCTTACAAATAATAGTTTAATTTTTTGCAAGCTAGCATACAAATACATATAAATACATATTATTGATCTTTTCATGCTTCTAGGGATGGAGATATAAATAAAAAATGGAGTGATGTAGGTAAAGATAAAATAAATATGAAACTTAATATAATTTTATGTGAATAATATATTTGGTATGTTTACAATAGGTTGAATAATTGGATTTTGGTTATTTGAGATATCATATATTTTATGCATTATATTTTTATAAACATTTACATATTAATTATTTCATGAGGGACACATGTATGTTCTTTCAATGTTATCAATAGTAGAATTAATGCATGCTAGTCTGTAAATGTGTATCATCAATACCCTTATGAGCGAAGATAGTCACAAAATAATTATCATAACACTAAAGGATGTTGTCCTAAAATGCATATTGTTGCTAGCATCTCAAACAAGAGGAAATATTACTAAATTATAAAACGTCTCCATACCATTCTTGATGATTAGCCAATTTAATACTAAACATGGGATTCCAAGGATATATCTCAATCTTTGGTTGATTTACCGTAAGTATTTAAATATCATTTTATGGTGGTATAGTATGGAACACTATAAGACAATAAGTGTTTCATTGTTGGTTTGGATTAATATTACCCTAGATATGCATCCTAAATATAATGATGATTTTTATGGAATATCTAACATGCATTATGCTAGTGTTTTTGGTAGTTTAATATATGTAATGGTTTTTACTAGACTAAAATTTGCCCAAGTAGTGGAAGGTTTAGACAAGTTATCATGCACATCCATAGGTGGGGCCTCACATATTAGATACAAAAGAAAAGGCCCAAAATACCTTGAAACTTGCACCTATACACAAGGAATAAAAATTCATGGGACCATTGTGTATGGAAGATGTCGAAATAGTTGAAATACAAACTATAAAATCCAACTACATAATATAAATGAAAACGCTAAAATACTAAATGGTATCACTGATTCTACAACCTTTTTGCAACTTAGAATCTTGCAGACATCAAGAGAATAAATTTGTTGGTTGGGCTATTTAGGGGCTTGCCTCAATCAAACCCCCATTTTGGTATTTCTACCTCCAAAAACATCTCATATTTTTTATGATATTGATAGAGATAATAAAAGAGATTACTTCAAAACAAGATATGATGCCAAATATATAAAAATGATCTCAAATGTACAATGCTAAAACTAGATATACCTAAATGATAGCACCAAGAGATTTGATACAATGGAAAAGAGACAACAAAATGGATTATATGATCACCTGGAAGTTGCCACAAACCTCCAAGAGAAAAGTTAAATATTTTTTAATATTGTCTTGCTTGATTCCACTTTAAAAATGTGACATGCAATGTGCCAAAAATTTGTTTCTCATTCAAAATATGAGAAATTCTTCAAGAAAAATTGCAAAGCTTCAACATGTGAGCGTGACAGAATCAATCAGAGATAGATGATTTATTTTTTCTCCAAAATGGTAAGTTGGGTCACTCTATTTAGCATGAATTTCACGCAAATGTGTTACCTCTAAAATATTCATGGGAAGGTAATGCTCCAATAACCATTAAAATCACAAATTTTCATAGGATGCTAGCACATTGGGTAAATGTTTGGGAAAATAGATTTAGAAAGATAAAATTATCACAAAAGTGCTAGCCAAGTTATATATTGGCATTAACATTCTAAATTTTTAAGATTTTATATGATGAGGTCGAAGAAGAGTTGTTGTATAGTGTGAAATTGTAATGATATGTAATTTACGACACTACATTTTCCCCCACTTTATAATGCATAATGCATATAAATTGTGCTAGATATTCATGTTAAAGTAAAAATAATTTACAACAAACATTACCAAAGGATACTATAGAGGAATTAGAATCACCAACCCACGTGGACATGCCCCCAAGGAGAAGAGCTACAAAATAACCAAATCATCCTGCACAAAACACAAATATTGTGTAGAATCTGATACAAATAAAGTGTTAGCTAAATCAAAATACATCAAACAAAGAAATAATAGGATGAACATTCATGCAAAAAAACACACAAAAAACCTTAACGAGAAAGAGAAAGAGAGATAATAGGAAGAGCATAAGATAAATGATTTGATAGGTATGACTTGCAAGATGTGTTGTGCTAGAGCCCATACAATACTTTTGATTGACCATATTACTACAAACACATTGTAGGATAGCCATGAAAGATATATAGTATATATGAAGTACCACAATCTAGCAAGTTGCATTATTCTAAGTGGTTCATATGTTGCTACATTTTTACAAAGAGCATAAAATTGATTAGTGATTTGAGATAAAAGTGGGTAGTGATTTGAGATAAAAGTGGGTGTAATCAGGGCTAAAATTATCAAGGTTAGGCAACAATACATATAAATCAAACCCTAATAAACAATGAAGTACAAATAAGCATAAAAACATGAAATATAAAACAATATCACCATAGAGTCTTCATGCCATCATTGATTCACCTCCATTGCACTTCTCCATTTTGCTTGATATGAATAATTTCCCTTAGATATGAGTGTGCAAATAGGCCTAATGACAATGACAAAGCAAAATATTGAAGATTATGCTTGACTAGAATGGACTTGACTTGATAGCTTAAGTTGACAAGATAGCAAGATGTCTCTAGATAGCTTACGATGCAAGAGATGTGTTGATAATGGCAAAATAAACATCTTTTATAGAATGTCATTTTTTCATGAAGGGCTAAGATTGAAAGGTTAATTTAACCTAAAGATCAATGGCCAAGAATGAAAGTTGCAGTATGGAATAGTGTTAGGGTAGAATTAGGGCAAATGATAAGGATGGGCGGTTAGGATTGAATTATAAGATAATTCAATGAAGGGCTAGAATTAAATGAGATGTCAAGAGATAAGATTTGATATGGAATATAAGATTGGCACACAAAAAAGAGGAAGTAGGAGAAACTGAAATGAATAATTAAATAATAAAATTATTATTTAATTATAGAAGACATGTGACATGTTGACCTTTTTTAATTATATAATGATTTAATTCAAAATTCAAGAGAGGGGACTAATTAAATAAATAAAAGTTTATTTAATTTATGACAGAAGAAGCTAATGAATAATTAAGATAATTAAGATAATTATTTAACTATAGTTGAAAGATGACTAGACAATTAAATAAATAAAAATTTATTTAATTGTAGTAGAAAGGAAAATTAGTGACGTAATTAAATAAATAAAATTTATTTAATTAATCAAAAGAGGAATAAAGATACAAATGAATTAATTGAATAATTAAAATTATTTAATTAATAGAGGACTTGTTACATTAGGAAATAATTAAATGATTAAAATTATTTAATTATCAATGATGAAGAATTTAGAAGTCACGGGCCTAGAAAAAAATTTAGTGTCTACATTTTGCCCCTCTTTGATACAATGCAGTTTATCACTTTGTGTCAAAGAAAATTAGCCAAAACATGCCCCAACATAAATAGGGTGGATCTATGCCCCCTCGAATTTTTTTAAATTTTTTTTCAAAATTTTCAAAAAAAATTGAAAATTGTTCTGAAAAGTCAAGCTGATAGCCAAAAATGTCATGGTGACAAAAGATTTAAGTTTCAGGACCATCGGGGTAGCCAGAATAAGGTTTTAGACCTCTCATAGAGTGTAGCCAACACAAACCCTAGTCAAAACCCTAATTTTGAGGAGGTATAAATGGAAAATTGATAGGTCAAATGGCTCATTTGTGCATTTTGAATTTGAAAACCTAAGAGCTTTGAGAGAAGAAGTTTCAAAGATGTCACTTGTTTCACACACTAAGCATCGAGAATACCAAGTTTGGACCTTCAGATGACCAGATGGCATAGGAGAGTCGATAAGTGCTTTTGAGTCCACTTTGTCAATTTTTAATTTCACACATTTCTAGGTCCTAGGAAAATTTAGCAGGTTATTGCGTCATTTATGGTTCACTGCAAATGCAATCATGAACGATACAATTGCTTGTGAAATGACACAAGTGCGTAGGTCATGTCTAGGGTAGGTGTAGTTTTGAAATTTTGCAACACAATTGGTGTAGAATGATGCATGCGTGGTCTACAAGTAAGCAACTGCTAATGCAAGATGCAATAGACTAGGGAAATGACGCAAATAATTTTAAAAGCCACAATTGATTGGGGATACAACGCAAATGATTCCCTGCAACACAAATGTGAAGGCATGCAACATAATTGCTTTGAGACAATGCATATGAAGCTTGTGAGATGCAATTGAGATTGTATGACACAATTGCTTAATTGTGCGACATAATTGACTGCTAAGAAATTTGCCCCAGTTTAAAATAAAATTTCCTTTGCCACTTGTGTCTAATAGATTTGACTAGGCTTTTTGATTGAAACAATTCTTCGAGTTGTGACCACAAGTGACACTTGATCCGATTTACACATGACAGTCTCGACCCGCTACATACCAGTTACAAGATCAATTGACTAGCGTTGAGAAGCGCAGGTTGTGGCACCTTGGTTTATATCATGTGAACTATATGACTGTCATCGAGGCTAACAAAGGTTTATTAACTGCACTCACCGAGAGATGGCATTCAAAGAAATGCCCATTCCATCTGTTGACAGGGGAGGTGACCATTACCCTTGAGGATGTCTACAAGATATTACGACTGCCTATTCGAGGGGAGCGAGTCAGGTAGGACCCAAAACACGGATACCAAGCACTTCTAGATTATTATGTATATGAGGACGTCAGAGACCTACATGCATAGATCATTATGAGATCAAGTGGGAGACTTTGGTTGAGAGATACAAGAGATTTGACTGCATCATGTGCATATTGATTGTTAGGGTTGTTATTCCAGACCGTCGAGGACATGGGTTCCTAGTTGGATGGGGTGAGATGTTGGTAGAGATGATTGTCAGGGATAAAATATATGCATGGGGGTCGTGCTTATTAGCAATTCTATTTCCAACTTCATGATATAGCTTATCGAGATGGACAGTCCATGAGCCGCGGTGTGACACTTTTGATGATCTAGGCCTGGGAGCACATTGTTGTGTTCCAACACCAGTAGGTCATCAATTGGGGGCCAACGTGCCATACGTGTACATGTATAGAGGATCAGTGACACAGACTCATGTTGGGGACATGGTATACTGGAGGCATGGTATTGATACCATGGTCAATTTTATTTCGAGACTATACAAAGATTGTGCCCAGTGGTCGGATGAGGTTGAGCATTTGCCCTGGTGTAGATAAAAGAGATACTTGATTGGATGGACAATCTAATCATAGTGAATTATTGATATGTATATTTCAAATCGGGTGTTGAGACAGTTTGGTGAGCAGCAGGGTGTTCTGAGGGGCACACCAGAGTTTGTTAGATCTTCTAGGGAGGTGACACCATGGGGATCAATTATACTAGTGACCACAGTTGATCAGGGTATTGATGCACTACATGCGGTGCAATGGGCATGGAGGGGAGGTCTAGTAGATGTCGGGACCATGACCGAGTATGACGCATGGTGGTTGACACATAGGCCAGCACCCTTGACAAATCTTGAACAACCAGCACCATTGGTTTGATGAGGTTGAGGCCCACAAGAGTGGAGGAGGAGGAGACAAATGGAGAGGAGGAGACAAAGGAAAAGGAGGTGGAAGAGGAGATGATCGTGGAGATGGGAGAGGCGGAGGTAGAGGATGCAGACCAAGGGGATAGAGGTCACCGTTCTCTCCTATCAAGCAGGAGGGAGAGGAGGAGAGATAGGAGGAAGAATTGGTTGTCAAGGAGAGGATGGAGGATGCACCACCTAAGGTGGGTCAGCACAATGTAGCAGTGGAGGTAGTCACGATGTAGGTGGAGCAGCCAGCAGAGGGAAAATATGAGGAGGAGGAGGAGGAGGAGAGGCAGAGGAGGAGGCGATGGGAGAGGCAGAGTGCATCTTCCAAGAGAGGATTGTCTTAGGCAAGGACATGGAGGAAAATTTGGAGGAGGTGCCCATTAGAAATGGAGAGTAGGGGGTATATCGCTGGATATTAGATCTATAGGCCAGGGTCCAAGCCTTTGAGGTTGAGGTTAGGACACTATAGGCAGAGAGATATGGGCTCGGGATAGAGCGAGATACAACAATGATCCGAGCATAGGAGGTAGAGCAAAGGAATTTAGATATCATTTCAACCTGCAATGGGTCATTTGTATATATGGTCAAAATATTTTGCCAAGGCCAACCAAAGAGAGCAGTACTATAGAGACATTTATGAGGCCAAGGTACCACCTAAGCACAAAGCACCTAGCGCATTTGTGGCTTTGAGAAGTGGACACTCTCACAACAGATGATCCCACAGTAGGGGAGAGAGCAGTGGGGTAGTCTCGGGACCTACTTGACCAGATCACTATGATAGGCCACCTTTAGAGCGTAGGCCCCTAGGGTCACCACAAGGATCACCTTCTGGAGATCATGGAAGCTCAGGCTAGGAAATATTTTGATATTGTATCTGGACACATATTTTTCACCATCAAGCCTACGAGCTCCATTTTGATCTATACATTTTGACATTGTGTTGTGACACATTTTGAGCGATATATATGATATATGATTTTGGAAGAAATAATAAGATGTGCAATTTATTGTTATGCAATTATTAATTCATGAATGATTTATGCTTTATAATGTTTATGCAGTCTATATGATGATGCAATTGTTCTATATGTTGATGCCTTATATGTGATTTCTAGATGGTAGATGTATGCCTTTAATATTTCTTTTATGATGTTGTGGATGTCATGTGATATTATAGATGATGATTATGAGATGTCCTTTTATGCTATATTTATATGATTCCAATGAAAACATGTATGTAATATGATGGATGGTCATGGACTATGATTATGGATGTTATGCAATATGTCATGTGAATTGTTATGTTATGTGATAATGGATGCTTATATTGATTGCTATATGCCATGAATATATATATTTTTTGATGCAATATGTATGGTTTAATATGCATGTATGATAATTCCTATATGATACTTATAACATGACTATATTTTTAGGCTATTCTTTTGTGTATCACAGGACGCCGTCAAAATGCTGATGGAAGAAATGTTAGTGCAGAATACATGGATGTTAGTGTGGAGAAAGGACTTCAATATTTTGCCAGATAAATAATAGGCCTTGTATTTAATCATCATTGGGTGGTAAAAATATGAAAAATGGACAACAAACACCATGGTATGATATAGACCAAGGTGTGCAAGGTCATCCACTTGCAAGAAACAGACAGTCGCAGACAAGGAATGTCTTGACTCGTACTAAAAGCAAAATTGCCTCAATCTTTTTGTAAAAAACAATCCACAAACAACAATCAAATAAAAGAGTCATGAGACATCCTCGCCCCTCTAAATACTTCATGGGACATCCTTGAGAGAGATAGTAACATGACTCAAAGACAAATCAAAAAGATAAGACAAATAAATGAATAGTTATTCAAATCATTTGCCAAATGTTTGCCAACATGTGTTTTAACCAAGTGATGGGTTTAAGTAGTTGACTATGCCTGTCTTCAGGAATGACACATCCTGATAAGGAAAATGACAAATTTTGACAAATGACAAAAAATTTGTAGCAAAAATGACACATCCTACATAAGACATAATTTTGATCGATTGAATGTTTGATGTTGGTTGACAATTGAATGAGTTGTCCTGAATAATTTGTTTGTTGATTCATGACTTGTTGTGTGACATTTTGATGACTGTTTATGTCTGAGTTGACAATGTCTGGTTTATTATGACTGATGCGACAAACCCTAAAGGATCGAACTAGGTGGCCTCGGGGGCACATCGATAGATGGCCTTGCCTATGTAATAATGCGTAGAGACCTTGTAGTTCGACATGACTTGACTTTGTTTTACTGATGGAGGATTGAGCCATGAGTTGACTTTTATTTCAAAAACCCTAAAAGACTAATCTAGTGCCTCTGGGGCTCATCGAGAGATGGCCTTTCCCATGTTATACACTTAGAGGCATCATAGTTTGACTGGACTTGGATTGACATGACTGACTTTGACTATTTTTTGGGATTTTTGAAAGTTATATGGATATTTTTGGGTTTTTTGGCATGTTTTGATTTTTTTTGTCTTTTCAAGAGTTCATTATTTTTTTGGATTTTTGACTTCAAGCGTAGAATTCCTTGAAGACGTAGGTTAAGTACTTGCCCCCAGTTGGGATGAGACCAACTTATTGGGGATGAAATGGGAAAGGTTATTGCTGGTGGATATGGGAAGGCAAAGGACGATGTCAATCATTCCAAGTTGTGGAAAAGGATGTCAGGATGTTAGGGTGGATGACATGAGAAGGCAAAGGTGATCATGCAAGGGATGAATGGGAGAGCTCAGATAGAGTGATGCTAGTGCAGGGGCACCATGTTGGCTCACTTTGCAAACTAGGTCTTAAGTTTGTCATTAGGTTGATTTTGGTGTGTTGGGTCTATTAAGCATCAAATAATATCTAATAGACCATTTATAATGTATTTGGAGTCATGCGAGTTCATTCTTGTCATATTTTGCAATATGGTAAAAATGTTGTCAGGAAAAGTTGCTAAAAATGCAAAGATTTAAAGCGTTAGGAATATGAAGGGTCGGTTAGTTAAAGAGTCAGTTGTAGGCATTTATTTCTGGTGTAATGAGTTTATATATGCTGGTAGAACCTCGAGGATGAGGAGATGAGGATTGTAAATGAATAAAATCAATAAGAAACCCCTTGTTTTATATTGTAAATTATGTGTTTTGACTGGTAATTCACTATTATAGGCCCCTGTACAAACCCGTACAATGGGGTATTGGATTATGATGCATTGAATATAATAGGGACATTAGTTAACTTCATTTTGTTTCCAGTTTGAGTGATTTTTGTATTTGAAGTGTTTTGTGAGCTTTTCTTTGAGAACAGGCAGAGAACTGTGTAATTAAGGGTTTGACATAGATTATGTGAAAATCAAACATTTCTAACCGGTGTAATTGGTCCTGACTTCATGGAATGGAATGGCTAATAGTATTTTATTGTTTTTGGTAGGCTTTGAGAGCAAGGAAGGCTATTTGAAGGGATTATGATGTTGCCCCAAATGATATTTTATGAGTTTTGGCATAATTTAATGGTTAGATGTTAGGGTTTACATAAGGCTCCTAAAAATCAGTCAAATAATGGTGGATTAAGCATGTGCGGGTCCATTTTGACATGTTAGAAGTGTTGATAGGGAGAGAGAAGGCTTGGAAGATGCATTTTCAATAAACCCTCCTGTGAAGAAGATTTGTTGAAGAACAGAGAAGCACATCAAGGAGAATTGAATCAGTATTATTGTAACTCATTTAAAGGTTAAATAATACAAGCAAGAACAATTCTGGTGGAGTTTTTTACCTGAAAGGGTTTTTTCCACGTACATGCGGCATCCTTTCTATTCTATCTTATATTTCTTCTATCAATCTTTTGTCTACTTTCTACAACATTAAAATTGATCTAATTCAAGATTAATCATACACAAGAGATTGTGACAAAGAATACTAAAATTGAATCTATAGTTACACAGGATTTATAAATTTTAAGCTAATTTTACTACAGTTTTACCTTCATTTTCAACATTTGGTATCAAAGCTAGAGGCTGGGTAGAGTTTTGGATGCCCTTTTCTTAAAATTTTGAAGGTTTTTTGGCTGTAGTGGGAGCTTTTAATATTGTGTCAATTGCTGATTTGAAAAATAAGTGTGTTGTAATGGGTTCTACTTCTCGTTTAGATATTGAAAGGTTCAATGGATCTAGGTATGAGATGTGGAAATTAAAAATGGAAGATCTCCTCGAAGAGAGAGATCAATGGTCAATTGTAGGTAATAAGACACATACATCTACATCGATGTCAGATGAGGATTGGCCTAAGTTATATAAGAAGGCAAGAGGAACCATAAGATTATGTCTTGTTGATGTTGCTCTCTTGAATGTTTTAGATGAAAAGAATGCATTTGAATTGTGGAAGAGGATAGGTGATATATATCAAACTAAAAGCCTTACTAATAAGTTGTATCTGAAAAGACAATTATATTCTTTAAAGATGAAAGATGATGATTTTGTTGTACATCATTTAAATGCTTTTAATTTGATTCTGAGTCAGTTACCATTTGTAGATGTAAAGCTAGAAGATGAAGATAAATGCATTTTGTTACTTTCTTCTTTACCAGAATCTTGTGAAAATCTAATTGTTGTTATCAGTGGTAGTGGTGCAAATTCAAAGATGGACAATATAATTCCTACTCTTATATTAGAGGAGACGAGGAAGAAGTCTAAAAAGGGCTCCCAAGATGCCTTGTTTGTAAGAGGTAGGCCTAAGGAAAAGGAATCTAAAGAAGACAAGAAAGGAAAGGGTAAGTCTAAAGGACTGTCTAAAACCCCTAGTAAGAGTAAGGTAAAGTGTTGGAACTATGGGAAACTAGGACACATAAAGAAAGATTGTAAGAGAAAGAAAAAGAATTCTGATGCTTCTATTGAGAAATCCTCAGATGATGGTAATCATGCATTGATTATTTCATGTAAGAATGTTAGTGATAACTCTTGGCTTATTGATTCAGGTTGCTCCTATCATATGACTCCTAACAAGGAGTGGTTCTCAAACTATAATGAATATGATGGAGGCAATTTCTTCTTTGGAGATAATTGCACAATAAATATTATGGGAAAAGGAGAGGTAAAGTTGTGTTTTAGTAATGGTGGGGTTAATACCCTTAATGATGTTTTACATATTCCAGAACTTGCTAGAAATCTACTTTCTATATCAAAGTTTAAAGATTCTGGAATGCATGTGACATTTGATAAAAGTGGTTGTAGATTGGTGAAAGAGAATATGGTGGTTGCTAAAGGATCTCCGATTGGGACTTTGTTTAAGTTGAATTCCTCCAATTTGAATAAATCAGCAAATGTAACTAAAGCTGAAAATACATGTATGTTGTGGCACAATAGATTGGGCCACATAGGTGAAAAAGGTCTTAGGACTATTCTTAATAATAAATTGGTTGACAGTATTCCTAATTATAATATTGGAAAAAATGATTTTTGTGAGCATTGCGTGTTTGGAAAGTAATCTAAATCTTCATTTCCTAAAGAAACAAATAGAACTAAAAGATTATTACAGATTATTCACTCAGATGTTATGGGTCCCGTGGATATTGACTCTATTCAAAAATCTAGATATTATGTCACATTTATTGATGATGTCTGAAGATACACTTGGATTTATTTTATGCATAACAAATATGATGTGTTCAATAAGTTTAAGGAATTCAAGGCTTTAGTTGAGAAACAATCAAAACATAAAATAAAAGTGTTGAGATCAGATAATGGTGGTGAATATTTTTCTACATAATTTGATGATTATTGTAAGCATGCATGAATTGTGAGATAGAAAACTACTCCATATACACCACAACAAAATGGAGTAGTGGAGAGGATGAACCAAACCTCAATGGAAAGAGTTAGGAGCATGTTAAGTAGTGCTAAGCTAGATCGGTGCCTTTGGGCTGAGGTTGTATGCACTTTTTGTTATTTAATTAATAAATCTCCTAGTTCATCTATTGAAGATAAAACCCCTTATGAAATGTGGTTAGGTAGGAAGCCTAGTGTTGCACATTTAAGAATCTTTGGTTGTGAAGCTTTTGTTCATGTGCCTATAAAAAAGTGATCTAAATTGGATCCAAAAGCACAAAAATGCATATTCATAGGTTATGGTGAAAATGTAAAAGGTTACAAGCTTTGGAATCCTCTAACTTGAAAAATTACTTTGTTAAGAGATGTGATTTTTAGGGAATTTAGAGCTTATTCTGGAGAAGAACCAAAGGAGAAGGATACTTCTCGAACAGTGTATTTGAGGAAAATACTAAGAAGCAAGAAGATGCACACGTTGAAGAACAATTAGATGCATTGGATGGGGAGAGTTCACAGAGTTCTGAGATAGATGCTCATGATGAGCATATTGAGGAAGTGGAAGAAACCCCATTGAGAAGATCCACAAGACAACGAAATCCCGTTGATAGGTATAGCCCACTTGATTTCCGTTGTATATTTGCTTTGTTAAGTACTAATGATGAACCTAGATCTTATAGGGAAGTTGTATCTTCGGATGAAAACAAGCTTTGGACACAAGCTATGCACAAGGAAATGGTTTCCTTGGATACTTGTGACACATGGGATCTTGAGAGTTTGCCCAAAGGAAGAAAGGCCATTGGTTGTAAAAGGATCTTTAAAAAGAAAATTGGAGCAGATGGTAATCTCGAAAGGTACAAGGCTAGATTAGTAGCCAAGGGCTACTCCCAGAGAGAGGGAGATGACTTTAATGAAATCTTCTCTCTTGTTGCTAAATAAAATTCTATTAGATTCCTTTTATCTATTGTTGCTGCTTTTGATTTTGAAATAGAGAAAATGGATGTGAAAAATGTTTTTTTGTATGGGGATCTTGATTAGGAGATTTATATGAAGCAACTTGATGGTTTTGTTGTAAAAGGAAAAGAATAACTGGTTTGCAAGTTAAATATATCTTTATATGGATTGAAGAAGTCACCAAGAATGTGGTACCAGAAGTTTGATGCTTTTGCATTTAAAAATGGTTATGTTAGGAGTGAGGAAGATCATTGTGTTTACATGAAGTTTATTGATGATTAGCTTTTAATTATTATATTGTATGTTGATGACATGTTGTTTATTGGTAGCATCGAGGTAATGATCAAAGAATTGAAAGCACAACTCTCTAACACACTTGAGATGAAAGATCTATGGGTTGCAAAATATATCCTTGGTATGGAGATCAACAGAGATAGAGGTAACATAAAGCTTTCCTTAAGTCAAAGCAACTACGTTGATACTATTTTGAAACAGTTTAACATGCATGATAGTAAACCAATTAATATTCCTTTACCAGTTGGCATGAAGTTGAGTTTAGACATGAGTCCTAAATTTGATTTTGATTATGAGGAAATGTCTGAGATTCCTTATGCTAGTGCAGTTGGTAGTTTGATGTATGCAATGGTTTGTACAAGACCATATATAGCCCAAGCATTGGGATTTCTAAGTAGGTTTATGTCTAACCCTGGTAAAGAACATTGGACTTATGTTAAGAGGGTGTTTAGATATTTACAAGGTACTTTTTATTACTATTTGGTTTATCATGGTGCTAATGATATTGATATTATGCATAGATCATTGGACATACAGGGTTTTGTTGATTCATATTGGGTAGGAGACCTGGATAATCTGACGTCAACAAGTGGTTATGTGTTTACTTTGTTTGGAGCTACGGTTATTTGGATGAGTAAGAGGAAGCCCACGGTTGCTTTGTCCACCACAGAAGCAGAGAAAATGGCTGCTACACATGCCTCTGAATAGGCAGTTTGGTTACAGAGACTTGGGAAAGGTATTGGTTTTAATTGCAAGCAAATTAAACTTGAATGTGATAGTCAGAGTGTTATTTGTTTAGCCAAAAATCCTATGTATCATGCTCGTACTAAGCATGTTGATGTGCAGTATCACTTTGTGCGATAAATTATTGAGAGTGGGAAGGTATTGATTGAGAAAGTTGACACTTTGGTCAATGTTGTAGATTATCTTACGAAACCAGTTCCTACAAAAAAATTCTCTTGGTGCAGAAAGGCCATTGGCCTTGAGTCTTGTACTTTATTTATATTAAATGATTCCTTGTTTAGATAAATTGCAATGATAATGTTAAGTGGGAGAATGTTGTAATTAGGATGTCATTTAATTGCATTCTTAACTTATTTCATGTATCTCCTAAGTCCTTGGAATGGGTTTCACAACTCTAGGATTAGGAAGAGATTAATTTGGAATGAAAATAAACATTTAATTTGACATTTTTATTTATTCCTAAACAATAGGAGCATGTGGGGATGCCTTGGGAGAGCTCCTACAAAAAAGGAGCACATGGGTGCCTACATGGAAGGTGGGACTCACCTTTGGTTCAGTTAACTGGTTGGTGAACTGAGTAAACTTCGGAAATGCATCCTAGGTTCCTACAAAATAGAGATTTTGATTTATGCATGTTGAGTACCTATAAAATAGGGATTAAAGTTCAGTTCAGTTCAGTTCAATTCAGTTTAGTTTAGTTCAGTTCAATTCAATTCAATTCACTTATGTTTTAGTTCTCTTCAGTTGCATGTTAGTTAATCTCAGTTGACTTGAGTTGCATGGACAGATAACAAGTTGATACATTCAGTTAATAGATGCAGGATCATGCATGCACATTGTTTTGCATGAATCGATAACAAATATGTTTTAGTTAACAAAGATTAACTTGGGCCCACCTTGGGCACCCAAGTTGGCATCTTTGAGTTACAACTAATGCATGGAAAAGATATTTTTAATGCTCAGTTAAGTGGGACCCAGAATGGATGCCTTCTTTGAGGATGAGCTTGCAGAAGATATTTTTGATAACTATGAGGTTAACACTTCAGTGTTGGGCACCAAATTTGAGGGAGACTCTTGTTTGACTTTGTCAATCATGTTTAAGCTCAACTTGGCAACCCTAGGCGTGGATTTTCTCAAGTGGCTTTGTGATATTACAATTGTTAACTCTTGTGAGTTTGGAAGCAATTTTATTGTCTATTATTGCAGCCATTGTATGAGAGAGTTTTGTGAGAAAATATTGTAGGTTGTGAAGAAGATTTGTTGAAGAACAAAGAAGCACATCAAAGAGAATTGAATCAGTATTATTGTAACTCATTCAAAGGTTAAATAATACAAGCAAGAACAATTCCGGTGGAGTTTTTTACTCGAAATGGTTTTCTCCATGTACATGCGGTGTCCTTTCTATTTTGTCTTATATTTCTTCTATCAGTCTTTTGTCTACTTTCTACAACATTAAAATTGATCTAATTCAAGATTAATCATACACAAGAGATTGTGACAAATAATACTAAAATTGAATCTACAGTTACACATGATTTACAAATTTTAAGCTAATTTTACTATAGTTTTACCTTCATTTTCAACACCTCCAAGTTACAAGCATGAAATGGCTTAAAATTAGGGTTTTGAGTTTTGATGAAGAAGGGATTATTTCTTTGGCTAAGATTGTTGATTTTGGCTATTTGAGGCCTCGATTAGGTATGAGAACAAATTTTAGTACTTGGGAAGGTGTTTAGAGTGGTGTTGCTTTGTTAATCTGGCCTAAATAGGCTTAGTTGTTGGAGGACAATCATGTTTTAGAAGTGCACTTTACAAAAAAAATATACTTGGTTTCCTGTTTTATTTGAGGAGGCCCAAATGGGTCCCTGAATCAATGTTTTTTTTTTATAGATCCAATCTATTTGGAGAGTTGTACCTATTTTAGTGATTTTGGACTACTACAAGCAAATAGACCTTATAGGAGTGAGTATTTGAGAAAGTGTAAGATCACTATTTGAGAGGAATTACTTTGGCTTGAATCAACCAATATTATGGTGTTCAAAGTGTTTTGAAGATTTTATAAAAGGTTTTGTACACTGATTGTAGCTTGGGTGATTTGAGTCAAGTGCTTTGTGAAGGGCAAGATGAGTCAAAGATGGATGAATAAACAAGAATTGGTTGAGTTTGGTGAGATTGTAATTGTTTGAAGGATACATGGCCTCCATGCTCTGCATTAATTGGTATTAGAGCTAGAAAACTCTGGAAAAGAAAAGGTTGTGTGTTTGTGTGTGTTGTAGAAAAGAGGAAACAAGAAAGGAAAAAAAATGAAGAAGGAAGGAGAAAAGGCAGAACAAAAGGAAATAGACCAAGAGATAAAGGAGCTAAGGCAAGTTATGGAACAAAAACAAGAGATGAGAGAAAATATGGTAGAGGAATGGAAGGTTAAGTTGGATAAATTAGAAAGGTAAGCATCAAGTTGGCACTTATCAGTGAAGAGGAAGGCTGCATGGCCTATTAGAAAGATTATTCAGTGGAGAAGATAAGAGGAGATATTCAAACCAGGTGTGAAGAAACCTTTGTTGATAAAATATGATGATGAACATGAGGTGGTAATGATAGGAAAATAGTTTGTGGCACTTGAAGAAGACAAACAGGAAGAGTATGCAGCCATCCTTAAAAAGGAAGATGTGACGACAATAATTTTGGAGAATGATTCCCTGTTGGAGGGAAAAGGTAATGAGATGATGTCAAAAATAGACCTAGAGAAGGTCAAGGATGAATTCATCTTAGAGGATCACGATTGGCTACAAAGGTATGTTGATTTGGTGTTTTCTTCATTATTTTCTAAAAAGGATGAAGGTTTTCCAATTTTTTTCATACCAAAGGTTAGTGAACCTGTTAAAGTAGTAGTCTTAGGGGAAAATTATTGGATAAACAAGATGGAAAAAAAAGGTGAAAATAAAAGTGATTTGGTACATAAGGTGGAGCATGCATTTAATGAGAAGGAGGATGGGATACATTATTTTCTTATTGTGTTTGCAACTTTGAGGAAGGGAAAACCTACATTCAAGATGATGCAGGATATTGAGGTAGGTTCAATGATGTTTTCAAGTCAGAAAGTGTCCTAGGATCACCTATCAGACAAATCTCTGCAGTTAGAGCAACATTTGGATGCCAAACCATTCACAAGGATCAAAGATTGTGCAAGTTTTTTGTACCTAGTTCATTGGAAGGGTACACCAGTTCAAAGAGACTTTGGAGGTCAGAGACATGAAGTTTTCAAATATGGACAAACTTCCATTCAATTTCCAAAGGGACTTGGAATCTTTTCAGGTCAGTTGTATGGTGCAGGGGCACCATGTTGGCTCACTTTGCAAAATAGGTCTTAAGTTTGTCATTAGGTTTATTTTGGTGTGTTGAGTCTTTTAAGCATCAAATAAGATCTAATAAACCATTTATAATGTATTTGGAGTCATGTGAGTTCATTCTTGTCATAGTTTTCAATATGGTAAAAATGTTGTCAGGAAAAGTTGCTAAAAATGCAAAGATTGCAAGTGTTAGGAATATGAAGGGTCAGTTAGTTAAAGAGTCAGTTGTAGGCATTTATTTATGGTGTAATGAGTTTATATATGTTGGTAAAACCTCGAGGATGCAGAGAGGAGGATTTTAAATGAAGAAATTTAATAAGAAACCCCCTGTTTTATATTGTAAATTATGTGTTTTGACTAGTAATTCACTGTTATAAGCCCCTATACAGACTCCTATAGTGGGGTATTGGATTATGATGCATTGAATTTAATAGGGGCATTATTTAACTTCATTTTGTTTCTAGTTTGAGTGGTTTTTATTGTATTTGAAGTGTTTTGTGAGCTTTTCTCTAAGAACGGGCAAAGAATCCTATAATTAACGGTTTGACATAGAATATGTGAAAATCAAACTTTTCTAACCAATGTAATTGGTCCCGACTTCATGGAATGGCATGGATAATAGTATTTTATTGTTTTTGGTAGGATTTGAGAGCAGGGAAGGCTATTTGAAGGGATTATGATGCTGCCCTAGATGATATTTTATGAGTTTTGACATAATTTAATGGTTAGATGCTAGGGTTTATATAAGGGTTCTAAAATCAGTCAAATAATGGTGGATTAAGCATGTGCAGGTCTATTTTGACATGTTATAAGTGTTGATAGGGAGAGAGAAGGCTTGGAAGATGCATTTTCAATAAACCCTCTAAGTTACAAGCATGAAATGGCTTAAAATGATGGTTTTGAGTTTTGATGAATAAGGTATTGTTTCTTTGAATAAGATTGTTGATTATGGATATTTGAGGCCTAGTTTAGGTATGAGAACAAATTTTAGTACTTGGGAAGGTGTTGAGAGTTGTGTTGCTTTGTTAATCTGGCCTAATTAGGCTTGGTTGCTAGAGGACAGTCAGGTTTTAGAAGGGTACTTTACAAAACAAGTATACTTGGTTTCCTGTTATGTTTGAGGAGGCCCAAATGGGTCCCTGAATCTATGTTTCGTTGTTGGAGATCCAATATATTTGGAGATTTGTACCCATTTTAGCCATTTTGGACTAATACAAGCAAATAGACCTCATAGGAGTGAGCATTTGAGAAAGTGTAAGATCGGTGTTTGAGAGGACTTCCTTTGGCTGAATCAACCAATATTATGCTGTTCAAAGTGTTTTGAAGATTTTGTAAAAGGTTTTGTACCTTGATTGTAGTTTGGGTGATTTGAGTCAAGCGCTTTGTGAAGGGCAAGATGAGTCAAAGATGGATGAATAAACAAGAATTCGTTGAGTTTGGTGAGATATTAATTGTTTGAAGGATACATGGCCTCCCTACTCTGCATTATATGGTCGACGACAGAGCAAAAGGTCAACTACACATGGTGCCTATTTTCCAGGTTTTCACCATGGTACTTATCCAAAGTGCCACCAAAGTGGTTTTCACTATTGGAAAAATTATTTCTCTTATTTATTTCTTATATTTTTTTGGTGTTACCAAGATGCCTGTTTGCTAGGTTTTCATCAAGGTAACGATGTTTTTTTTCAAGTCATTAGCATGGCCCTCTAAAGCTAGGTGTAGAATTTGTGCAAGTGTAGGTTGTTAATTAGATCTGACAAAGGTTCATCTTCAGGAGTGGGCAACTAATATGCTCTTGATCCATAGACTGTCATGACTATATAAGGACCCAACCAATTAAGTTCGAAATTTCTTGGTTTTTTCTCATTCTGCTTGATTTTTAGGATTTTCCATTAAAACTAGGTCACTAATGTCAAAATGTCATGTCAGGACCTTTTTTTGTAACTTTGATGTAGACAATTTTGATAAGCTTGCAGGATATTCAATGTTGTTTATCTTTGTTCATCTAACAATTCAAGCTCATGTAATTTGATAGCACGGTATTCATCATCATTCATAGCCCCATGCAAGGATACCCGAAGGGAAGGTGACTCGACCTTAATAGGTAATATGGCCTCAAAACCAAAGACCAATAAATATGGAGTGGCTCCAGTAGGAGTGCGGAGTCTAGCACGGTAGGCTCATATGACGGGATTAAGTTGAAGATGCCAGTCACAACTAGCGTCATTGATAGTCTTTTTGAGGATTTTGATGATGTTTTTATTAGACACCTTGGCTTGGTCGTTACCTTGTGGGTAATATGGGGTGGTGAAATGGTGTTGAATATGGAATTTGACATAGAGTTGGAAGACTTCTTGGTTCATGAATGGGCAACCGTTATCAGTGACTATGGATTGAGGGACCCCATATCGATAAATGATATAATTGAGAATGAATTTTGAGATCTATTTTCCAGTAATGTATGTCATAGGAATGGCTTTAATCCATTTAGTGAAATACTCAATTGTTGTGATGATGAATGTGATGTCCCCATATTAGAGACATAAAATGCACAAATTAAAATTTTGATTTTAAATATTGTTTGATAAAGAGCAATGAAGGATTGATGGAATAAGATAAATGAAATGCATTATTATCAACTAGTGCATAACTAACATAATCTGATGAATTATTACTCTTGATCGGAATAGATCTTCACCTTGTTTCCCCTTTCCTAACCTCTTTGGATGGTAGAATGATTGTGCAAAGGGTGCGTGAACTATCTCAAATAGGACTCCCTCAAGGTGTTTCACCCATCTTGGGACCATACTTCAATGGATCGAATTACCAACCTTTCCCTCCATAAACTCCCTATCCTTGTTGAGTGCTAGCGAAAGGGAATTGTTTGGCCCGAAGTCTATTCTTCAAGGTAAAGTCATAAAAGCTCATTGAGACAAAATAATTGATGTAAGCAATATTATTGTGGCTAGATTGAGGGACCCCATATCAACAGATGATATAATTAAGAATGAACTTTCAGATCTATTTTCCAGTAATGTTTGTCATAGGATTGGCTTTAATCCATTTAGTGAAATACTCGGTCATTGTGATGATGAATTTATGGCCATTGGATGAAGTGAGCTGAATCTTACCTATGAGGTTGAGTCCCCATTCGGCAAAGGGCCATGGTGATGAAATCAGCTAAATTTCTTGTCCAGGTGCATGTATCAAGTCTCCATGGATCTAATATTGTCAGTATTTCTTGATAAAGAAGTAGGCATCACATTCCATCGTAGGCCAATAATATCTCACATGTATTATTTTCTTGGTGAGGGTTAGACCACTAGAGTGAGTGCCACATATTCCTTCGTGTACTTCTCTTAAGGTCATTTGTGCTTCTTTGGTATCGAGACATCTTAAGAGGTTGTTATCAAGGATTTTTATGTATAAAGTGTCACCGATTATCGTAAATCTAGCGGATTTTTGGATGAAAGTCTTGCATTGGTTGGCAAAAAGGTCAGGGGAATAATGTTGTCGTGGAGGTAGTCATAGATGTCTTCGTACCAAGGGGAATTGGGACAAAAAAATTCATATGCCATCTCTGACTTGGGGAGATTAAAGGCAGGGACCAACAGCTGTTCTACCAAAAACCCGTATTGAGGCACATTGTTGGGGATATCCAAGAGAGAGTCGATGATAGCCATTGTGTCTACAACTTTGTTTTGAACTCAAGGAAATTTATGAAAGATGATCTCCATAAAGCATTACCCGAAACTGTCAACCATTATTTTTTATGGCATGAGCTTTTCATCCTTGGTGTCATAATCATCATTGACTTATCGAATTACTAGTTGTGAGCCACCGTACACTTATAGGCTTGTGATTTTCTAGTTTATTGCCATACAAAGTCTTGTGAGAAGAGCCTCATATTTTGCTATAATGTTTGTACATGGAAAGGCTATTCAAAATGACTTAGGAATGGTTTCTCCTTATGGGGTGCTAAGCAATATGCCAACTCCTGACCCATGATTCATGTGAGACCCATCGAAGTATAATTTCCAAGTGACTGAAGACTCTACTACAAATATTGATTCATCAAGGAATTTGGTAACCAATGGGTGATCATCTTTTATCGGTGCATCTATGAGTTGATTAGCAATGACCTGTCCTTTTATAGACTTTCTCTCAACATACTGAATCATATTCACTTAGGATCATTACCCATTTAGCCAATCGTCCTATCAAAGCAACCTTACTGAGGAGATATTTCAATGGATCTATTTTTGCGACCAACTTTGTTTGATGATTTAGCATATAGTGCCTAAGTTTTTGAGTGGAAAATACCACCGCAAGGTAGGCACATTCTATGGGACTATAGTTAATCTCATAGCCTATGAGCGTATGACTGATATAATATATAGCTCTTTCTTGACCTTCATCATCATTTTGTGCAAGTAATGCCCCCAGTGTTGATGTTGTTGTAGATATGTAGAGAATGATATGTCGACCATCGACGGGTGGCATTAAAATAGTTGGTGTAAGCAAGTAATCCTTTATTTTTTGGAAATCTTCTTGACACTTATTTGTCCACACAAATCGCACTTTCTTAGGAAATATTGAAATGGATGAATCTTGTCAGCTAGTTGTGCAATAAACCGTCTAATAGATTGTAGTCTACCCTGATTGTGCATAACTAACTTATATTGGTTGGTGGTGGCATGTCAAGGATGGATTTTACTTTACCAGGGTCAACTTCAATGTCACGTCTAGAAAAAATGTAGTCATGGAGCTTCCCTAATGTTACCTCGAATACACATTTCTTTGGATTGAGTCACTCAATATTCTTCTAATCTTTTGAAAATTTTATCCATTACTCGTATATGGTCATTCCACCTTAGTGATTTAGCCAATAGGTCATCCACATAGTCTTCCATGATGGTGTGCATGAGGTCATGGAAAATGGTTGTCATAGCGCGTTTATATGTAGCTCCAATGTTCTTTAGTCCAAAAGGTATAATGTTTCAATAGAAATTTCCCCATGGAAAACTGAATGCAGTCTTGAGTTGATCTTCGAGAGCAATTCTTATCTAATTATAGCCTGAGAATCCATCCATAAGAGACAACATCTTGTACCCGACTATCAAGTCCACGATAATATCAATATTGGATAATGGGAAATCATCCTTAGGGTATGCCTTATTCAAATCTTTGAAGTATATGCAGCAACGAATTGTGCCATTTGGTTTTGTGACTAGTACCAAATTGGAAATCCAGTTGGCATAGTCGATAGGTTGATTGAAGCCAACATCTAGCAATTTCTTGAGTCCCGATATGACGAGTAATGCAATTTGTAGATGCATCTTTCTGAGTTTTTGTTTCACTGGTTTAGCATCTGGAAACAACTGTAGGTGATGTAGAACCAACCTATGATCAAGACTTTGTATGTTAGCATAAGACCACACGAAGTTGATTTATCTCTTTGTGAAGAATTTACGAAAATTTGGTAGCTCAGTTTTTGTCAAAGATTCTACTAAATAGATTATTTTAGGATCTTCGTCTGTACCTATGTTGACCTTAATAGTCTTTTCTATGACCAATGTAATCAGGGCTAAAATTATCAAGGTTAGGCAAAAATGCATATAAATCAAACCCTACTAAATGATGGAGTACAATAAGCATAAAAACATAAGATATAAAACAATATCACCATAGATTATTCATGCCATCATTGATTCACCTCCATTGCACTTCTCCATTTTACTTGGTATGAATAATTGCCCTTAGATTTGAGTGTGCAAATAGGCCTAATGGAAATGACAAAGCAAAATATTGAAGATTATGCTTGACTAAAATGGACTTGACTTGATCGCTTAAGTTGACAAGATAGCAAGATGTCTCTAGATAGCTTAGGATGCAAGAGATGTGTTGATAATGGAAAAATATATGTCTATAGAACAATAATTTGTCATGAAGGGCTAAGATTGAAAGGTTAATTTAACCTAAAGATCAATGGCTAATAATGAAAGTTGTAGTATGGAATAGGGTTAGAGTAGAATTAGGGAAAATAATAAGGATGGAAGGTTATGATTGAATTGTAAGATAATTCAATCAAGGGATAGAATTAAATGAGATGTCAAAAGATAGGATTTGATATGGAAGATAAGACTGGCACACAAAAAAGATGTTGTAGGAGAAATTGAAATGAATAATCAAATAATAAAAGTATTATTTAATTATAGAAGACATGTGACATGTTGACCTTTTTTTCTTCAATAATGATTTAATTCAAAATTCAAGAGAGGGGACTAATTAAATAAATAAAATTTTATTTAATTTATGACAGAAGAAGCTAATGAATAATTAAATAATTAAGATTTAATTATAGTTGAAAGATGACTAGAAAATTAAATAAATAAATAAATATTTAATTAATAGAGGACTTGTGACATTATAAAATAATTAAATAATCAAAATTATTTAATTTTCAATGATGAAAGGGGAAATGATGAAGAATTTAGAAGTCACAGACCTAGGAAAATTTTTAGTGTCTATAGTGGGATGTGTGCATTATGATATCAACACCTTAAAATAATTACATGACATTATGAGTGAATATTTTAAGGAGAAATAAAAGAGATAGATAAATGTTTATGAAAGCAACATCAAGTAGGATGTTGTTTCATGAAACATAAAATGTTATGCTCATGGAATGCCATCACACAATGCAGGGATGACACATAAATCCAGAGTATCCCTTGTATAAAAACACTAAGGGATCCATAGAACTTAGGTCATTTTGAATGTATGATAATTATGTATATCATTTGAATTAGGTTTTTGTATAGTCATCCCCAAGTGTAGTGGAACTACAAGCACAAAGGAAAAAAATTCACATAAAATCAAATAAATTTTTGGGTCAACATGGAAAAGACCTAAATGTCTTAGCAATTTACATCATCCTTGAAATTGAAACGGTTAATCTATAAAAAAAATGGAAGAATGATGATACAAACAAAATAAATTGTGATGTTTCATCTCCCTTGTATCAATGTACTTACAAGGGTATCATGGGTCCTCTAGGTAAGATCAACAAACATATAAAAACAAACACGAGGGAACCATAAAAAAGAGAGCAAGAAACACAACTAAGAGCTAAAAATACTCGAGGAGTATTATTTTAATTTCATTCCTTGAATAGATCATTGGTCTCTGTTGGCGTAAGAACTAACACCTCTAGAGTGTGAGTTTGTACGTACAGCTATGCACACTGCGTAATGAGTGCTCTTCAAATTAGGAGGGGAAGCTCCCTCGTTGTGCTAGAATGCATGAAATAGAAAACTAAACTAATGTCCTATCTTTTTGTTCTCAGCTGGTAGAGGCACAAGGTTAAGAAAACCTAGAACGTTGCAACTAAGTATTTTATGGTTTCGCAGATCATCTAACTACAACTAAGCTAACTTCTTTAAAATCTATCCAGTTTCCTCAAGAAACAAAGCATGAGGAAATGGAGCGGGAATGGTTTTTCTATACGATAAGCTGGGTACAGATTTGCAACATGAAGGCAAGGTGGGCACAACTATCTGCTCGACTGAATAAGCTTATTATGACACACATCATACAATAGGCTTTAAGTACGAATTCTCAACATGAGGGCAAGGTGGGCACAACTATTTGCTTAATTTGAATAGGCCTATTGATAACAAAACACAAAAGATAGCCAACTAGGACAACAAATTGCATAGGCGAGACATGCGTACAATTTACGACCGAACTAGCCACTATGTCTAGCTAAGGCAAGCATTCATTATAATAATTGTAGGGAACTCGAGTGGCATAAAAATTCATTATCAAAACAAACACTCTAGAACAGATCCAACAAAGACAATATTATAGGCAAGGTAGGCGCATCATATATTAATCTCCTGTAAAATGTCCTTGAACAGGTACAATAATAGCAATACTACAGGCAAGGTAGGCGCAGCATGTATGCTATCAAGCAAAAGTTATAATTTACAAGGGTGAACCAATCTTGAGAATAGGCATGTTGTCGACAATGCAACAATTCTCTATCACCAGGAAAAGCTAATTACGAATGAGCTAAAAACTCTTATTTATAGACTTCAAGGTGTAGGCAACCCTAAAATCACCTTAAGTCAACTACAGTCTTGCAAGACATGCAAGAGCTCATTCCTAAACCCTAATTGAATGAAACTATACAGTTAACTGGGAAGCTATCATCAGTTAACTGAAACAAGACTCGATAAAATGGACATGTGCAACATGCACGTCCTTATTGAAATGAAAACTAACTAATCTAAACTCCAAGTATATGTAGATGTTTCCAAGATAGACATGCGTGAGATGCATGACAACAAGTTAACTCAAAAAAGCTAAGTTTAACTCCTATGTTTGATGTCTATCCTAGAAAGGTGGGACGCCCTGATCTGGAGTTCACTGGTTGTGATCTCAAGCAAGTAACCCCTCCACGAGGTTGGTGACTGCATCACCATCTAGAGGTCATCACATGTCTTAACTATCAATTCACTGCTTGTTAGCAACTCAAGCAAACCTGAAAACCTCTTGGCACTTCATTGACTGGTAACTCTGGCGGCTCTGCAATTGAAGTAATGGCCACTCTTTCTTCTACAGCTTGACGCTTCTCACGTTTTTGACGCTTTTCTCTATGGAAGAGTGTTGCATGATGAAACCACAAAGTTTGACTACAAACACTTTGGTTGTGAGAAATACAAATGAACTTGCTGCATACGCAGAAACCCAATGGTATCAACCCTCTAAACTGGCCTTGGAAGACAATCAGCTATACGAGGCATGAAACCATGTGAACTTGAGTGACTACGCTTGTCAACCTTTCTGATGTGCTTGATACAAATCGATGTCAACTTTTTTGATGAAATCATGAATTAAGAATGACTTGGTCTTGAATTCATTTTGCGTGCACTACATCCTGAAAAACTCACCTATTGACTGTGAACATGGCTATATTCTGACAACTTCTCCAGAAAACTAAAAATCTCTCCTAATGAGGCTAAAAATAGCTTGTCAGAGGGCAATTTTCACAGAAAATTTTGCGACGTGGATTTTATGTAGAATCAAATTCTAAGATGACCCACGATGTCAGAATTGTGAAAAAATGTGATTTAGGCCCGCATGCAAAAGGTTTTCAGTTGAGATCTGAGGGGCTATGAGGACATTTTTCCTGAGAAAATCTGATATATGGGTTTTGTCCAGAAGATAATTCTAAGACAACCCACAACGTTAGATTCGAAAAATATCGACTTCTACTCCACCATGCAAAGGAATTTCACTTCAAAAAATCAGAGCCTCAAGAACTGATGCTCTGGAACAAATTTTGTCTGAAAATTCTAGCACATGGGTTTTGCTGAGAAAGCAATTCTGAATCAACCCAGATGATTTGTTTTGCCAAAAACGCCAATTCTTTCAAACATGCGAGATAATTTAAGACGAGAAGATGGAAGAATTTTAGAGAAGAAGAAAGATGTTTTTTAGTTTTTATTTATTTATTATCTTCTTCTGTCAAAATCGCCACTCTGCCTTGAATTCTGCTAATGAATCTTAACTTGTACCTGCAAAAGAAGATTTTTGATGCCTTCACAACTGACTGTTGAAGAAATTCGCCCAACTCTGGAAAGAATTCACCTCTGCTCAAGCTGGATGAATGAAATGATGAATTCCATGCTTGCATAACTAGATAAATTCATACCATCATGCATGCATGTTGAAACCGTAATTATGAAGAAAGAATTTGATTGGCCCTTTATCAGTTGAACTGCCACTGTCTCTGAGTCTTTAGACTAAAAATAATATTTTAATTTCAAAACATGCAAAGAGCTAAAAGTGGCGCCAATATTTATCTTTGAATAAATTCGTCACTTTCAATGCTCTGCATGCAAAAAATATTTTTTAATCATTTTGCCAAAAATAGCCTCTTGTTGTGCTCAACACACTTCACTGATTCTAAAAAGTCAAATTTTGATTTTTTAGGCGTCCATCTGCAAGAGTTATGAGATTTTTGAGAATCTCCTATTTTATAGCTGACTACAAAATTACATTTGTCCATGTTCAACTCTGATTTTCGGATGATTGAATGATCTTGCGACTTTGCTAAGATAACCATTGTGAAGCCTACATGACAAGGATGAAATGTCTGCTGGGAGCAACAACTACTAAAATCATCATCTGACACCTTAGAAAATTAGGCGCCTCTAATTAAATTGATGCTTTGACTCCAGACTTAGCCATTTCTCCGTATTGCCTTCTGATGCTTCAAACTGCTATTGACGGTGAATGATGAACCCTGCTGACTAGATAGTGGATTCATTGTGTGACTGGAAGTACTTTGCATCCAATGATTGTATGCAAGGTATCTGGAAATTGTATTAGGAATCCCAAAAGGATGGGCACCCCTATTCTATGATAGCTCAAATACCATTTTGACAAAAGTGTGATTTTCATCTGAACACCATACTTCGACCCTTGATACCGGGAACTGGAATGCTCCGATTCACGTGTTGCTTGTCTCTCTGTATAATTTGGTCAACTTGCAAGAGATGTTCTTGGAGAAGACGAAGCCAAAAAACTACTTCTAAGGCCCTTAAAAGAGTATCGCCTTTTTCAAATAAAATTCTAGCCTTATACTTAGTCATTTTTCGAACTGTCTTCAACCACTTCCACTTTACAACATTGTCACCTTGACCTCGCACGTATGAGCATTTGCCAAATCCTGGAGGTTGTCGGCTGGACTCGTTGAATGGTTGGAGTAATTGCACACAAGTCTTGTGAAGACTGCAATTGCAAATAACCCCATCTGGGAGGCCTAAAGGCTGGGCGCCCCTAGCCTACAGATGTGTAGCTTTGTGTAGCTATGCTTCACCATCCTCTGTTTTACATGCTCGATAGAACCTCTATCATGGTCTCTCAGAATGCCGGATCGTCTTGTGAACTGCTGCGTTGCAAAGCTAGACTAAACTGGAAAAGGTCTCAACAAGACCTCGATTGCAAATTCATCCATCAAACCAATCATATTCAGGATTGCCCCTGGGCTACAGGGGAGCGGATTTGCATTTATGGAAACCTCTTCTAACATGTATCTTGCCTGCAATTTCCACTTCTGATGCTGATAACTAGAGTTTTGTACCAAATACGCTTTCGCTTGATAGCTCGTTGAAAAGCCAAACTAATTCTGCAAAGACTGAAACCATCAAAACACACATGCATCTAGATCTGGGCCTTCAAAAAGAAAATCGCCCCTGGGCTAGAGGGGAGCGGATTTGCATTTCTGGGTTGTCTCCATGATGAAAACACCCTTCGTAGTCTCTACTTCTGCCTTCATTTGTCGGAGTTCTATAACTTGGATGATCTTTCTCCATGACTAGTCGGAAAGCTAACTAAAAACATAAAACAATGAATGTGTTCTTAATCCAAAACAATGAAATCTTGACCTTCAAATAGAAGGGCACCCGTGGGCTACAAGGGAGCGGATTTGTTTTGAATTCATTGATTTTCATCATTCTATACTTTGCAAACGTTGTATCCATCACTGCGGTTGACCATGTTGAAGTGTTGTGACTGCCAAGGTGTGGGTATGACTATACTTCATCATTTTCACATGTACGAACACTTCAAAGTTGATTTGCACATCGATTGTGCAAGTGTCTACCACGTTACATAGTGAAAAAGTGATTCCAGACTTAGAATATTTTAGCACTTTTCTGCCAATCTGAAAATCCCCTCCATCGAAAAGCATAATTTTCTTCATCTTTCATCGTAGAGCGTTCTTCTTTGAGTTTCAGGCTTAGATATTGATACCTAGTACTGGCCAACTGCCATTGATGACCTCAGAGGTCCTAACTTTTCTCCTGAAAAAGTTCTAACTACCCACCAGCCTTAAACTGACTTTTAACTGAAACTAACTTCACCACTGTGATCGTGATGTGAAATAAGCCAATCAAAATTAATTTCAGCCAATTCTGACAAGTTCCTATTTTTTTAGGGTTTCGAGCTAAAAATAGATTTCAAAAACCCTAATTTTCAAAATTTTCAGATTTTGCTAGTATCTTCCTGACATCACACTGACTAAAAGCTCATGCTTTATTTTCCCAAAAACTGAGTTTTGACCCCACTTTTACAAGGTTTAGACCATTTTAAGCAAAATGCCTTAATGAAGCAAAAAATTTGGTTTCGGTACAACAATCTCCTAATCTTGATCATAAAGGGAGGGAGGTTGATCATGTAAACGAAATATCATTAAAGTAGTACTAGGTGTTTCACCCATAAAAAGAGTTAAAGAATTAGCTACAAGTATAATATCATCTTGAATATCCTCTACGGTGAGTGTCAACAATTTTGTGAAGATCGTAGAAAACGTTAAAATATCTATAATGGACTCAAAAAAAATTCCCTATGAAAAGAAGTTGGTGAATTACTATTAGAATATGTGACAAGAGGATTATCACCATTTATCTCATGAATAGGAGTAGTGACTGGGACAAAATTCTTTTATTGAAGAGAACTAATAAAGAGTGGTCTAGACATGGCGAAGAAGGTTGCTTTGGTTTTTGTTTTCTATAAGGTGGAGTTGGGTAATGCTCAAGTTTTATTTTGGGAGGTGAACAAGGGATATTGATGTCTACTGTGGCAGGATGAAGAACATATGGAAAAACTTCATAGTAAGTACACTATAATGGCACCATATTAGGAAGCATTGTACTAGATACAATAGACGTGTTTGGATTATCTAATGGGTCAAAAAATGGTAAAAAATAAGGAAGGTTTGGAATTCAAGGAGGTTCCATTCAGGGAGCTAGAAACACTTGCACCCTTCTCAGGTGAGGTTTCTTGGCGTTTCAATTCGCACCTCTTCTGGTGAGGTGTGCAATTTGAATGTCACGTCCGGTGATTCGGTCATAGGTTGTGTAGTAGAAGTAATTGTAACCATGTTAACATATGCCTCATGCCGTGTGGTAGAATCAAAGGGATCAACAATCATATTGGCAGAATGTGACGAAAACGGGTCCATGTATATCTGCAACTCACTATTCACTTCCGCCACCGATTTGTTTGCATTTTTTTACTCCCATCGAGATGAATAGTATCACCTTTGATGCGATCCTATATCTCATGATGCAGGCACATACAATGTTCTGTATCATGTCCATTAACTCGATGGTATTTACAGAAGGTATTCGCATCGTACCAAATAGGGGAAGGTTCCTTGAGAGGCTTAGGGTTCTCCAAGGTTATGATCTTATCCTTCAAGAGGGAAGAACAATATTCTGCTAACTTTGTGAACTTTTTGTTGTGTCTAAGGCCATTATCACTCATACTAGCTACTACATTCACAACAACCTTACCCTTTCTAGAGATTGATACTATGACTTTCCTTCCAGATGGAAGTGCGATGAGGGTCCTCCAAACTAAACTACTGTCTGTAGATATTCTCATAACGTTGCACATAAATGCATGAAAGAAGGGTATTTCATAAGGGAAAACTTTTCCTACCAAGGTCTTTGCAAGTTCCCTATGAACACCTTCTGCATGTCAAAATCAGGCAGAGGGTACGAGATCTATGAAAAGAGCACTTGATGTCGTGCAATGAAATCAATTATCTTCTCATTATCCCCTTGCTCGCACCAGATGAGATCCGAAAAGGTCATCTTCGGTCAGAAAAACTGATTTACAAGTTGATCAAATGAGAAAACAGAGTTGTTGGGCAAGGAACAGTACCACTCGAGTGTTGTATCCTTAAGAGATTAAGGAAACAATTTTTCCATCAATGCATCGAGATGGAAGAAATCTATACATAGGGCATTAAAGGAAGACACATACATTTGTGGGTCCCCTTTGCCGCCATATTTTTCGAATTTTGGAATCTCCATTCCTTATGGGAAGGTATTACTTAAGATTGCTACCAACAATGGACTATGTCAGAAGAAGGGCTAAAAAATAGGTTGGGCGGAGGCTTGGGAAAGACTCGCTAGTTGGATTTGCATCTTGCCCATATTATGAATAAGGGTGTTCTAAATAGGTTCATTAGATGACATGGGACCAGTAGAACCTCCTTCAAAATCACCACCAGAGCCACCTTTGGAACCGCCAACATGGCCACCACCAGAACCACTGTTGGAGCCACCGCCACCAACAGGGCCTCCACCGGAGCCACCTCTGCTTTCGAAGCCACCACCATGGCCTCCACCGAAACCACCTCCGCTACCAAAGATCCCACCACTCAACCTACCAAAACCTCCACCAATAAAGGTGATGGGAGGGGTGAAACTGAAACCTAAGGGCATTATGTTTACTTTGATAGTTTCAGATCTCTCAGAGGCAGGGGGACACTGATCGAGGGGACTGTGTTAGCCATGTATACAGACATAGGAGGCACCGATACTCCTAATTATCTCTCATGTTCCTCAAAAGCATCCCCTTGTATAATGTTAGCATTATTCGAAGGGGCACATGCTTCAGTCAGACTAGAGAGGCTAGTTAGGAGCTCTATACCTATTTGGTTTTTTCCTACCATATACTTTATCTCGCTAATAACCTTAGCGGCTCTAGCCAACTTTGGGTCCCTTTCTAGGTGATTCTCTCAATCGTCTAACCCTTTGCTAAGGGTGAAAATGTACTTTGAAGGAATGTGAACAACTTCGTGCTCATCTACTGATGAGGGTGTAGGAGATGTAGGAGGAGTGGGGACATGCTCGGTCTCGTCAATAAATCCTACCTCACCCCGCGATAACTGCTTCTGGACAAAAAGACCAATTGCAGGTCAGAAAAATAGGCCTATAGAGAAACTAGAAGTGACTATATTCTCCATCGAAAGATGTCATACACTCATCCTAACAATATACCAAGAGGTCATGGACTGGGTTATGATGCTCATAAAACTTCACAACACATAAGGGCAAAATGACCACAAGGTACAAAGAAAAAAGCTTCAACACCAACAAATCGACAGACATTGGTTCATGTTAGGTTCACCAAAAATGTAAGAGAGGGGGACCAACCACGTCAAGGCCCCAGGTCACGAAGATCCAAGAGCAGAGGACTACTGCCCTAACTTACCTCAATCTCAAG
This sequence comes from Sequoiadendron giganteum, assembly GCA_007115665.2. Classification (NCBI taxonomy): domain Eukaryota; kingdom Viridiplantae; phylum Streptophyta; class Pinopsida; order Cupressales; family Cupressaceae; genus Sequoiadendron; species Sequoiadendron giganteum. Next base: position 404,879,630 of record CM021109.1, read on the forward strand.
GGGTATTTCATATATGGGTTGAGAATGATGAGGACTATAAAGTACTTCGATCACTCTTCAAACCCAAGATCTAGGTTTAGGCTAAGTGAGCAGGTTTTCAGAGTCGATATTGTACCTTAGATAGCTCTCTATCAAAGGAAATAAGCGCGGTTCTGGGATGACAATGTGACACACTGGCATCTCACAAGTGCACTACCATTCGTATCGCCAAAGGATAGAAAAGTACAATATGGATTGCCAAAAAACGAGCTGACAACCTAGCTAAGTACTCCTAAATGAGAAAAATAGAACTATAAAGTAGGAAAGGTGCAAATGGAGATGATAAAATAGATAGATAAGAGATCAAGTGACAAAGATGATCTCACAAAGGTGTCAGTTCGCTAGCTAGCTCCAAATGCATGTCCACCTGCACACAATAAAGAGGGGAAAATTGTTGGGGCTATATAGGGGTTTGCCTCAGTTAGACCCTCATTTTTGTGTTTCCACCTCCATGGACAACTAGATAGCAACGAGAGAGAAATATGCGATAAATAAGTAAAGAAATAGAGATTGCAATAAGCACTATAAAATAGTAGATAGCTACTCAACCACATCACAAAGGAGAGGAGCGAAACGTTACCACCTCCACCCAAAAGCTCACTAGCCAGTGGAGGAGAAAACAAAATTGGAAAGGTCACCACAATCTCAATTGTGATGAAGGGAGGTCTCACAAGAATCCAAGCCCATGTTGCTAATGACTTGCTTCACACTTTCTTTACGAAGTTGTCAGAGTGTTGTTGCTGCAATGGAGTGTTGAAGTGTTGCTTGCTAGTGAAGAGAATGTTGGAAGTGCTAAGAGAATGCCAATTTGTTGCTTAGAGAATTGCTAGAGCCTAAAATGAGATGAATATGAATGAATTTGAAGGAGAATGAGGAAGAATCTACCATTTTTGGGGTTGGTTGGTTGAAGAGGGACATGATAAATCGATCGCAATCGAAAGTGTAATGCCTTTGCCAACTTCAGATGTAGGAATCCATTAGGGACGATAGTGTGCTACATGGACATTTACATGTCGTGCACATGTCCCCAAAAAATATTCTCCCACCGACATTCCAGACAAAGGCAGAGTGGAATAAATACAATTGGGTGATGTGGAATTTTGATTTTGGATTTGGTTTTCTAAGGTGAGGATGTGTAAAAGGGGAATTTGCATAAGGGGTGAAAATTCACTCCTATACATTTTGCCCCCACTTTAGCAAGCATGAGTACTGATGAGTGCCTTGATAAAGTAGATCAAAGAGCTATTAGGGTTAGAAATGTATACATGAACCATTGAGGAAGGAGACTACGATCTGGCGAGCTCAAAAGTGCAAGACAAAGCAAAAGACTCCATAGCCTCTTAGAACTATGAAGTTGCACAAGTACACTGAAGGTCCTCAAACCAATGATGGAAAATCCTGTAAGATGAAACTGCCTTACAAGGTCGCAGACCTGCAATAAGGTGTCCCTCAAGATCTCTCACATGAAAGAAACCCAAAGAAATAAGTGTCTCACAAGCCCGTAGACCTGCAAGGAGGTGTCCCTCAAGATCTCTCACATGAAGGAAGCCCCGTGAAGTATGCGTCTTACAGGCCTACAAAACTGCAAGAAGATGTCCCTCAAGATCTCTCACATGAAGGAAACCTAGATGAAACCGCCTTATAGGCCCGCAGAGTTGCAAGGAAGTGTCCCTCAAGATCTCTCACGTGAAGGAAACCTGGATGAAAGCACCTTACAAGCCCACATACCTGCAAGGAGGTATCCCCCAAGATCTCTTTCAAGGAGGAAACCCAAACGTGGAGACTCTGTAGAGTCAAATTGGAGAGCGGCTTTATAGGCGCACTTGCAAAGCGACATGTTTATCTGTAGATAAAGCATGTCTGAAAACAAAGCGGCCATGCAAGAAGTCAAGCGGACAATCACTCAGACCTTTAATAAATTGGAAAGCTTTCAAAGGGGTCCCTCAGGAACCCGACGTGAAGAAGGGGGTCCACTCAAGGGATGCACTATTTGAAAGTGCAAGAAATATGTTTTTTCTCAAATCGATTCATCATCAAGGAATCCTTTCGAAAGACGTTCACTTCATCAAGGAATTCAAAAGGAAGAAAATCCCCCCTCGTGACGGGAATATCAAAGCTACTTGCACCTTGGATAAACGCTCTCAAGTTCTTTCTTCGTGAACCCATGATGAAGGAAACATGTTCTGTTAGGGGTCCAAGTCAAGAATGTGATTCTTGAAAAAGTGTGTAAAGATTCTCAAGAAAAGATTCGTTGACAATGAGTGTGTTTTCTAAAAAATAGAGTATCATAGAAATGGCGTTGTCACACATGAGAGGGACAACTCAAGCAAAGAAGAAAGATATAAAAGAAAAGAGCAAAAGAGAAGTAAACATAAACAAAGGGCATAAAGGGATCTAGTTTCACGGGGTCAGATCTGCTCAATGCAAGGTGAAAGATCATCAATCCCCAACCAGATCAGGAAGAATGCATGGAAGACAAAGTAAAAATAAAAAATTGGGTCAACATGGAAAGGAAACCTAAATGCCCACAACACTTTGCATCGTCCCCAATTTGTTGAAAATCAATCACAAACATGGAAGAATGATGATACAGATAGAAGGTTTATGACACAAAAATCACTCCTGTATTTGTTGATGACAAAATTTGAGAAGGTAACAACCTTTATGGGAAACTCAGTTAAAGGGGGGGACCTATTGCACTAAACTAAGTAACCTCCGGATTTTAAAGAAGTCGACTTCTTCTATAACTGGGGTTTTGAATGGGAAAAGGAAGCATATATAAAATTTAAAGATCTAACTAGGGCGATGAACCAAGATTTAGATGTAAGGAAAAGTAAATCTATCTTTTGGATGTGATTTAAGGGTCCGTTCAACAATCTGCTATGTTCTTAAATAACAAACATCAAAGAGAAAGACCTGAATAATTCATTTCATAACATAAAACAATTTGCATAGAGTTTTATTGAAAAGAAAGAGTCAAAGACATGGTTCTAAATCAACATTCTATTTGAATCATTGAAATTGCAAGCAATCTATTCAGTAACAACATAGTATAATGCTTTTCAAATAGTTAAGAAACAAAGAGGCCAAATTACAAGGGCACATTCTGTGAGTCTTTACAATTATCTAACAAAACAAAAGGCCTATTGTATTTTTAATCCTTCTATAGGTATTTCAAACTAATTGTATGAATAAAAGAAGCAGTATATATAGCCAAAGTCTTCCACCACTTGAAGGCCTGTAACAAAAAATATTCCCTGATCATAAGCAATGATGACTGCGGCAATGACTCATCACAACTATTGCAACAAAAAATATTCTGAAGCATGAACCCAGTCACCCGCGAGCCAAATACATCCTTTGCCAATGATGGTTGTGATCCTGGATTACCCTATGCAAACAAGTGTCGCCTATCAGCGAAGGTAGTTAGAACATGCAACCGCATATTATGGTTTGGCATTTGCGCCACTCCTTTTAATGAAGACCTGTCGAAGGGACACATGGTGGTATTTTGCAGCCCGTGGTTCATCCTCCTCGTACCTTGATGAAAGCTTGTGATGAGAAGACATGTGGAAACATTCTTACTATCAAAACCACTTGAGGGGTTCGCCAAAAGTTTGCATAAACAAAGGCTATGTGGCATATGGTCGAGGCCCGAAAAAGAGTCGCAGGAAAGCAGGCCCAACACGCTCGATCAATTAACACGTGAGGGCAAAACGGGGCTCAAAAGAGAAGGCAAGGGAAGCTCCCCTTTGATGAGCGATTGGATAATAGATGGCGATAGCGAGCCGAGACCGTCAAAAAGATGGTCAAAGGACTTTAAAATATCGGTGCAATCAAAAGCGAAGAAAATCATCAAAACAACCCAAAGGGAGCATGGGATACATTTAATATCCACAATATCCAAGCACCAACAAGGGTGAAAAGGGTCATCCAAGAACATATAGCACATGTACGGGGGAAACACATCACAACACACATGCACACACACCTAATCTAAATATAAATAAGAGGCCTCCCCCTAACATTGATCAACCAAGAGCTCATCCGCTTCCCATTCTAGATCATCATAAGGGGAAGGAGGATGAGCCTGCAGTGGTGGAATATTAAGGGGAGGAGCTTCCAACCCTCCTGCAACAAGGGCTAAGGAAGAAGTCCCCGCAAGGTGTTCTCTGCTAGGCTCTTGTGGAGCTAGGGTCAGCGATTTTGTGAAGATCACTGACAAGGCTTTAACCAATGTGAAATCATGGGCCTCAACCTCATTGGCATTCTTGTCAACTAGTGGTGTTGCAATCTCAATGACAATCTCGTTATCAACAGTCTTCTCCATGTGAACTTTATTTTTGAGTTTCTTGTTTGATGTGTCTTGGTAGACATTATTAAACTCAATAAATTTCAATTGGTAAGATGAATTTCTCTTCTTCCTACCCAGGAGTTTCTCAAGCCAAGATGAATAATCTTGACTAACTTTGTTGGGAGGGTTAGTTCTAGTTTCATCAACTCCTAATGAAAGAGTTGGCATTGAGATGTCATGAATGGGTGAAGCAGGCTCCAAGTCAATATCAATTGGAGACAGGTGCGGTGGTGACGGATGAACAAGAAGCTCTACTTCAATTTTTGGCATTGCTTCAACTGTATCCTCAACTGCATCCTCAGCTGCATCTATTTGTTGTTCTTATTGATTTACATCAGCAACCTACATCTTTTCCTTCAAATTTAATGACATCTTGCAATTCTTTGTTCCCTCTGGAGGATGAAGCATTGATTTCACTCTAGGTTTCAACTTTGAAGTGGAAGGTAGTATGGTGTGAACCAATGGTAGCTCTAGAACTAGAGTAACTACCTTCTGTGTCATCTTGTTGCTCAAGAAAAGCCTATTGTTCTTTACAACCCAACTTGTCATATCCTCAATGGAGGTGCTCTCTTTGGCGTACCAATCAATGGGTCGAAGTGGCTACTGATCAATGTGATCTCTGAAATATATGGGAAAAATAAATTCTCCATCATCATTTGATAAACCTTCCACTTCCTCTGCTAAGAAATCAACGATCTATAAAAGAATAAACCTACTATAATTACTCTTGTGCACTTTAAACTCATTTTCAGAACTAAACAAAAAATCCTCCAGTACAAGTTTATGTGAATAGTTGTGACCAAGGTGAGACGCCAAGAGACCCCAAGGGTCATATGTATGCTTTTCTACGAGAAACTTGAGATTAAGCTTCATCATTTCATTGCTCATTGATTTAGCGTTAGCTACTGATTTGCACCTGTATATACCCATCTCAAAAGAAAAGTTGTCAACAGACTTGCGTTTGCTATGTAGAAAAGTGTGGACTTCATGCAATTGCCTTAGGAGCTCCATTAATACTACCTTATACAATGGATATTGGGGTAGCATAGTTGGATTTCTTGAGAAACCATGTACACGAATGTAGGAACAAGTGGGGAATTGGATGAACCAATTGGACCAATCTACCATTTCCAATTTGATATCTAATGAAAAATGTATATGCAACTCATTATCCAGGTTTCTCACTGTGTGCATTAGGAAAAGGTCATTTACCCGCTTGAATTTTCGTTTTGACTATGCGAATTCTAACTACAGGAAATGCTCATGAACCTGCTAAACACCTAGAGTTCCAACGATATTCAACCCTCTAAACTAGCCTTGAAAGGCTATCAAATATATGAGGTATAAAACCATATGGAATTTGTGGGCTTTGAAATACCCTATCATCTAGTTGTAAAAAGTGTCGCTGATCAAAGTTGGCCAGTCGTTGTGTTCTTTATTGTTGATAAGTTGAGACATGATGTAGAACATCCATGGTTGAAACTTGTGCACTTCTACTTGACCCGATACTCAATTGAGTAGAGTAATCATGATTGAATACTCATCCTTGAATTCACCACACCCAACGTTTTCAGGCAAACTATTTCTTTTCTCTTTGAGCCACCTTGTTGTCATCCTTTTCTGACATGATTCCTTTTGTGTGTTAAGAACCTTTTCACATTCTTCAATTGACGCAATCAAGTTGTTTACACATGGTGGAATAGAAAAAACATCTCAATGTCTCTTGGCTTGAGGCTACAAATCATTCTCCCATCTACTGATTGTATTTCTCGTGAACTGGGATTGTAATGCTTGACACAAGCCATTACAAACTCAATGTTTTGTGCTGAGATGGGAAAAGAGGTTGCCTCAAGTAATCCAGATTGTTCAATATTCTAAATGGTGATATCGTCTGCACCTGTCAAGTTGTTCAAATCAGCTACTGGATGCACTTGATGTAAGTCAACGTCAATTGTCTTCAAGAAATCGTGAAGCAAGAACGATTTGGTCTTGAATTTGATTTGAAAGAATTGCATATTGAAAAACTGCAAGAATGACTGTGCACACGACTATGTTTGAACAACTTTTTTAGAGAAGCTAACAATAGCTTCATTGAGAGGCTATTTTAAAAAAAATCAAAGATGTGGGTTTTGTTGAGAATGTCTTTCTGAATGAATCCAAAATGTCAGATTTTCAAAAAAATGATTTTTTCACAAACATGCAAGAACCCCTTAGAGGTAGAGGCAATTTTTTCTTGAATGTTTTTGAGAAGTGGGTTTTATATGTGCCTGTGTGTTGAATAAACCCGGTTTGTTTATTTTCTGCAAAGGCTGATTTTTTTTAAACCCTAAAAAATGGAGGCAGTGAGGCAACTTTTCTGGAAAAATCTGGCACGTGGGTTTTGTGGCCAATCTTGTGTTGAATGAACCCAGAAGGTCACATATGTGAAAAGATTGATTTTGCTTGAACTTACAAGAAAGCCTAGGATAGAGGAAGTTGAAGAGGCTGCAAAAAAAATTCAAATCTTGAAGAATATTGAAAAAGAAGAGAACCCAAATCATCAGAAGTTGAAAAGTATGAACTGTTGCCTTTGAAAAATGATGCCTTGGAAAAATGCTTTATGAAAAGATGTTCTTCTGTGCAACTTGATCTCAAAAATATAAAGAACGTTGAAAACCCCTTCCCTTTGATCCTTCAAATGTCGTAGAGAATAAAATCTTGTGTTTGGCGTTTGAAGTCAACTTGCAAGAATAATGAAAAAGGATGCCCAAATTCTTCATAAATAGACTTGGAAGGTGGAAATATTAGTTAACTAATGGAAACCTTGATTTAGGATTTATCTAGCGTGATTAGTTGTTAACTGGAAGAATCTCCCAAAATTTGGGATGACCAATACATGAGAAAGTCTTCAAAAATTTGTAACTAGAGTTGACTTTGGACGCCACCTTGAGATAAGGCGTCCAAGTTTGCCAATGTTAGAAGATTTTTGAAGATTTTCAATTTTTTTTGATAAACTACTTTCGTTTGATCCTCGATTCTAGACGTCTGACAAGTCATATGGACTGGCTGATAGATTCACTGCGAAGCGTGATCGAATATGAGAAGATCATCTTGGGAGTTGCGAACGTTAAAAACTAGTTTTGGTGGCTTAAAAATTTGGGTGCTCCTAGCCAGAAGGGGCACTTTTGTACTCCAGTGTTAACCATTTTTTAGTGGTTTTCACAATCTTCAATTTGGTTTCTTGTGCTTCAATATGCAATTATCGTTGATTGATGAATCTTGAGATTAGGCTAATGAATTCATTGGAAGGCTAGCATAATTCCATAAAGAATGACTAGCTTTACAAATCTTGAAAGCTAATTTTGAGGGCTTAAAAGCTTGGGCACCCTTGGCTGACATGGGCGCTTTTTCTCTTTTGAGATACAATTTTCATTTTGCAACTCTTTACGAAATGCTCCAGTTTGTTCTTTGTTGTTGGATGTTTGACTACTTTGATTACCCTGCTGATAGACTTGTCGTGAAGTCTGATCAATTATAAGGAGGCCTTCTTGGAATTCATGAAACTTGAAAGTTGCATCTGATGCTTCAAAAAGCTGGGCATCTTTTGCTAGCAGGGCACTTCTCTGCTTTGTACTTAGCTATTTTTTGAGTTTTCAACTTTTCCTTCCTTTTTGGTGTCCATTCGATTTTTACTTGCCGGTGTTTGACAAGTCTTCTGAGCTGGTAGATGGATTCACTGCGGAGCTAGATCGAAACTGGGATGAATCACTTAGAGGTGGAAAACACTAAAAATGAATTTAGAGTGCTTTAATTTTTGGGCACCCTTGGCCTATAGGGGCGCTTTTCCTCTTTGGACTTAGTCAATTTCACATTTCTCACTTGAGCCTTGTTTGTGAGCGTTTGACCAATCTTATGGACTAGATGTTCGATTCATCATGAAGCTGGAAGAACTCTGAAAAGGACCCCAAAATTGCAAACCCTAGATACTACATTTGAACCCCTAAATTCATGGGCGCCCCTACCCTACAAGGGCACTTTTGGCTCCAGTTTTAGATTTTTTTACTGATTTTCACCCTTCTCGCACTTTGCATTCACCGTGTCATCAACTACATTGATCACTGTTGTTGTTGACACGAATTCGTTGACTATGTTGGGTGTCTGACAAATAGAAACTAAAAAATATTCCAAGGCATTGAAGCCTAGACACCCTCTTTGAGGTAAGGTGTCCATCTCTAGACTTAGTTTTTTTTTGTAATTTTCAAATTTTTAAATTCCCCTCCGTCGTTCACCTTTTTTCAAGAATATTTCACCATAGATTCTTTTGTGCAACATTTGAAGCTTAGATCCTGACACCTAGTACTAGCCATTCTCCATTGTTGATCTCAGAGGTCCTAACTTTTCTTCTAAAAAAAGTGAAGATAGACCCACTAGAGCAAAACTAAATTTTTGACTGGACCAGTGTGATCGTGATGAAAGATTAACCAATCAAAATCATTTTGAGCCATTTCTGGAAAGGTCCTATTTTTAGGGTTTTTCTAAAAATAGGGGCTTGAAACCCTATTTTCAAAATTTTGTGAGCATCCTCTTGAAAATAAACCTAGAAAAACCAAATGATTTGTTTTTCGTTCATAAATTTTTAAAAATAGATAATTGTTATTTTCAGACATTTTGATCGTTTTTTACTTTTGATGACAATTTTACAAGATTTTGACCATTTTTACCAAAATGTTTTAATGAAGCAAAAAAATTATTTTTGGGTACAACAAGGTTCATCAAGGTACCAAGGAACATGAGGTGGTGTATATAAATCTACAACAAGTGGTTGAGGAGAATAAGAAGGCATTGCTAGATTAGGATTTGGTCATATTGGAGGAGGAAATTTAATATTAGGCACTTGTATAGCAACCTGTTCATGGGCCAACACATGCCAACAATGCTTACACTCATGCGTAAGTTGATTACTTCAATGATGGTGCTAGGAACAACTATACAAGGGGGATCACTTTTCTCTAGTTGCAAGGATGTATTCACTTTTAGAATAGGAGGAAGAACAATCCCAATAGGTAGAGGGTGAGGGATCTAGGGTGCACATTACATATTTTGTTTTATTGGAAACTTTTGTCATTTTGTCATAGGGGCAATCGAAGAAATATAAGGAAACACTAGAGGACAAGGAATGGGTGGTATAGAGAATATTTCTATCCACTAGGTTGCTTTCCTTCCACTATTAGAGGAGTATGCTGAGAAAGAGTAGGACCCACGAGAGGATAAAATATATGAAGGGAAGATTTTCCCAATGTAGGCGCCTTTCCTTGGTTTCCATTTCTGATATGTGGGAGAAAATTAGGCACCACCAAAGGTTCGTAAACCTTAGGGGGAATGGGATTTTTATCCAATGGAGCACTCTTATCCTTAGCTCTCATAGGGTTATACGCCAGGATGGATGAATGTTGCAGTTGGGTAACCAAAGGAGGATCAACCACCAGAAAAGAAGAAGGCCATGTGAAATAAGAAGACATTGAACAACCTACTTTGAATTTAGAATGTGCTTTAAATAATAAATAATGATAATTCATAGAAGTCCTAGAGGTAATGGCCAAAAATAATCAAGGGAGAAGCCCCTGTGAAACATAAGTGATTTGTATCTAGTGTGTTGGATAGTTTTAACTATTCCATTATGAGGGAACTTTAAATATTTTTGTACCACATAAGTGACAACATGCATAGAATTTGGTCATGGAATTCACAACTTCACTTTAAATAAGTTACATCCAAGGATAACCTCAAATGTGGTTTCCACAAACTTGGGTCCAACTTGGACCATTAAAGAGTGGATCCCATGGTAGAAAGAGAAAGACCATTTTGTGTATGAATGATCATCGAAGTATGATCATATTTATCATTATGAAACCCATTGATAATTTCTTTTTTTTGTTATAACATTTAACCTGATAGCGAGATCAACAATGACACCATTAATGATCTTCTTGTTGAAACAAGAAGGTATATAAAGAGGACCATCATCTACACCAATGAGCAAATCATTTAATAAAAACACATTGCAGGCATAGTGATCTCACACATTAGAAGCAATCTAGAGAAAACATCAACCATGTTAACCAATTTTCTCATTTCATCTTTAAAAGGTATGGAAGTTAGAGTTCCATCTGAAATGAAATTAGTAGAATGAAAAGGGAAAGGGTTAGTATAGATTTGAAGTTCTTGATTTAAATTTGCAATCGATTTGTTAGCTCTTTATTTTTTATCACATAGTTGGATAAACCGTACATCGATGTGGTCTTGCACCAAATGGTGAAGGAACATACACCATTTAGTGTCATGAATAGGAACACAATGAGATTGATATAAGGATTTCGAGTCATAACAATCTAAAAAAATTGATTAGTTGGAAGTGATTTTATTGGAGGAAGTGTAATTAGATCATCCTTAAAAAATTTGCATTATACTGTATAAGGATTCAAACAGATTTGTAAATGGTCAATGGCCTCGGTGGCTCTATTGCGAAGACCTTAGAGGCTTGCAATACACTAATTATACTTGTTTGTTGGTTGAAAAGTTATTTATTTTAGAATTCCTTACAAGCTTACAAATTGTCCTCAATTTGTTCTTTTAATTTTAATACTTCTCATGGCATTTCTAAAAATTTCCAAGACATTATCAATACTTTCCTATTTATCTTAAATATTGAAGAATTGAGAATGATATATGGTATATTGATGAATCGTTGTGTGCATTAATGAATATTTATAAAATATAATATCGTTTTATGTTAGTTATGGTATTTTTATGATGTGGAGAGACTATTGAGAAAGACTAAACCCTATAGAAAAGGACCTGTCACCCATAGCAAAGATCACTTGTCAACCCATAGCCAAGGAAGTGTTTGTTTATAACGAAGGATGAAATAACCCACAGCTAAAGGGGGAAGTAGCCAAGTACTATGGGAATGGTTTAGTTATAATTTACTCTCTTTATCATTTATTTAATCACCAATACTGAATTTATCTACAAAGATATGAAGGAATTTATCACAAGGAGAAATCATGGTTCATAATTATGGATTATGCTCCATTTTGCATGTTTTCATTTATAATTGCCTTTTTTATGAAGAGTTGTAACAATACCATGATACTTGTATACCTCTACATGATCAGTTTCCCATTTATATTTTGATCAGGATAGGAATAATAGCTGAAGCCCATTTAGACAGATAATCCACCACATTAATCCATTATGTAGGTATATGAACAAAGGACACCATCTCAAGCGAACTACATAATTGATAAATTTGTTGCACAATAAAAGACACTTTCAAATTCACCCCATCAATACTCTGCTTATTTAATACATTAATCATAATTTGTGAATCCGATTCACAAATAATCTTGCACCATCCAAGAACATAAGCCTTTTCCAAGGCAACAAGAATAGCCAGAGCCTCCATGAGGTTATTAGTCTAGATGCCATGATACTTGGAGAAGAAAAGCACAACCCTAGAACCATCTCTCCCCACACCTCCCACACCAGCATAACCCAGATTTCCCCTGGAACAACCATCAATATTAATTTTCAAAATCCCAACAGAGAGGCGGAGACCATCTACCTCCTCTTTGAGTTTTTCTGTTTGGATGTCTCCTCCCAATGGAATAATCCCTCCAAGAGTTGAGACCATTCAGACCCAAACCTAAAGACGCCACAACCTCCTTAGAATTTAGAGGAGCTCCAACTTCACATTTAGCTGAAATAGTCTCCTGAAGAATACCAAGAATTTATTTCCAAACTTGCACAACCACCAACTTTTTATCCTAAAAAATCCTATGATTTTACTATATCCAATTTTTCTTAAGAATGCATGAAGGCCCAATAGTCCACACCATCTAGAGAGGGAAATAAATAGCAAGGGGTTTCCACAAATTCCTCCAAAACTTGGTAAGGGAAAGGGCATGCACACAAGAGTGTCTCCACACCGCCCACCATAAATTCCAGATAGATCTAGAAAAGGTGCGCTAGAAAAAGTATGTGAATAAGACTCCTCACTATCACCATAAAGAAAACATATAAGGGGGCCCTAAAATCCTCTCTTCAAAAGGATCCCAAGTAAGGCACCTGTTATGAGCCACACACTAAAGAAAGAAGTTACACTTAGGCCACATAAACTTATTTCACACATATTTCCACCAAGGGGATTCGTCCTTCCATACTTCCTTCTATCCAATTCATGATACCTAGTAGCCACTGAATAAACCCCTTTAAGATCTAGAGCCCAAGCCAAGACATCCCTCTGCTTCAAATAACTACAAACTCTCTTCGATAAAATCTTAGTTAACTCAGCATGGTCCACATCTAAACCCCTAGGAGGCCACAAGTGACACCCTTTCCATTCGAGCACCTCCACCTGACCTAATCGCTCCAAAACTTTGAAATCACTAACTTTCGACCACCCAACATCCATAAAATGTAAGTCCAAATTTTGTAGATGAGGATGGGTGGTGAATAATGGGGGATGACCATCCCAAGAATCAAGCCAAAAAAGAATGTCATCTCCCTTGTGATAAATCCATAATAGGCCCTGCTTGATCAAGCTAGATCAACTTTTAAGTGTATCCCAGATCATGACCCCTTACCATCTAAAGAGCATCTAGGAATATCCTTATCCCCAACACCTAAAATATTTATCCTTGAGGATTTTGGCCTAGCTTTGATCCTGACTAGTACACCAATGCCAGTAAATCTTGGTAGCCAAAGCCTGACCAATAATAATCGCCTACCAAAGAGCCAAGCCCCTTGTTGAACATGCCTACAAATAGAGTCTCACTTAACCAGACTCCACTTTTTGGTATCTAAATTGTCAGACCATAGAAACTACCTAGAGAGTGCATCAATCTCTAATGAAACTCGTTGAAGCAACCTGGACCATACAACTATAGAGAGGAAGTTCCTGAACCACAACCTTTAGGAGCATAATCCTCCCAGCAAAGGACAACCATTGGCAGGTCTAATGATTGACATCACCTTGAAACATATCCAGAACATGCTGCCAGGTTTATCTTGCCAAAGGGGACATAGAGAGGGGAACACCCAAATACATAAAAGGAATATTACCAATTGAAAATTTAAGAATGCAAGCAATCCTAGATTGAATAAGCGAAGTGTTGAAGAAAAAGATATAGGATTTCCCTTCATTAATCCTATGACTCGAAGCAACAAGATAAATATCAAGATCATGTTTGAAGTTGCTTTCTTCCCTGATTCTGAAATTTTCCAAGAGTGCAGTATCATCCACAAATTGAAGATGGGTATGAGGAGACAAGCCTTCACCCCATGACAACCCACGAATAAGCCCCTAACTCAAATGAGATTTAATAAATCTTCCCAAACCTTCAACCATAATAATGAAGAGATAAGGAAACAAAGGGGTCACCCTACCTAAGGCCCCTACAAGCACCAAACAAAGAAGAAGGTACACCATTGATCAACATAGAATACAACACCAACATGACACAACTCATGACCCAATTAATCCAATCCTTACCAAACCCAAAAGCACAAATAACCTTACAAAGAAAGGACCATTTGACCTAATCATAAGCCTTAGCCATGTCCAATTTGACAAACATAGCCTTCTCTTTGGAATCCTCCATGGAGTGTATATCCTCAACCGCAATCACAACACCATCCTAGATATGCATACCAACCACAAAACCTCATGCTCCTCTGAGATAATATTAACCAACCAAGGCTTTAGTCTCTCAACAATAAACTTCGATATGATCTTATAGGTGACATTACAAAGAGGTCAAAAATGGTTAAAAGAATTAGCACCCTCACGTTTGGGAATAAGAGCCAGGAAGGTTGAATTCATGGATTTCAACATTTATTCACTATCTTATGATTCTTGCACAACATCCAAAAGATCCCATTTGATGATCTCCCAATATTCTTGAAAAAATTCAACAAGAAACCCATTCGGGCCAGGGGCCTTACCTTTCTTTATGTTGAAAACAACCTCCTCCAATTCATCAAGGGAAATTGGTTGATTAAGTTCAACATTAGTTTCATAAGAAATCACAAAGGGAATACAAGACAATACCTGATTCAATTCCTCTAGATCCTTAGGAGTGTCCTCCAAGAATAAAGATGAGAAATACTGAGTGGCCTCTTGAAAGATATCATGGAAAGAAGATAGTTGAGTACCCTGAGAGGACATACTAGAGGAGATCAAATTCCCATTTCCTCTAGCTTTAACAAAGTTAAAGAAGAAGGTAGTATTCCTATCTCCCTCTTAAAGCCAGTCAATCCTTGATTTTTGCTTCCAAAATAACTCCGCCTGCAGTTCCCTCTCAAATAGCTTCTCCAAAGCATCTGCTTCAGCTTTAAGGGACTCCTGAGTGATCCCTTGATCTTTGTTCTACCTAGAAATGATATCCAACTGATTATGAGATATAAATTTTTCCTTAAAGACATTCCCAAAGCATTCCCTATTCGACTTCTTACCTGAAATTTCACAAGATGGAGTCTTTTAACACAAGTGTACATGGTTGTCCCATGCAAAGGCAAACCATCAGACCATCAATATTTTATAAGGTTCTATAAAGAAGGCTCACACAACCACATTAATTGAAATTTGAAGGATTCTTGACACTTTCTCGCTCATGGGAATTTTTTTATTATGGGTCAGTGGTTCGAGCCTCTCCAGTCAAGGATTTCAAAACTAGATATCCACTGATTTCCTAACCAAAAACCTGTCTAGCCTCTCAGAGATAAAGTCCACACTAAACCTCCTATTACTCCAAGTGAACAAACCATTGAGAGGCTTTATATCAATCAAATTGAGTTGGGTTATATTATTGTTGAACAAAGATGAAGAGGGCTCCAAATGATCCAAACCACCCCTCTTTTCATCAAGAATGAAAATAGAATTAAAATCCCTAGCCACAACCTAGGGAAACAAAGGATTTAAGGATCTAACATATCTTATATGGTCCCATAGATGAGCCTTACCAAACAAGTTAGTCAGAGTGAAAACATTAGAGAACAAGATTTCATCAGATTCAAAATTAGAAGCAACCATGGATAAGGAAAATCAACCTGCAATCCACCATAGGGGGGAAATATTTCGCTTATCCCAGAGGCATGCAATCCCACCAACATTTCCCTGTGCACCAATGCATTAGCATTGACTATGTCACCAAATCTTGGAGGATACCTTAACCATGCCCTCCACAAACAACTTAGATTCCTGGATAAATACAACATTAGGGGAATGAGCCTTTATCATTTTCTAAACAACCTTTTGTTAAGGGATGTTGTTCAAGCCCCTCACATTCCAAGAGAGAAATAATTTATGGGGTTTACAAAAATGTGATTCAAGAGGTTTAACAAAGATCGAATCCACCAAATTCTCACCCATTAACTCGATCTTATCCCAATCTTTCTTCCTCCTAGCTTTGGAAGGCTTCTTTGAGATCCCCTTAAAGTTTTTTTGGTGCAACCCCAAGGAAGAGGATTTTAGGGATCCCTTACCATAATTTTGAGTTAGAGCCAAAGAATGTGAATACATACTATCCATGGATGGATTAATATCCACCTCTATCTCCACTAGAATGACTGGTAGAGTAGAAAAGTCTAGGTCTTGACTAGAGTTTATCTTGGTACCTGTTTCAACACAAAGATTCCCAATCCCATCCTTTTGAACAGCCAATTGTTCCCCTCTAAGATAATATCAATAGAGACATCCTTATCTGGGATAGCCACTTGCTGGTCTAAATCTTCCAGGGCCTCAAAACGATTAAAACTAGCATCATCTTGCTTGTCCTCGAGGGTTCTTTTTTGCCTCTTCCCTTATTACAAGATTTCACCTGAAAAAAACCCTCCTTATTAGTTTCCCCTTTAGACATAGGGGATTTGCCTTTATCTCTCAATGGAGTTGAGTGAGGAGGCATCATAGCAAGAGCCCTACTAGAAGAAGACCTAGAAACCATAAGTTTAGGACACTTTCGCTGTAGGTGATCATATTCACGGTAGATTCAACATAAAAAAAGCAAGGTCTCATAATCCAACAACTGAATCCATGATGTGGACCCTACTTGAAGCTTTAAAGAATCAGGTAACGAGTTGTTTAGATTGATCTCCACACAAATACAAGCCAAAGAAAGGGCCCTCCTCTTTAATGTCTGTCATGACGGCCCCACCAACTTACCCAACAACAGTGCAATCACATAAAAAATATCATTCCTCCAGAATTCAACTAGAATCCAGGGAAGTCATACCTAGATTGGAACCCTCGAAGAAATCTCTTTTACTAGATTAAATCTAGTATGCCAGGGTCTCAAGAACAACCCCACCTGATTGTAGAAGTAAGGACCTCCTTCAAAAGCTTTATTATGATCAGTAATACATGAAAAAAATCACCATAAAATAGTTGTTTGTAGCTTGCAGAACCTCCATGTCTCCCTTTGGATTCCAACTCTAGTGAGCCTAGGATTTAAGAAATGAGAGAGAGATTCTAATTCCCACAAACTTACAAATTAGTGCATGGGTTTTGCAATAATCAACATCTTTCGCAATAGATTATAGTTGGATAACCAAAATCGGGCGAGTCTCACTCCTAGCCAAGCAACCATTCATTTTTGAAATCTAAGACAACCCACTAGGCGAAGATCCCACACCATTTGAAGCATTGATCTTGAAATCATTAGCCATAACATGCTTGAACGGGGGAAAATATGCCCCCATTACAACATCCAAAAAGGATAAAAAACCGAAGCCCGAAGGAGCACCCTTTGACTCCATGCTCAATCCCAAACCCTTACACCTTATGTAGGCACAAGTGACCAAACAACCACCACAGAAAAACAAACCCACCCTGAGCAAGAACCCACACCTAAAATACTCACCCTCACCCTCACACACATGCAACATAATAAACTTACATGTAGGTCGCGACCTACACTAGGCCGTAGACCTACAAAGACTCCAATTGCGTGCTCATTTTTCCTAGCGAACATTAATTCGTGATCTCCCTAATTATTAAATATGATACTTTTCTCTATTTATAACTTGTATGAATTAATTTGCAACTATTCACCCATATGAGATGTGAGCATAGTAAGACATATCCCCTAGACATCATCGTAGGTGTAGTTGTATCTTTAACTTGTGAAATTTAAATTTTACGTTCTAAAGTCAACAAGGTTGGGATTTGATTGTCATCCACTGGCACATGCACCAAAATTTCAAATTCATGTATTTAGGGTTGTGTATTTAGATAATTTACATATGATGGAGGATCACTACGACATCACTAAATAACATTAAAAATGCATACAATTTCATCTCTTTAATCATAGCAACATCAGGTATAATAATCATCCACTATCGCATGCCAATAAAAGATCAATTTCTCTTCATGAAGTGTCTTCTATTATCAAAGACATACTTTAAGACACACTTTCATAAAAAGCATTTCCATCCCACTTATTAATTTAATTTTATGACTTGATCAAGACAAGGAGAAGGTTAGCATATTTTCACACCCTAGCATATCAAGCCCCGTAATGTTTCTTAAATCAATAAGTTTTTCTTTACATCAAATAACATCGGACAAGTATTCTTTGAAAGTATTTGAGATTTGCTTCTATTTTGGATAGGCTCATACCAAATAGATTAAGATTGCAAATTTGAACATGACAATAGATTTGAAAGATATCCTTTCTAGTGTAATTTTGTTCTAAACATTCAAATTTTTAAGATTTAATTGATTGTCTTCCAATCACAAATTTAATCTTAAAATTTAACTTTATAAAACAAATGAAACATTGAATATACACCCAAACAAAAAAAAAAAAAAACCCAGCTTTTATTCCAATTAAACACATCCTCATTTACTTTTTTTAATTAACACATCGATCAATATACACTCTTTATAAAGTTTTCATTCAAATTTAATTTATGTACCTTAAAGATACTTTTATATCCCTTCAATAAAGTTGATGCGAAGTGGCGCATAGAAAATATTAAACTTCTATCATTGATCATCGTATGTTGACTGATGAGAACTTGGTAACCTCTTTAACTCGGAAAAATACAAAGCTCAAGTTCCCCACCAATGGTTTGTAACTTTGTTGAATACAATTTTTTATTTTTATTTTTTTTAAATATTGAAAATGAAAGATTAAAATATATATTTAGGACAAAAGGCGTTGGATGGTGGAGCGACGCGGCGGCCATGCTTTTGAAAATGGCGCCTCCAGTACGTCGTGCCTCAAAGCAATAAACTTTCGGCGCGCTTTCATTTTGCATGGTGAAATGTGCTTTACTATAATTGGCAGATTAGAAAGTTTGGGAGCAGTGTGCGTTTTTGATATGTTCGTCGAGCATAAGGGTTCATTTTTCTTTCCAATTCCCCTATCAACGAAAACATGGTTACAGAGCTGCTACAGTCAGAAATCTCTGTTGGCTGAGCTGGGATGGGAGAACAGCTGACGAAGGTGCTATGAAAGCTTTAGCAGGCATTAGAGAGGAGGGTGCATTGTATATTCTCAACAAGATGTGGAGAAAAATCAAGTATATCATACTTCAGAAGATTGCACATGAGCCCATTCCCGAGAGTAGCGATGAATGCCCAACTTCCATCAGCCTTAGCAGGACAGATTCGTGCATGTCATCTTTTTCGGACAAGCTTTCTGAAGCTGCGCCAACACCACGCCCTTCAGGTGTCTCGACTCTTCATTTCTCTTTATGCTGTTTGTATTGATTTTCTTTAATTTAAGAGAACATAAACAACATGCTTGTGTATATGACTTGTAAAACTTGTGAATTACTAGTCTTAGAATGTGAACAGTAGAAGAATTCCTATGGTCCATAGGGATGCCGCCCCACATATCTCGTCACCACCCTCGCAGTCAAATATTGTTCTTAAGAGTCATGTGATATCATTATTGGGTGAAACTTAAACAGCCCGCACTTTGTTTGCCATTGCTGTGGCTATTTGGGTTTTGGGTTTCTAAAAACTTCGAATAAGAAATAATGCGCTGACTGTTTAGTTTTCAACTTTCTAGCAGGCCCCTCTCAAATAACACATTTAACAAATAACTAAAATCTTAGTTTTACAATTAATTTAATAAAAACGATCTGTATAGTCCTTTAAAAATGCAACTGAAATCTACCCTTGAGGATAATTTGTAAACACATGAGAAGCATATAGGGCGATTCGGCATAGATGCTTAGGGATCTTACCTTGTCAACTATAAACTTATTTGGTATGAAAAACGCATATTGGTAGTGTTTTTCCAGTTTAAAAGGACCGCATTCCTTTTACTTGCTATTGTAAGATGATTATAATTACTAACAGACATTGTTTATTTGCTAAAAGGTTTGAGACATGATTATTTATAATTAGTTATATGTCAAGAATGATGTAGCTTCCGAGAAGTTTAGATTGGTCTTTCATTTCATCTATTTTGTGTTTATGTTGTAAATGTGAATTGTGACACCATTGGGCTGTAGGACTCATTCAACTATGTAATTTCCCCAAGTCTGGGTATTATTTATTCTGCCAAAAAGGTTAGCTTCCACACCCTAGTTCTGATTATGCCACACAAATCTGAATATATTTATGCAAAATGCTTTAATCCTCACTTCAAATAACAATGCTGAATTCTTAGTCAAATCAAATCAGATTATGCCCTAGTTTTCTGTAGGAATAGTTCTGTATTAAACCCTAGATTTCTGAATATAAATCTGCTCTTTTATGTTAACAACAGCTGATATAAACATGCAATACATTTCCCAGTCATGGTATGAAGACATGAAGATTTCTCATTAATATTCCATCAATTTGGCAAACAACATGGCACCTATAATTCTGAGTATTATCTCTGCTATAAACTGAAAGTATGCAAGCATAATTCTGCCCTAGATATGCAATTCCGCCCAGCAGATCAATAGCAAAGTATCACAAACAGGTAGAATTTTGAAGGAAATCCAAACAATGAAATATAAGGGTGTGACAACCCTCAACAACTACCATATAAGAGGTCTGAAAGTATAATCTTATTTTCCTGAAAGGTGCAAAGGCAATGACTGTAAATCTGCAACTAAACTTATCTCCCAAAATGACATAAAAGTCTGATCCTAATATGCGTTGAAGTGCATGTGGAACCCCGTGATGGATTCCTCTCCAACCTAGCTGGGTTTTCGTCCAACTAAGTCCTTCTTCTCTAGGGTTTCCGTCCTAGGAAGATTGTTGCTCTACTCTCCACGTGCAGACCTGAGTGTGTATACCAGATTCCATGATGATCCCAAATGCTCCAGGTGCTCTTGTTTATATAGGCAACTTCACCCTTAAATTATCCTAGGCCGACTTGCTCTTTTTCTCCATGTTGGCACCCCAATTTGATTAATTCAATTGTGATATTAACTCTTGGTCTGACTTGCTCTTTTTCTCCATGTTAGCGCCCCAATTTGATTAATTCAATTGTGTTATTAACTCTTCGGCTGAGTTGCTCTTTTTCTCCATGTTGGTGCACCAATTTGATTAATCCAATTGTGATATTAAAATATTTATGTTGGCTGGCTTGTTTCTCCTATTCCTTATGCACCGAATGTATGTTATTAATTTTTTTGCACAAGGGACGACTAGTGTGAACCATCCAAGGGTGGCGCTCAAGGGGTTGAGGTTAATAGAAAGATATAATATTATTTCCCTCCCATCAGCGAAACTATGAGGAATTAGAAAATAATGTCCATTGGTTCTAGAAAATTCAGTTTGGCCTTCATTCATCCCTTTGCCCAAAATTAGGGACATGACAATCCTTCCTTCCCAAAGGTTTCTTGTCCTCAACCAACACTAAGATGTATCATTGAAGGTGTCCCACCATATCCACTGCTCTACTTTGATATAACCATTGATTTTCTCATAGAGACGAAGCAATCTACACGGCTCCAAGCAAACCCTTGGATCCCAAATGCTTATGAAGAAGTCACATGCTAGTTGTTGAAGCTTGCTATCATGAATTGTGCCAAACTCCATGCAAATTCCCGAATTCCAAATGAACCTCAGACTATACCTACCGTGCGACTACTGCATTGTCCTGGTCACCACGCAAGCATCGTAAAGCAATATAATGTGGAGCACAATGCCTAGATCCCAACTTATCATTCCTCCATGTGAGCCAAAAATGAAGTAGTAAATGTCTCTTGCTATGCCACCACTATCCCAATATGGTGGAGTCTCATCAATATGTACCTCATGTACATGCCTCGAGCTCCCAATCTTAGTGCCATAAGGGCTGAAAAGCAAACTATCCTCCCCGACCTCATCAGAAGAATGTACTCTCCAAGTGTAACTATTTTGGATGAAGTCCTGAAATCCAAGGCTGTCTACAAGTGGAGACTCCCTTGCCTCAGTCCTCCAAATGCCAATTATGCCATCCACAACTATAGGTGAGTCATCACACCCCTTCGACTTTGTCATGGATGGTAAATGTTAAAGATCCCTTGGTTTGTCCTGATGACAATTCACACCTACGAAAATGTTGTAGAATGTCCTCTCTAAGATTCCCCCAAAAGAATCTCTCAAGAACCCATCAATATGTCTCGAAAACACTTGATTGCTCCGCTGATGAGATGTCATGAAAGCCTTCATTACCTCATGCTTCAACCTTGATCTTGGGGCCAAGAAGATTTTTTCCTCAAATTATATTATGCCATCAAATACTTGATACCTATTGCCTTGAATTTTTCCCTCCAATTTCATGCATGCAAAGGTGTCCTCCGAATACTCTATCATGAGTTGCTCTCTCCAAGTTGCTGGTATATTCCTCAAGGGAAGAGGAATTTGGAACTCAGATATCAAGGAGTGATGATCTAGATGAAGATCTTCATGTATGCTATCAATCTCCTCTATGACCTGCTTGATCTCTCTTGCACATTTTTTGGAAGTAGCTGTTGTTGTGTCTACATACTCAATCACCTTGTCCTTGTCCACGATCAAATGTAGGTATGCCACTTTGGTGCCTTCCACTATGTTCCCCAATTCCTTCAAATCTTCAAGGTTGATGCTCATTCCACCTTGTCTCGTGGCTTCCCTCTATATGAAAGCTTCAAGAACACTCCTTGTGCCATCCAACTTTGAAAAGGTTTGAACCTCCTCATCCATGATCACCTCTAACTGATTCTTCCAATCACCCTCAAGACTGTGCAAAAACAATGGATTATTAAAATGCAATTTAAAATCTGAAATGACTTCATACCTTGTGATAGGGTTGTCTTGATCATCATGTGTTCCAACTTCTATATCTCCCTCATTGGATCCTTTGGATTCATCTTCTCCTTGGATCATCTTCATGTTGTCACTCCCCATGGATGGAACCTCTATAGGGGGTTGGTATCCTGTTGTGTGGTTATTATACTTAGATTCAAAGCTGAAAGGCATAGAACATGCTAGCCCATTACTCGCATCATGCAAACTTTCCAGGCATGGATGAGCAAGGGCATATTCTACTGTGATTCTCTGAGTTGAATCAAATGTCAACATTTTTTTACAAACATCAATTGTTGAAGGATTTATATGTGGAAATTTTTCAGCAATTGACTACCTTAGATATTGGTGCATTTTCCAAATAAATCTCCTAGCATTATCACTCTGAACAAACCCAAGAACCACCTCAATTGGTGTATCAATCAAATTTGTTAACAAACGCAGTTGATGCACCTGATCCATTTTTGGAAATAATGGTGTCATGTTCATTAATTCCATAAAAATACAACCTACAAACCACACATCAATTGTTGCAGTGTAACTGGACGAATTTAGTAGCAATTCCGGTGCTTTATACCATCTTGTAACAACATCAGTTTTAGAGGTAATACAAGAAAGACCAAAATCACATATCTTTAGATCACAGTTTGCATTCAAAAGAATAATGTTGAGCTTCAAATCCTTATGAAGTACATTTGCAGAATGGGTGTATTTTAATTCTCGCAAAATATGATAGAGGAAGTGCTGACAATGCTCCTCTTTAGCTTTTTCCTCACAATACTCATTATACTCTATCAAGGGGAAGTAATTTTGAGTAGGGTTTTCAGTTCCAATGCTCTTATGCACCTCCTCTACTTGTCCCTTCAAGGCAGTAAAGCTCTCTAGTATGGATACATTTTCCTCATAGTGCCCTGGGGAAGGGTCACCATCAAAGCAGTGTGTAGAATCTTCAACCACATTCTCCTTCACAACTATGATATCTTTATCTTCCTTAAGACCTCGCAATGTCAACTCAACCCCAATCAACTTTCTAGTCTCATCATCATGTGCATAAGCAGCTTCTATTTCAAACATATTTGAAAAAACTTCATGGCAGGAAAATGCAGTGCGGAAAAAGCTTCGGCAAAACTCGGCAACTTAAAAAATTGCTTAAGCTTCATTAAAAACACATTTTTTTGCAAAATTCAATGATAAGATGCATCCAATGAGTCAATAAAATGAGTACATAGAAGAAACAAAGCTGAGTCTGGTTATATTTGATTGATTTGAAAGAAAATTAGATACAAAATCGCATGCCCATGTGGAACGCTCAATATGCTGATACTGATAGTTTGAAACAAAATGAAAATAGCAAATTGTTTTGTAAAATTGAAAGTAAATACAACATTAATATATTTCAGCTTTTACAAATTCACATCTTCCTCTTCCCATGTCTAGTACTTCTTAGTACTACGGGAGAGGGTGTAGTCGTGGCCCGACTTGTAGGCATCTGTTGTGGCTGCTCAATCTCCATCCTGGATGTAGATCCTACTACTGGTGGCTCTGGCACTGCCAATGACTCCTCCTCAAGATCATCCTCAATGTCATCCAATGAGAGTGCAAATCCACCCCCCCCTCCATTGCCTGTCGCTCAAAGTCATAGATCTCATTCTCGGAAAACAATGGAGGTTGCTCATCTCGCCCTATCCAATCATTGTATGGATCTATCTCATCCAAATCAATTGGATCATCTGATATTTCCTTAACCTGTTTTTTTGCGCAGCCGAAGATTATATTGCATGTATACAAGGTCATTCATGCGTTTTTGAGCTAGTTTGTTCCTTTTCTTGATTGTGTATTGCTCTCTTTGCTAGCTCTAAAGAGAAGAGTGCACCCCTTTTTTCTCTATAACTTTGGATTTCATTAACAACGAGTTCTCCTGCCTCAAGGGTGGTTGACATCCTCTTAATGCACTTCATGAGGCCCTCCATAACCTCTCTAGTAGGATCTGAGTAGGTGCTTGAATGGAAGAAATGAGGATTCAAGAAGTACCCTGCTGCATGGAGGGGTTGGTGGAGTTGATGGTTCCACCTCTTGTCAATAATCTCGCAAATGGGATCAAATTTGAGGCTGTCCCCTTTATAATAATTTCTTATAGCCTCCTTGGCCCTATCCATGGCCTCATAAAGATATCCCATTGGGATTTTATCCCCATCCACCAAGCGAAACACTCTAACCAAGGGCTCTGACACCTACAAATTACAATATAAAAATGCAAAAAGATTAGAGTTTCAAATTTACAATGAAAGACATTAAAAAATTTATTCAATTTGAATTCAAATTCAATGTTTTGAAATTGAAGTTACCTTCACAATCTCTGCTGCCCTTTGTGCAAATTTGGCATCAAACACAATTTTGACACCTTTTCTCCTTCTGGCTTCTTCGAATAGGTTGAGTCCATCCATGGTTGACTCACAAACATTTGTTTTAAAGCCGTCAAAGAACTAAGAATGCTTTGCAACGTTAAGAAAATCGTTGCAAACCTTGTGACACCTGACCTCACCAATTCTTTACCTTTGGTGTGCTCCCTCATCAAGCGAAGAACCCAAGGGTGATTGTAGATGTATTTAGTGATCCTCCTTGCGTCCTCTACAATTGGTGTGACCCAATCTAGTTTTCCTATGTCCTCCAAAAGAAGGTCAAGGACATGGGCTGCACATAGTGTCCAACAAATTGAGGGGTGTCTATCTTGGAGGAGTCTTCCTGTTGCCACATATGCTGCTGCATTATCAGTTATGATTTGCACAATATTTGCAATCCCCACCTCCATGCAAACTTCCTCCAACATCTTAGCCAAATTTTTTGCAGTTTTTACAATGTGGGAGGCATCAACTGATTTTAAGAACACCACCTCTTCTTTGCATGCAACCAAGAAATTAATGATGGTACGGTTTTTTCCATCCGTCCACCCATCAGAAAGAATAGAGCAGTTTTTCTTTTTGCTCCTCTATTGCTGCCCTTGCCCTTTCAGTTGCATTAGTAAGCAACCTACAAATACAAAGTGAAATTAAGTACACAATTTTAATTTGTAAACAAAAAAATAGCTTAAATTCATCATAAATTAAACTTAAAAAACATAAATTAAAAAACATAAACTAACCTCCCACTCAAGTCTGTGCGAGAAGGCGCCTTGTAGCCTTTTCCTGCAACTGTCAATGCGGTGACCAAATTGTGCCACTAAGGAGAACTCGCCACATTGAAAGGGATATTATTAAAATACCAAAAATCTGCACAAGCAATGTCTGCTTGCTCATGCACCTCCCTATTCCATCTAGTCGCCTCTAAGGAAGGTTGTGCACCAGGTGTGTTTCTAGGCAGGAAATAATTATCCAACCGTGTAGGTCCTGCAGCTGCCCCTGCCTCTGCCCCCGGTGCTCTACTAGTGGTAGATGAAGCCGAGATGGAGGTGTTAATGGGTTGCCTTGATCTTCGCACACGTGGGGCATGAAGAGAGCCCACATCTCCTCAGTAACATCATAATCATCATCCGACTCAATTGGAGCACCTTGAGAAGAGGCAATGGTTGCTTGCATTGCTAGTCTTGTCTTCTCTCTTTGCACTTTTTTTGCTTTTGCAGCTGAAAGTATGGCATTCATATGTCTTTTTATTTTTTCTGTGGTTTCAAGACATTCCTTAGCATCACGTTGAGGGATGCCTGCAAGGTGGTACTTGAGGCGATTGATGCCTCCACGATATACTTTTTTACATTGAATGCAATATACTGTGCCACGTATGGGTCCTAGATAAGCATATTTCCAGGTAGGATCTCTAGCTCCTGGAGGATGAGTGCCTACAAATCCCGCAGGCACGGATGGGGTAGAGCCTGAGGCGGAAGTAGGTTCAAAAGCCATTATCAATTAATTATTAACCTACACAAAGTGAAAGTCAAAGCACAACTTGTTAGTTTTTGATAGAAAATTTTAAAACAAGCTAAATTAGATTAAATCAAAAGAGATTACTTTAAGTTTAAATTACTAAAAATCTATCACTAGATTCTAAACATTTTCATAACAAAAAAATTGGCTTTAAAAAAAAAAAAAAACTAGGGTTTCAAAAAAATGTGAAAAAATGTAAAAAATCTGAAAATTACTTCAAACTAGTAAAAAATTAAGCTAATCTAAGATAAGATTGTAAACATGTTATTCAACAAAAAAGAGGATTCAAAACAAAAAAAATAACTAGGGTTTAAATTTTTTTCAAAAATCAGCAAAATATGTAAAAAAATCAGAAAAAGATCTTGTTTTGATGAATCTAAATCTTGTTTTGATGAATATAAATGCATTTAAATCATTTTCACACTACATTTAGATGATTTGTAAACATAGAACCAACAAGAATGAAGAATTAAAAAAATAAAATGAAAGAATAAGAAAAATAAGAAAACGTACCTGGAAATCCAATTTGCCTTCTAAATTCGATGTAAATGCCCTTCAAATCTTGTCTTTTCGATGCAAAATCGCCACAAATGAGTGCACAATGCCTTGGAGAGGTTTTTTGCTGAGTGTGAGAAGAGAATGAATGAAAAAAAGCAAGTTAAAATTGCTTTTTAGCGGCTGCCTGGGCATGTGTTTCATTGCGCGGGTTTTTCCA
>CM021109.1:404907013-404977571 GCA_007115665.2 Sequoiadendron giganteum
GCTTCCAACTCTTCATCCATGGCCTTACACCACTTCTCTTCTTTTATTGCTTCCTCAAAGTGGATTGGATCACTATAGGAGAATAATGCAAAATCTAAATTCTCATCAAAATCAACATGTCTTGTGCTGTCATAAATCTCCCTCACACTCTTTGTCTTTCGTGGCATTAATGATGTGAGTGTGGGATCCAAATTACCTTTCGAGCTATTGCTACTCTGACCTCTAGAGTTGTTGTATTGGGTTGTCGGAGTTACTGCTCTGCTGTATCTTGGAATTGATACTCTGTTGTGTCTGTTCAAAGTTGTTGTTCTGTTGAACACTGCCAAAGTTGCTGTTTTCTAAGGCTCTACAGTAGTTTCTCCCTAAGCTGCCGCTCTTTTGAGCTCCTTTAGAATTGTTGTCCTCTGAAACTTTTTTATCATCAAGGGGTATTGTGACTGAAATACCTATGGTGCTGTCCATTGTTTTATCCCATGCTTCATTCTCAATAAACACAACATCCCTGTTGATCACTACCTTCTTGGTGATGGGATTGTACAACTTGTAGGCTTTTGACTCTTCACTATAGCCTATGAAAATACATTTTTCTCCTTTGTCATCAAATTTCTGCCTCTTCTCTTTTGGCACGAATGCATATGCCACACACCCAAAGATTCTTAGGTGTTAAACACTCCACTTGTTGTTTGTCAATGCCTCTTGTGGAATCCTATCATGGATAGCCTTTGTGGGACACCTATTCAATATGTAAACAATTGTTGCTACAGCTTCACCCCCAAAAATGTGTGACAAGCCTTTTGCTTTCAACATACTTGCTACCATGTCTTGAATGGTTCTGTTTTTCCTTTCAGCCACTCTATTTTGTTTTGGGGTATACCTTGTTGTGAATTGTTTATGAATGTCCTCACTCCTACAAAAATTTAGAAATTCTTTAGAGATGTACTCTCCCCCTCTATCTGTTCTAAGGGCTTTGATATAGTGACCACTCTCTTTTTCAACTAATGTCTTAAACCATTTAAATTTCACAAAAGCTTCCGATTTGTTTTTCAAGAAATAGACCCATATTTTTCTGTTGTAATCATCTATGAATGTCCCGAAGTAGGTGTTCCCTCCTAAGGTGGGGGTTTTCATGGGTCCACACAAATCTGAGTGCATTAACTCTAATGGTGCTTTTGCTCTTCTAGAATACTCTGATTGAAAGGGTTGCCTATGCTGCTTTCCTAAGATGCAAGCTTCACATTTGCCATCGAGTTCTACAATAGATGGTAATCCTCTAACCATGCCTTTCCTAGACAATAAACTTAAACTAGAAAGACTTAAGTGCCCATACCTTAAATGCCAAAATTTGGATGGGTCTTTGATGATTGTTTTGAAAGCAGACTGCTGTTCCACTGTTGATTGTTCTTTTGCTATCAACACTGGAGAACATTGTTGTTGTTGTCCTTCTGCTGTGAACGCCATAGGCACTATGTGCATCCTTAAAGGAAACATTTCGTTTCTCGTCATTTGCACTGCAACTATCACTTTCTTGCTGCTTCCTTTGTCAAATATCTTGCACTTTCCATTCTCCATCAAGATTTTATAACCATTTGTCCAATGCTCAATAGATTATGCTTTATGCCAGGGGTATAATAAACATCCTGGATTTGTTGCCTCTCACCATTCTTGGTTTGAATGTTGACAACACTTTTTCCCATGCTGGGGACTTTCTCATCATTTCCGATTTTGATTTTTGTTTTTATATTGCTATCTATGGAGGCAAAGAAATTTTTGTTACCACTCATGTGGTTGGTGCATCCATTGTTCAAGTACCATACTTCATCACTGCTGCGTTCAACAAGGTTGCAAACGATGAATACATTGGACTGTTTGTCATTTTCAACCTTGTTCTCATTTGCAACATTAGCATTTTGACTCCCCTGGTCACGTTGCTTCTTCCTACACTCACTAGCATAATGTCCATATTTGTGACAGTAATAATATTGGACATTGCTCTTGTCATACCTTTGATTTGAACTGCTGTTCTTCTTTTGGTTTTGGTTTGCTGACTGTGAGTTGCTTGGCTCCTTTGTGCTGTCAGAACTTCCTCTTCCAGAATTGCTTCTACCTTTGTTGTTTCTTCCTCTTCCCCGACCTCTTCCATTGGTTTGAGCTTTGAAAGATTGCTCTAGGGAGGGAGTAGATCTGTTCAAATGCTGCTCATGGGTTTGTAGTGATCCCATCAACTCATCTATAGTCATTTTGGACAAATCTTTTGCCTCTTCAATGGCAATGACTATAAATCTAGAGGGAAGACTTTTTAAGATTTTCCCAATAATCCTTTGCTCTTCCATTGTTTCTCCATTGATTCTTAGCTGATTTATCAAAGTAGATATTTTGGTGCGAAAATCTGAAATTGACTCACCATCCTTCATTTGTAAAGTCTCAAAATCTCTCCTTAGCAGTTGCAACTTAACCAATCTGATTTTGAATTGTTTAGTTTTTTGGATTGAAACTGTGTGCATTTTTTGTTTAGTTTTCTGGATTCACAAAAAATGCACAGAGTTTCAATCCAGAAAACTAAACAATTCATGATCATGGACTGTGGAAACTTGATGTTGTTAATCAATCTGATTTTATCAATCCCCTTATAGCTGTTTTGCAGTATTTCCCAAGCCCGTTTTGAGTAGTTTGCTGCTACAATACGTGGGAAAATAGCCTCAATCAAATCGAGGGCTTTTGCATCCTTCATACGATTTTCTTTCAACTGATTCTTTTGACGATTTGAAAGGGTTGCATAGGCTGCTTGGTCTGTAATATCATTGAAATCATTGATGACCAACTCCCATAGGTCATTTGCAACTAGAATAGTCTTCATTTTCTTAGCCCATATATCATAGTTATGTCCATCAAAATTTGGTGGTTGCTGCCAACCTTGGCTCTCACCTTCTGCCATTTTTTCTTAGACTAGAGAAAACTGATAATGCTTAGATACCTAGGACTTATACACAATACCCACAATAAACTAACTCACTGCCCACAATAACAGGGCTCTGATACCACTTGTTGGCAAGCAAGGGTGCAACAATACAGAAACACAGATGCTGTAACTGAACAATGGACAAAATAAAAAACAGAAAAGTCACACAGAAATTTGCACAAAGACAGTAGAGAATATAAATGCAGAAAATACAGATTTATATATTTTCTTTTACTTTCCAAAAATACAAAAAATTACAGACTACTTGCTTTGTTTTACAATGCAAAATATATCACTTTGACTTTGGACTACTGTCCAATACTTCAAACTATTTAAATACCTAAACTGATGCTGACTGTGCAATGCTGTAGCTGTTGTTGTTCATTTGCTGCTTCCACACATTCTTTTCTACTTCTTGTTGTCTCCTTATTCTGTGCTGAACATTCCCTTCTTCCTCTGCTGCTGTAGGGTCTTCTTAAAATACAAAAATAAAACTAACTCCTAAAACCAACTGTTGCATTCCTTTTTGTCTTGTTTGAAATACCAAGCTAAAAAATGAGCGCTTCATTTCAAATTCAAAATTACCTACCATATTAAATTCTGGTAGGTCAAACTGCAGCAAGTTTACATTGGGGGGGCAGGTGAACAAGGTTGACAAAAGATTAAATATTTCCAACAAAATCAACTGCTAAATTCATTTCTGTTTATCAGCTAGCTAAAGTTTTTTGTAGCTTCAATTTTTGTTTTCCATTTGGTTGGATTATTCAATCTCATTGCTTATTTTTATTTCTTTGGGCTTTCTAGTGTATTTGTTTAGTTGCTTCCATTGTTTTGAGTTTTTCTTAAAATTAAACTAGTAGCTTCTAAATAATTTATCTTGTAGCAAAAACATTTCTGTAAACAATACTAACATGTGTTATTTTCTAGATGATGAGATACATCCAATTAATGGGAAACGGAAGCAAATATTGATGGATGAAGTAGATTCAATAAGAAGGAAGAGAGAAATGCCAATCTTCACAGAACATTGCAAGGCATTGGGGAGACTTGATTTTATGAAAGCATTTTTAGTGTTAAACTATGTTGCACCGTACGTTTTAGTTTGATACTGCTATGTTTTTGTGATGGTAGAAATGAGCTTCTTTTTTAATAAGGCGAAATGGTGATAATTTTTAGTATGCTAAATTCTGGTTGATTGTCATCTCAACAGATATGCATTAGAAGAAGTCTTATCAGTTGAAGATATACATGCTCTCCATGGATTAGAAATTACTGATATTGAAACAAATCTTAGGCAGGCAGTGGCCAGGAAAGGAGATCCAATACCTTCTTTTGAAGAGAAGGTGCATCTTTACGACAAATTTCTCATTTTGTTTTTCTTTGCTTTGTCCCTAAAATTCTTGCATTGTATATTATATCTATAAGAACAAAAATGTTACTTATGGGTGCCACATTTAAGAGGGCTTATTTTCAAAATGGGAAGAAGAGTTAACATGTTTGTTGTTGAACCTACTTGCAAAGAGCTAACATCTTTTCTAAATCCCTCATCTCTATTCGTAATATTTTTCAACTAAGTTGATCTCACAAGAGTCAAGCTCTCTTAATTATAATGGAGATTGATAGCCCTTGATATTAGAGTTAGACCTTCCTTTGCAAAGGAATGAAATTGCAAAATTCCTCATCTAGCCATTGTCCTATATCATACAGGTATTTCCAAGATTATCTCTTTCAAATGCCAAGGAACCGCAAGAGGCTACCATAATTTGCTTGAATCCATAAACAAAATACTCTAGTTTTTTCACATTCTCAAAAGATATGTAATTCTATTTCTTGTTATTGTTATGTATGTAATACTTGATACTTCCATTGTGACTGAATCCGGTTTTCTTCAATGTGCAAATAATTGCGTTGCTCTTCAAAGCAAGTCTCCTGGATCTCTTTAACGACAATTGTTTATTAAATAGTTGTTCCTATCTTTGTCTTTTGAAAAAACTCAGCTGCTTAAGTCTAGCCTATGTTCTGAGCAGCTATTTTATAAAACTTGTAAGGTTAGCATAATTATATATCTTCCTTGATTACAAATAAATTTCTTCATAATTGAAAAACTTGGTTTTGACAATTAATGTATTAGAAAAGCCCTTACAGTGAATAAAAATAACATTAAAACAAAACAAAAAAATCCTAAAATGCATTGAAAATAAAACCTTATACAAAAAAATCCTACTAGGTGAATGCAGAGCTCAAAAAATATAGGTGAAAGTAGCAGAATAGGAACTGTTTTTTGGTGGACAAAGCTATAAAATTGCGACCAAGTTTCTTCCAAAAATTGTGAGTTTTTTCTTAAAATCAATGAGCAATTGGTGAGTCAACGATGACTTTTTGAATAACTTAGCTGCTTCCACAAGTGACTTGCAAGTTTTGCAACCATGATTTTCTTTATTAAAAAACAACAGTTTTTCTTCAAAAAAACTTGCCTTAATTGCTAAGCTGTTTTGCTTGCTAGAATCTTTTGAGAATCATTAAACCATGAATATTGAATGCATTTACTCTTCTAAAGCACATTGCAAATGCTAAAATGGATTGTAATGCTTGCAACATGTGAAATTTTTATCATTCTGTATTGATCTAGAGTTTGCCACATTACAATTCATGGCACAAACTACCTATTTTCATGTATCTAATACAATGCCTTGTTGTCCATTGTCAATCATATCAAGGTTTGGAGCGTCGTGTAGAGTATGTATATCCTAAGATACTAGGAATATCCCCTTAACATTGGGTCTAGTTATTTGTTAAACATGTTTCATGTTGGTAAGATCATGTTGACAGCGATTTATTTCCCTGTGGACTTTAACAAATAGGTTTTTTCCTTTCTTTTCAATAACAACCTAGAGTTGCCTATTTTGATAATCTTGTATTCATGGTTTAGCCGATGTTAAATTATGTCTTTGTCAATAATGATTACCTTTGTCTTTTCTTCACTATTCATTCCCCCTGATTCTTTAAAGAAGATATCTAAATGTTGCATTCTTCCTGCCATCGAGTTTGGTTGAATTGAGGGGTCATCATAGATTTGTTTGCAAACTGCAATTTGAGAAGCTGGCTGCTGCCTATGAAAAATACCTATGATTTGGTCCTAAATCCTTCCAACTTCCACAAGTTACCCAAGAGCATTAGCTGCTAAAACATATAAAGTGTGAGAGGGCATCCTTGGCAAATGGTTTTGTACAAATGATTTCCTTGTGAGAGGCTGCCATTAACACTTTTCTAGCTGAAGCACTAAATGAATTTATAGCTGCTACCTTTGCAAACAAATTGTTCAAACCTTACTGGATGCATCATATCCAAAATGAAGTTCCACTCTATCTTGTCATAGGCTATATCCTAGTCTATCTTTGAAAACGAAGACTTTCCTTTGTTTTCCAAACCCCTTTTTTGTTCTGTTAGCACATAATCTGTACCTTTTAATATAACACAAAACAGAACAATATGTGAGACAAATTCTCTTCAAATTGGGAAGGGAAGCTCCATTATAACATAAAACTAACTGTAGATGTGAGACTATGGACAAAATCTACAAGTACACCCACTAAATCTTTGGGACTTTTTGCAAAGTGAAATAAACTAAACTATGCTTGCCCTATGTCTTTGGCCTTAGTGATAGGCACAGGATTGCGATTAGCTATTCTCTCACAAATGACATTTATATTTGGTGACTCACAACTGATGAGATCAACTACTAATCTAAACACAACACACACTTTCCTACTCGCTGAAAGCAGAAACCAACAAGTTAGTGTATACAAAGGTTTAAGGAATAAACTACTAGATAACATTAAATTTCACAAATCAAATAATTGTAGCTGCATACAAAGCTACAACTCAAACGGGGAATAACAATTCTTCACTTTCCATTCAATGAATGGAATCTAAAGACAAAGATCAGAAACACATGAACTCAAATCAAACACTTGAGCAATAATTTCATTAGTGTGAGGATAAATTATCATTAAGAAAATTGTGTGCATAAAGCACTTATTTATAAGTTTACAAATATGGTATTTTTGGACTTTGGATAAGCATGAAAATCCTCACAAAAAACAAATATTTAAAGTAGGCACACTTAAAAGTTAAAATAGCTGAAAAATAATACTTAAAAGCAAAAAGTAATCTCAATAAAGGTTTTAGATAAAAGTTGACTAAAAGGTATTTCTAGATCCTTTGTGCTACATCTAGAATTAGCTCAAATGGCTGGTTTGAAAGCTTCTTGAATCTGCTGTCAATCCCTGAAAATCAGCTTCAAATCTTTAGCAAACCTAGGAAATGTAAATTGTTGTCTCCGAACCCACAACCAATTTTTAAATTTTTGATTATTTATTCTTTTGGAAAATTATGCTTCAGTCCACATTTTGGGAGTCTCGCTGGGCAATGGAGTGAAATTCATGTGCTTTTGAACCTTTTACTTTTGTCACATACAAAATTTTCACTTTGTTTTTGCTAATTTAAAATTGACCTGCTCAAGACCTTCCACTTTTTGCTTAAATGATCAAAAGTCCATTTTTTTGTAATGTCCCTTACCCGGTTTGCTCTAAAATTCGCCTGTAGATTACATTTAGGGTTTCTTCTTTCCAAATGAATGTTCTTTTTAATGAAGTAATCTTGGTTTGAAATCTGTATTCACCATATTAATAACATTTCCACATTCACATATATCTGTTAGCATTAATACCTAGATATCCAAAATATAAGCATAATCATAAATAGTTTGCTCTAAAATTCGCCTGTAGATTACATTTAGGGTTTCTTCTTTCCAAATGAATGTTCTTTTTAATGAAGTAATCTTGGTTTGAAATCTGTATTCACCATATTAATAACATTTCCACATTCACATATATCTGTTAGCATTAATACCTAGATATCCAAAATATAAGCATAATCATAAATGTAATTTAGCAAGCAAGAGGAGTATCATGGATGGATCTGCCCGAAGCCCTCATGTTAGGCATGGGAGGTTGTCTACTGCAATCGTCCTTTCCTAACGGCTTAGTAGCTGCATCTCCCATTCACAACGACACCTCTGAAGACACTTATCCTATTAGGGGAAAAAGGAATCATAGGTTCTATAGTGGTCTCAAGGCCTACCACCCCTCCATGGCCGTAGCGGAATCCTTAAGTGGAACCCCCACCCCTCCATGGCTGTAGCGGAATCCTTAAGTGGAACCCCCACCCCTCCATGGCTGTAGCGGAATCCTTAAGTGGAACCCCCACCCCTCCATGGCCGCAGCGGAATCCTTAGGTGGGGTTTTTAGGCACCACTCATCCATGGTTCCTCTTACCTAATAGGTACAGGCACGGAGCAAACAATCTTTTAGCAATCGAATACATTTGCCTTTATTCAAGATTTATTTCATGCCTATCATTAAATATATTTTCATTTATCAAGGGTTCTTTAAGTTCATCATTTTCTAGAATAATTTTCATTATGATAAGATCAAAGAAAGCATTCTATCAATAATTAGATTAGCCATATCTATTTCTTATATTCAAAATATGCTAAATATTATTGCTAAGTGAATACATCACCTGAGTTGTTATATCTTTCCATGTTTCCTTACTTGTCTCCTTCCTTATACTGAATTGATCATACAACGAGGACAATTCATAAATATACGTAATCTACTTATGTTTATATTAAAGAGTCATCATTACTTATAATTATATATATATACTTCATATATATATATATATATATATATTTATTCTTTTACTTATATCCATTAGTATTCATATATATATGTTTATATACTTATTCTTTCCTTATTCATATATAGTTTTTATCCATTGCATATTATTCATTATAAAATTTATCTATATCTAGGCATATATACTTGTATGCCTATTAAATGATATGTATATATATTAAATGGCTCTATATTCCAATACATAACAATCATTGTTGCTGCTGTTCTGTTTTTCAATGTTTTCCCTCTTGCTTATTTTCCTTCCTTCTATTTATACCATTCAAGGTGTGACTTATGGGGGGGAATGTATTGTTTGGTGAAAGAAGTGACTTTTCATAAAATACATCCCTTTGTTAGATTTAATTGCTGCCTTTATTATCACAATAATATTTATTTTTAAAATAATATATTATTACTATAATTATGATATTTTAGATTTCTATTTATTTTATTATTTTATTTTGATGTTTTATTGAACATATTTTAACATTAAAGTATAATAATAAAACAATTTGCTAATATCTTATTATTATTTTATTCTAATGTATTACAATCTTTGATGTGTAATGATTATAATATTTATTTATTATTATTATTTTTGATGTTAAGTTATTTAATAATAGAATGTAATAACAATAATTTGCTTATATATTATTATATTGATATGATACACATTTATTTTATATTTTAATATTAATAATGCTATTTATTTTATTTATTAATTTATTTGTATTTTAACACTTGGTCTTTATAGTTTTGCTATTTCGGGGACATGACATTTTTGACTTGCTAAGCTACTTTTTTTTGCTTAAATGAGCACTTCTTGTTCTGATTTGAAGTTGACCTACTCTACCCCTTTCATTTTTTGGTTAAAGAACAAAAAACACTCTTTTTGACACACTAAGCCACATTTTTCACTTAAAAGACCCTTTTTTGTGGAAAAGAGGCCCAAGGCTTGTGGACTTGTTTTCATGGCATAACCACTTAAAGCATGCATTTGTGGACTTTTGACAATTGTATAACCTTTAAAAAGCATGCACTTTTTGGGGTTAGAGACACAACTATTGCACAACCATTGATAGGTTGAGAAAAGTAGCAACTCCACCTTACAAGTTGCGAATCCAACATTTGTAGCAT
Organism: Sequoiadendron giganteum; assembly: GCA_007115665.2. Classification (NCBI taxonomy): domain Eukaryota; kingdom Viridiplantae; phylum Streptophyta; class Pinopsida; order Cupressales; family Cupressaceae; genus Sequoiadendron; species Sequoiadendron giganteum. The sequence goes on from CM021109.1 coordinate 404,916,848, forward strand.
GTAGCCTTGAAATCCATGGGGAATATTTATTGTGAACAACGTTTAGGATGATATTGAAGTTCTTGTAGAGAATGCATAGGTGAGAATTGATCATTGCTTTGTCTCTAAAGGTGAATGAAAAAGTCTTCAACATCATTGAAATCCATCCATGCTTATTGAATATGTTTTGTAGAAACCTGATGTTGTATATTTTCATGGACAATGACAACCTTAGGCTTTGGTTCCTTATCAAACTCTTGATATTCTCCATGTTTTATGGCAACACACTATTTTGTAGGCTTATTGACAACTACTGAATCTTCAAAGTATAACTCTTCACTGATGCACATGGAAACTATTGAATAAGAAGTTGAAACATTATCAAAGAGAAAATCATCTTTGCTATTTGGTTGTGATTCCTCATTAGGATTTTGAAGAAAAAACTTCAACCTATTGCATTAGACACTCAATCTCCAAAGATGATATCTGTAATGTCCCCGATTTAGTCGTACGCTCTTCAATTGGTTTTAGCCTATTTTTGGAAACTCGTAGGCTAAGCAGAATTGGAAATTAGGGTTTCCTATTTTTTAGGAGGTTTCAGATGCAGTTTTGAAGGCTTGCGTGCGAGATTTTTTGATGCATGTTTGGTGGAGCTTTCTGGGTTTTTCGAGAGCTTTAGAATGGTGTAACATGCATCTCCATCTGACAACCTTTTCAGGCACTTACTATTTATAGTAAGTCATGTTGGCTTCCTGGTTTGTGTTCAAAAGGCGTTTGGAAACACTTACTATTTATAGTAAGTCATGATACTACTCGGTGTTCAGAAAAAGTTTTGCAAACTTACTATTTATAGCAGTTTTCTATTTTTGGTAAGTCTATCTTTTATCAGTATCATTCTAGCAGCAACTTAATCATTTGCAGTTCAGTGTGGTTGACCAGTTTGGCTTTTTGATGGTTTTGAAGTTAACTTACTATTTTTGGCATTCGCTATTTTTAGTAAGTCCATTTATGGCAATGGCATCATCATCAACTTGGTTTAGCTTGGAAAACATCAATTTGCTAATTTTAGCAGTTTGTCAGTTTCAGCTTGGGCATTGCTCTTGGCTACCTCTTTGGACTAAGTTCTATACTTAGTCAATTTTATGTTCTGAAGTTGTACCCCATGCCTAGGCTTGATGACTTCAAGTCGTTTTTAAAAAGGGGACATAAAGGGTTTGATTTGAGCATTTAATATTTATATTAAATGTTTTGTGCAACTTAAAGGTGGACGCCTAGAGGATGATAAGTAATGTTTTATTAATTCTAATAAAGTAAATGCTTGAGAGGTGGCGTCCCTTGGAGGAAATTGAAGAGTTCTTGGGGGAGTTTCAAGTTGATTCATTTTCCAATTGAAGAGTCTATTTATTGATGCATTGCTTATTCATTCTCATCTTTGGAAAATATTGTAAAGTTATGTTGTTGGTTTGAAATCCAGAATCCGGCTAACAGAAAGCTTAGCAAATTTACTCCAATCTTCGGGCTTGAAACTATGGTTCTCTGGATGGTGATTTGAGAGTGTACTTCATCCAGAAGTACATATTGAGCATTACTGTGGAGTTTTGGTGAGATATTTCCAGTTTTCATGTTGTTGGTTATTGTTTGGCTGAAAGAGATTTTCATATACAGCTTTTGGTATGATTTTTATTTGCTTCTGAGTATCGAAGCAATGGATTTCTATGGCATGGGCGCCCCTTTCCATGCAATTTCAGATTTTAATTTGAAGTTTCTGTTTTTTAAATGAAGTTCACCCCTTTTTGAGGCCATACCTTGCTTGGGGCTGTCTTGGAGTTCGTGTTTAATTATTTGGAGAGCTTTTGATACAGTTTTGGTGTTGGACATTGGGCGCCATCCTCCTAGAAAGCTTTTACAATTTATTTCAGGTCATTCAGAGGAGTTTTGAGGGTGCAATGAACATTTTGGTGATAGCATAGTTGCTGGTAATGCTTTTTCAGATTGCTGTTTTTTATATCAGATTTATTTCAATTTCTGATTTTGGTTTCTATCTTCAATAATTGAGAGATTATCAAGTGGGAGATTATCTATTTCATTGTGCTTTGTAAAGATTGTAATAACACTTGAAAATTGTAGTTGTTTTTCATTGTAAGACTATAAACAGTAGTATTGTTCCAGTCATTTAACTTGCTGCATATTTTAGTGTTAATTTTTACATATTTGTAACCCCAGGATGGTTTACCGCCAGTGTGGAGAAAGAACAAACTAATCTCTCATTTATCACCCACTGAAAAGTGGCGAATTCCCACTATTGAGTGGATGCCTGCCGCAGCGGATGAATTAGTTTGAAATTGTAATGCTCTTTCCCCCCACTAATTTAAGTGGTAGCATGAAATCTCTCATGGCTGGTTCATCGCCTTTTTTTGTTTTCAATTGTATTTACTTTCAGTTATAATTCAGTTTCCTCCGCCATATGTTAGCACCTCACCCACATTGGGTCTTGTGTGCACATTCTTGGCGTTGAGTGTGTTTCATTTGGTTCTCTTTTGAAGCTAACACTAATCAATTGGCGTAGTGCTGGTTTGTGTTGTGAAAACATTGAGAAAAAATTAAGAGGCACATTTCAATAACAATTGAGTCCGTCATGTCCCCTTTTTCGAATTAAGATAATTAATAATATTATTTAAGTTGGGCCTAATAATTTCTAATTTTAATGGCAACTTAATAATATTATTATAATTAAAATAAAAGGTTTTCTTAAACACTAGTATTAAAATAAAAAATAAAATAAAGTAAGAATTTAAAGTATTGTTAAATACTTGTAGGGAAATTTAGGACCCAAGGCCCAATTTGGAATGGTATATCAAATAATTGCCTATCTTCATTTGAAGATCATCATCGAAGCTATCCTTTGCATACTACTTTCAGATTTGAACAATTGTTCAATCTTGAGATCATCCAAGGACGAAAACCCTTGGCGTGTTCAAACCCTAGAGGACAAAAACCCTCTCAGGTTCCATCATATTGGATCAAGGAGAAAAACCCTTCTTTCCAATTCAGGGTGTTGCAGATTTTCAAGGTTTCAAGCATATTCTAGCAGCAACCTAGTGTGAGTTGCAAGCAAATTTCCATATCAGTGTTATTGTTGAAGAATTTTGAATTTCAGTTGGTCATTGTATGTATGAATTTATACAATTCAGTCTTGAGGACATATTCAGATATATATTTATTGGATGCTGCTGTATGGAGTTGCTTATGCAGATGATATATAATATCTCATGATATTTTTCCAGTGAATAATATATTATTCTATTATATCTTCCAGCGACTCTTTTGAAATTATCATATACTAATATATGTGTATTTTTAAAGCTATCGCTGCAGTTTGATATCAATATATATGCTCAAATGAAAGATTGGTATTGATTGGTGCATTATTTCCTTGAATTGCCAGTCGTACACTTTCATAAGTCAACCCCTATGCCTAGAGGGGACAATTTCTGATGCAGGAATCGTTTTGTCTGGCTTTATTATATTTTATCAGCTTGGAGAGCTTCTTCTAACGACCGTACATGTTCTAAAGGGAGAATATCATAATTAGTGAACTTGAGGAATCACAGCCTTAGGAAATACTTTGTCTGCTGTACTATTTGTATTTTGGCAAGCAGTATAATATGAAGTGGGTCCCAGCCACAGGATATTGAGGGTTTAATAATGCTGTACAGGTTTGCTGCTACATTTGCACTTTAATTTGACAAAGGTTGCTTTCTAAAGTTATTAAGCTGCCTTCCTTTACATAAAAAACAATGTATGATAGGAGGGTGCCGTAAAAAGGGAATAGCTGCCATACAAATTGAATCAGGCTGTTGTCTTATTCCAGACTGATATTAACATTCTTGTGAGTTATGTATTACTGTTTATTACCAGTATATGCTGTTTGTATAATTACATTACTGTTTTCATCATCATCACAGGTGAAGTTATCAGTTTATTAGTTCTAACAGCTGCATATTATACTGCTGTTTATCTGTGGTATTAATGGGTTGATAGTAGTATTCATTCAATACTGTTTGCAGCAATACAGTAGTAAACAGTGTCCACAGTTGAATATTATATGAGTAGGCATATTACTGTATACATCAAACTATGAATGTTGATTACCATATTGTGCATTAGTATTATCAATTATAGAGTTGGCAATAACACTCTTTTCAGCGAGATTTGACACCTATCTTGGTATTCATTTATTATTTCAGTTTGCACACACAATTAGAAAATTTGTCAAATTCTTAGATTTTTCAATTAAGGGCATCTCAGAGACACTTGAGTGCATGGAATTTCCTTAGAATTATCATGAGAAGATTCACACAATCCTTTGAATGAAAAGAAAATACTTGATTCATTGTCTCCTTGTGTCACTAATATTCTTTTGCTTAGTAGTAAGAATTAGAACACAACTTTGCTCTTTTGTTACTTTTGAGATCTTGTCTCCCTTAGAGAATATATGACATACTTGTGTAATAATATGGTTATCTTCAATCAACATTTTTTCATCTCCCTTGAAGAACTTGAGCAAAGCTTGTAGAGCAAGCAAAACTTCTGAGTATTTTTTGAAACCTAAGAAAGCAGGGAAATAGATGCTCACTTGAGAATAGTGTTGCTTCATTTGTTGTTCCATCTGTACCTCGACATCCTTTGCTTTTTATTTATCTTTTTCATGCTTGTTTTCAACTTGTCAATTTTGGGAACACATGAAGGCATCCAATGTATGACAATGCAAAATGTTTTTCATTTTATCAATATCGGGCCAAATTAAGTACCATTGGGTTCATCTAGTAAATGGCGAGGGTCACTCAAAATACCTTGATCTACAATGTGAACTACTAGAAGTTGTGTGATCCTCTATGTTTCTAGACAACTTTTTCCATTATGCCTACGTGTCTTGTGAAATCTACGATATTTATAAATTGGAGAAGTGCTTTCAAAATTATACTTGCTAATGCTATTGACAAATGTGGCCTATTATTGTTGATGTAAGGAGGATTGTTGTTCCTTCTCGTACATGGACCTTGATATTATTGGATTGGAACTATTTGGGGCATTTGCCTCTTGATGATTGTAACATCATTAAACACCCTTTGCAATAATGGATCAACTAAAGTTTGAGCTAACGGCCTTATTGCTTCTCATCTGATTTTTCTTGTAATGAACTTATTGTCTTACAATTCAATTGCATGTTCTTGAGCCTTTGTTAAATTATCTTCCCAACTTGTATTAATGAAGAATACAATATTATGTGACAACACATTGATAAAGCAACTCAGAAGAATCTCGAGGAATGGCTTCAAAGCAATGTTGATTCTAGTGACTAGATGATTGTATCTTACAATGAACTCTTTGGTAGGTTCATTATCATCTTTCTTGGCACAAGATATGACTGTCCTTGGTTGGTTTGAAGCATGCCAATTTTTTTTTGATGCATAAATTCCCAATGAATGATTGAGTCTATAGTAAGATGATGGAATGAATTTGTTGTACCTCCCATCGAAGTCTCCACATACAAGTGAATGATGATATCTTCATGAACTACACCCAATATATCACATGTTGTTGTGAATGTTGAAAGATGATTATCTAAATGCTTGTTACCATCACCAATTTTTTTTGTAAAAGCCTTTCTTGATCCAGGTGGAAGTTCATGATGTGCCACTAGGACTAAAGATTGATATTGTCTCCCCAAGTTAAGGAAATAGGAGGCGGACCATTGTTATTGTTCTGTTGATCATGGATCGTTTGAAGCCATCCAATATGTATTCATCATATTCAATCCGATTTAAATTAGGTTGAAGCACTAGAGCATTAGGACCATGAATGGTCATTCACTGCAATAGGACAACTGAATTCTTTTCTTGTGCTCCATGGTGGGTGCCAAAAATTGTTAACATTTTAATTTGTACCATTTAGCACAACCAAAGTGGAATACTATGTGAGGTAAAACTTTCTTCTAGTTGGAAGGAGAAGCTCCCTTATAACATAAATCTAAGGCTGGATGTGAGAATATGGACAAAATCTACAAGTATTCATACTATACATAATAAATCTCTTAGGTGTTTTGTGAAGTGGTGTAAAATACCCTTCCCGGATGTGTATAGTTTTTGCGATGTTTTCAGTTTGCTATATGTTCCATTTTATCAAACTAGGATCATGATATTGCATATATTAATATAACAATAAAACTTCAAGAGAAATGCCCATACAATTCTGGTAATCAGACTTTTCATTTCATTACTCATGCATTGGACTGAACAAGAATTAATGACTACAGAAATAAGTTTCAGTCTTATATAGACTCAGACTGTCCATCCATTCATAACAGGTACATCATTATTTGCGCCCAGAAACGTACAGCAGATCTGAAGAGTTGCAATATTCACCAATAAATCTGATAACAGCAATATTAAGAATGAGACAATAGCTTCAGACCTGGTTATTGATATGCTATGTTTGGAAATGATGATAGCAACTTGCTGATGGGATAAATATGCTGCAGACCTACACGTCCAACATCCAAATGCTCATACGACCCTCATAAAGGCAGGACATCACCTTCAGAACCTCACGTAGATGCCCAGAGAGTACCCACGTCCAGTATAAGTCAGAAATATGTTGACTGAAGCTCACGTCTTCTTCTGAAATGTTCATACACTCATCAACAAGGGGTCCCATGGTTACAGCTGGTTGAGTATGGTGATTCTGAGAACCCACAACCTCCTTAGGATGCTCACGGTTTGTCCCTAACACCCACGACTCTGCTTATGATTAAACAATACACCATTGTAACCCCTGAGACTCACATGCTTTTATTAAAAGTTGCGACTCAATCACCAAAGGCTGCGGAAGTAAATGAAGCTGCTCGAGCCCCCCTTAAGATATAAATCGATTCCTCCTTTTACTTTGCTTAAGGCGGTACAGTCCAAAGTATCAACCTCCTTTAAGCTAGCCGCTAATTATCCAATTTGTCTCATCCACCCTCATTCATTTGTCCCTTTCTGTACTTTGTTTTACCTGTTACCTCCCTTTGTCTTTAATGCCACGTCAGTCCCAGTTTGTCTGTTTCCGCAACTTTGTCTTATATGCTGTTCAATAGGCTGCGGCAGTGATAAGGATGAATACGGCTGTAGGGAAATTGTTTGAAATGCCTAGCTTCCTCGAATATTATCGACCCCTTTTGATATTAATTGCAACCGCTTATAGGAAGACCAGAATATAAACCTTATTCCCCAAATCATATAAAATCATACCATAGTTGCCGCGGGACTGGTACTGGTATTGGTACGGGAGACTGGTACCGGTACTGGTACGGCTTTTTTTTGAAAATAGGAGATGGGGGTATTTGGAGACGCCATTTTTTTTAATATAAATAAAAAATAAAAAATTAATAATTTATAAAAAATCTGAACATAAATTTAATAATTTATAGAAAATCTGAAAATATGATGACATTGAACTTTCAAAACAATAATTTAATCACTTTTAGACGCATCAAATACATTATGCTTTAATTTTTAGCGGGAGACATCATTTTTTGCAGCAGGAGACAACAGGGTGCTCGGAAAACTTCGGCATAAGTTTCTAGCCTCCTGGAGAAGTCTCCGGAGACGGTACCGGTAGCCAAGACGCGTCTCCGTCTCCGAGACGCGTCTTTGAGGGGGGGAGACACGTCTCTCGGCAACTATGAATCATACATACATCACAATATCAAATTAACTCCTGAAAGGCTGAAACCTTGCCTGCTAATATAAAATCTTCCCACTAAATTTTGTAATCTGAGATATTTTCATAACCGGAATAATCCTGGGAATTTAACTCCTGACAAATATCAATCTTCCTGATGCTTGGATCAGCAATACTCTGAAATTAACTTCTCATCAAGACCCTTATATCTGAAAAGAAACCCACAAATTTCAAAACCAATCGTTATTGTGCAAATATGAATCTTGAGTGAATTTGCCAATCGCCAACTAGGGAGGAATCTTTCACCACCGAAATTGGAACCCATAGGAATTCCACTGAGGGTTTTTGACTCCGAAGAGTTTCACCTGAAACCAAACCAATAATAATAATCTTTGCATAATGAGAAAATGAGCTCTTGAGTCCTTTTTATAACACCTTTTAGGGTTTTCCCACCAAAATCAGTTAACATTTTATTATAAAGTGATTTTATTAATTTAACTTTTAAATATTCCCCAACGTCACTTTATAACACCATCCTATTTAATCCTTTAAAATCACCTTTATAATTGTATTTTTGCAGGCGACATTTGTAATGAACCTTGCTACTTCTAATCTAAACTTTTGCTCTCAAGGAATATCGTAAGGGTTACCAAAGGCAAAACAAAGATCTTGGTTACTATAACTTTCTAACATGTTAGGATTTTTCACCTAAAGGAGATGGAATAGACCAAAATGTGAATGTTCACACTTCTTAAACCATTGTAGAAATTCCCTTCAAATCTGGCCTAAGTTGGCCTCAAAGTATTTTGTCAAACACTTCACTTGCAACCTCTTAACTAACTGTTTCTGAGTTTTCAGTTTGCTTGCTTGTCTTCAATTGGTTTCAAATGAATGTAAATGCTTTGCAATCAACACTATAATAACTAGGCAATGATCTAAAATTATAATGCAACCTTTTTGTCTTTTTGGATGCAAATACATGAACATCTACATAAGAAAAGAGCACCTACAGCCAAGTAACATTTTTACAAACACTTGGCATGCATACTCAGAATATAATCAATCTGAGCATTACATCAACAACTATCATGCAAGTTATTTCTCCTTTATTGAATGCAAATCTCTAGTACAATACTAATGTAAAATAGCCAAGACTCTTGGCTTCACAATGCAACTCTATTACAATGCCAAATCTGATTTTCTGAGTATTCATTTACAGCAGCAACTATAATGCCTATGATGACAATGCATACTATTTTGTGTTGATGTTGTAGCTTTGGGCTACATACTTCTGCCTTGCTTGTTGAACAATAAATTTCATATCGTCTAACGGCTATTTATTTATTGCATCTATTAAAGTGAAGAGGCGCTTCACTTGGCATAATATTTATTATTTATTTGGGCCGACTTCTTTATGATGGCCGACCTATTTAATTATTGGAAATTCTTAATGAGGCCGACCTCTGATCATCAAGTTCATTCATTCATATTCGCACTCCTAGAAGAAGTTTGCACTTGAGCAGCAGATCATCATCTTGAGCAGCAGATCATCATATTGTTGCAGCAGATCGAATTCAAGAAGAAACATATATATTTTGTATCTTCGCATCTAGGAGAGGTGCTATTATTCATTGTATCAAATTCGGCCTTGTGTTGGGCTTGAGTTGTAAGCAGATTTCTGTTCTTATTCCTTGAATATATAAGCGATATATTTGCTGGGTTTTTTCCCTTCGAGTTGGAGGGTTTTCCTAGGGTATCTTGTGGTGTTCATTGCCTTATGTGTCGCAATTTTTGCTTATCGAATTTATGATCCTAAAACTAACATGGTATCAGAGCGGGTTTAAAGAAGATCGTGATTAGATTTATATAAGCAGCGCTCTCATCCACTCTTGTTCTCATCTTCTTGCATCTATCTCACCTTCAAAATGGTGAACGGGCTCAAGATCGAAGATAGGCTTGAAGGTGCTTCCAACTTCACCTCTTGGAAGTTTATAGTGATGCTTGCATTGGAAGAAAGTGAGCTTGTTGAGTTCGTGGAGGGCGAAGTTCCCGAACCTTTCGATGAAAATGAGAAGCCACAATGGAAGAAGAATGGCACAAAGGCGAAAAAGATTTTGGTTGATTTCGTGAAGGACCACCTTGTGCCAATTATCTCACAATTGAAGACAACAAGAGAAATGTTCGAAACCTTGGAGGAAATGTATGAGTTCAATAACACAAGTAGAGCTCTTGCCTTGAAGCAACAACTTCATCATGTCAAGATGGCGAAAGGAGATTCTGTCATGTCCTTCTTCATGAAGATCATTGAATTGAGAGATCAACTCTCTACCATTGGGCATATGGTTGATGATAAGGATTTGGCCATGTTGGCTCTTAATGGTCTTCCTAAATCTTGGGAACCATATATCCAAGGCATTAGTGCGAGATTAAAGCTACCTAAGTTTGATCGCTTGAGGGCAGATTGCATTCAAGAGGAATCGAGATTAGCAGCAAGAGGCAATGGGCAAAGTTCTACCAATGAGGAGATTCATGTACTTGCTGCTCAATCTTCGAAGAAGAGAGGAAGAGAAGGAAAGAAAGGCTACTTCAAGAGGAATAAAGATAGAAGATTTGATGGTGCTCCTGCATCTAAGAAGAAGAAGGATCTTTCGCACATATACAGTGTTTTAGAGGTGACAAGTTTGGTCACTATGCAAAGGATTGCCCAACTAGACCATATCAGCATGCTTCAATTGCGGATACGGATAAGATCTCTTCTCTAAAGGATTCAAGTGAATTTCTATTCTATTCTGCCTTATCAAGCAATGCTCCAGCAGATAGCAACACTTGGTTTATTGATAGTGGCGCCTCTCGTCACAGCACTGGATTTAGAGAACATCTTTCAGATTTGGTGATGAGAGATACAAGTGTTCAAGTCATAATTGGAGATGATGCATGTTATTCAGTGAAAGGTGTTGGGACCTCCACTCTTCACTTAGATTCCGACATCTCCTTGTAGTTGAGTGATGTACTATTTGTACCAGGCATCAAGCGGAACCTTATCTCTATTTCAGCCTTGGAGGACAAGGCATATCAAGTTGCATTCTTTGAAGGTAAAATTCTTGCATGGCCGAAGAACTCTAGCATCAAGTTAGCTCGAGTGATTGGTGTTCAGCAAGAATGTCTCTATAGACTTTCCACTCGTCCACTACAAGCTTTGTTGCATGATACATCAAGTTCGTGTGAGCTTTGGCATAGAAGACTTGCTCACATTCACTTGCGAGCGCTTCCAACCATGGAGAAGATGGTCACCGGCATTCCTAAACTCAGCCAGGAGCATGAAGGTACTTGCCGAGGATGCGCATTGGGTAAGAATACTAAAGGACCCTTTCATATTAGTGAAAGTAGATCCAAATGCATTCTAGATCTTGTTCATTCTGATTTGTGTGGTCCAATGTCTGTTGCTTCATTGAGTGGTTTTTTGTATTGTGTAATTTTTATGGATGACTACTCTAGAAAGACTTGGATTTATTTCTTAAAGACTAAAGAATCTGAGGAAGTACTTGAGAGATTCAAGGAATTTAAAGCTCAAGTAGAGAACTTGTTTGTGAAGAGGATCAAAGTTTTGAGATCTGACAACGGAGGAGAATACATCTTTGGAAGCTTTTGTAACTTTTGTGTTGAAGCAGGAATTAAGAGGGAGTTTTGTGTTCCCTACAATCCACGACAAAACGGTGTTGCAGAAAGGAAGAACATATCTATTGTAGAGCAGCTAAGGCCATGCTTCATGATCAAGATTTGCAAATCTTCCTTTGGGCCGAAGCTTCTAGGACAGCTGTGTATGTTCTAAATCGGAGCCCTCATCGTATCTTGGAGAACATGACTCCTGAAGAAGCTTTCATAGGTGTGAAGCCTGAAGTCAGCCATTTGAGAATATTTGGTTGTCTTGTGTATGTTCATGTCCCTAAAGATAAAAGGACAAAATTGGAACCATCTAGCAAGAAGGGAATATTTGTGGGCTACAGTGAGTCTTCAAAAGCCTACAGGATTTACATTCCATGTCAGAAACTGATAGAGATCAGCAAGGATGTTACATTTGAAGAAGATGTTGCATTCAAGAGATCTAAAGGCTCTCACATGGAGATAGACAATGAAGACGAAGAGTCTCCTCGGGACATGGAAGTTGACCATACTCCTGAGATTTAGAGGGAGGCTACTAATTCTAAAGAAGATGATGATCCAGTTGAGCCTTTGGAACCTACTGATGGGCCTACAAACATTGTTATTGGTCGAAAGAGACCTCTATGGGCTAGGCAAACAATGCAGGAGGTAGAAAAATTTGCAGCCCCTAGAGGAACATTTAGAGAAACCAAAAGACCTCAGAAGTTTTCAAGCTATGTTGCATTGATGAGTCAAATCATTGAGTTTGAACCTTCCAGTGTTGAGGAAGCTACAAGTCAGCAAGTATGGAGAGATGCTATGGCCGAAGAATATGAATCTATCCTCAAGAACGATGTTTGGGACATTGTACCTAGACTAGAAGGCAAATTTGTTGTATCTTCTAAGTGGCTTTTCAAGATCAAGCATGCGGCTGATGGAAGCATTGAGAAGTACAAGGCTAGATTTGTGGCTAGGGGGTTCTCTCAGAAAGAGGGAATAGATTATGAAGAAACATTTGCTCCAGTTGCTCGTTATACCTCCATCAGGACTATCATTGCTATTGCAGTGGCTAAAGGATGGAAGTTACACCAGATGGACGTGAAGACAATATTTCTAAATAGTGTAATTGAAGAAGAGGCATACATTGAGCAACCTGATGGATTCGAGGTTCATGGGAAGGAGTCTCATGTTTGCAGATTGAAGAAGGCTTTTTATGGCCTTAAGCAGGCTCCTCGTGCTTGGTATGAGAGGATTGATTGATACCTGCTGAGCTTGGGCTTCTCCAAGAATGATGCTGATTCAAACCTATATTTCAAGGTAATTAATGGTGAGGCAGTGATCTTGGTTCTCTATGTTGATGATCTATTTCTTATTGGAGAAGAACACCTCATTATCAAATGCAAGAAGGAGTTGGCTTCTGAATTTGAAATGAAGGATCTTAAGTACATGCAATACTTTCTTGGTTTAGAAGTATGGCAGAGGCCTAATGAGATCATTCAAGTCAAGAGAAGTATACAATAGACATCTTGAAGAGATTTGGTATGATGGATCGCAAATCCATGTCTACACCGATGAAAACCAATTTTTAGAAGTTAAAAGAAGTTGCAGCTAGTTCAAATCTGGTGGATCCTACTATGTATAGGCAGTTGATTGGATCATTGATGTATCTAGTCAATACTAGACCGGATATTTGCTATACAGTGAGTGCACTTAGTTAGTTCATGTGTGAACCAAGGCAAATACACCTAGTTGCAGCAAAGCATATCCTGAGATACTTGCGTGGCACAGTTGGGTATGGCTTGAGATATTCTTCTGGTGTAGACTTGAAGCTGCATGGTTATATTGATTCTGATTGGGCAGGTTGTGTTGTTGATTGGAAGAGCACCTCTGGATGTTGTTTCAGTTTGGGGTCTGTGATGATCTCCTAGTGTAGCAAGAAGCAGTCTTCAATGGCACTAAGCACCACAGAGGCCGAGTACATTGCAGCGTGTGTGGCAGCTCGAGAAGCAGTGTGGCTTCGGAAGCTCCTTGCAGGATTGTTTGGACATTCATTGGAGCCGACTATCTTTCATTGTGATAATCAAAGCCGTGTGAAGCTTTCTGTCAATCCACTGTTTCATGACAGAACCAAACATGTTGAGATCAAATACCACTATATCAGAGATATGGTATTGAGGAAAGCAATCCAGTTGAGATACATTAGCACTGATGAGAAGACGACTGACATTCTCAGCAAGCCCCTCTCCAAAGTAAAGTTTGTGTACTTCCGAGACAAGTTTGGTATTGTGGAGAATGAAGCCCTAACTGAGAAGGAGACTCAGCTTCAGTGATCTTCTGGAATTCGCTTTAGTGCATCTTTCTCTGTTAGAGAAATTTGAGATGTAAGCCCTTGTTTTCCACCCTTTGGGAGTAGCCATGGTGGATGTCATGTTGAGTGACTCCATGACAACATCACGTGAGAGAGTCTGTGGTGATTTTCTTGTACTTGTGTTTATTCACCCTTGGGGAGTATCCATGGTGAACGTCATGTTGAGATGACGACGTCATGTTGAGTGATTCCGTGATGGACACTTGTGCACATATGCTTTACCATACATGGGAGTAGCCATGATGGTTGATATCACGATTCAGTGAATCTGTGATGAGCCCTTTCCACATATGGGTTGTTACACCCCGATTGTATAGCTACTATTGCATAGGGCAATTGATTGTAATGTTTGAATCTTTGAGATGAATAAAACGTGTGTTTATTATTAAAATGAATGTGTTATATTTAAATGATTGTCTCATTTGATACTTTTATTAGTGTAATTCTTGTTTAAATGATGCATGCAAGTTATGGAGTAATGAATATTCTAACTTAAGATGTTTTATTGATGTTGTGAACAATTACTTGCCGATATGGTATGTCTATGGATGCAGGAACAGGAACTATTCCTCCTTGCAGAGGGGAGACATCACTCGGGAGAGGGGCTTGGTCGGGTAACCGGTAAAGTAAATCAATTGAGCATACACACACACACCTTAGACTGAGTAAACCAAGTCAGTTTTGTTAGAATATAAGGTAAGTCATCCATAGCTTGTATGTCTTGCGAGTAGAGGTCTTGACTGCTTCTGTGTGTGAAGTTTATTCTTGTGCTTGATTGTGAGATTATGATCATCATGGTGGTATCATGTTTGGATGTGAACGTCGGAAGTAAGCATATAAACACATATATAGTATATATACGTATCTGTAGGTATAATCATATTGATACAAGCGTAATTGGCTAATGGACTTGTCATACGAATGTATCGATATGATATACGTACGTATACGTATACATTGAGGATTATACTCCAATATATATATTGAAAGTATGCCGACTGGTTCGCAATATATGTATTCGACAATTAAATATGTATACGTATATATATTTATATTTGTTAAATATAAATATATTTATATAAGTAATTATATATAATATTATTATAGTTATATTAAAATATATAAGTATATTAAATACTCGGGTATTTAAATATTTATATGTTTAATATTTAAAAGAACTATAATAATATTTATATAATAAAATATATAAATGTATTTATTTAAATATTCTAAAACTCTTAAGTGTAAAATTAAAAGATTTAAATCTTTTAATTAGAGTAAATATTATAAAGCAATTTTGGAGAAATAATATTATATTTGAATAAAATAAAGATCTTGGGAAATAAAAGACTTCTATAGTCACTTGGTAAATAATATATATAATTACCATGAGAAAGTAAATGAATTCGACTTCTATAGTCTTTTGGGGAAAATCGTATGAAATATTTCAAGGGAAATAAATGATTTTACATTGGACATCATGTGAGCTTTATCGAATATTTTAAATAAAGCTATGAGTTACGAATTTCCTTCACCGTGGAGAAGAAGAGAAAACACGCCAATGTTTAATTAGCAAAATCAAAAACCTTTGGAAATGTTAAAAACAGGAAATAAGGAAATGCGCGGTTGCAAAACGCACGCACAAGACCAGGTTGCGATTTGCAGAGACTCCATTCCGAGATGTGTGAGGGGACCCGAGGGTTTAGGCCAGGTGGGGCGTAGTATGCAGTGACGTTTTCCTTGCAAGAATGTATTCCGCCATTTTTTGGATGCCTCTGCTGAGCACGCTTGTAGGTGTCTCTCAGCTGTATTTTACCATGTGAGTTGAAAAATTCTCCCTGGATAAAGGTCTAATCATCTTAAAAATTGCTGAGTAACTTGCTAAATAGTTGCCACTTCATGAATTGACTTATTCAAATATATAAGGTGTCAATTCTCATGCCAAAATGGTAGCAGGCATGAGAATTCAAAATCTATATATAGAGCTCTTCACTTTGTTATTTTTACAAAATTTACATCTGCCTTTGCTAATTCCGAATTTTCCTTTGAGAGCCACAATTCCCCATTGCCATTTTGTTTCAGCCTTGTGAAACTCATTGCTGCTTAAATACATATACGTATTTGCTGTAGTAACCATTTTGACAGTAATCAACATTACCAATCACCATTGTTCAGTCGTTCTGAGCCTTAGAGAAAAACAAGGGTAATAGTAACTGAGTAGGATATTCAATAAGAGAGCACCGTTGAGAAAGGGAGAGAGGAATTTAGTTGGAAGCATTCGCCTTCAACTTCGTGAAACACAGCTGTATACATTGGGAGTTTGAGGAATTGATTACTTCCAGCTGGAAAGAAGCTTATACAGGCATGAAAATTTCTTATTGTATTTTGTTTCTCTTAATACTTGTGCTGAATCTAGGAAATAAACTAGATAAATGATTGATTGGCTTTTTTTTGAAATTGAATGGCAAGACGCAAGTGCTTGAATAGAATCATATAGATAATATGTTAATGAATGCATTTACTTCTAAAGAAAGAGTAAAAGGGCATATTTTTGTAACCACATTGTAAATGTGTTAATGATTGCATTGACTTCTAGTGAAAGAGTAAAAGGGCATAATTATGTAACCACATTGGGTGTATTATCTCTGTATATGGAGAATAAGGGTTATCTAGTTATCATATACTAGGAATGAAATGAAGATAGTGGTCTAGAAAGGTCTTTTTCAGCTTAAGTTATAGGGATAACTGAGGTAAGCTAAAAGTACTCCTAGGATAAAGATTTCCTGATTATGAGGAATGGTATAAGACCCTTGTAGACTGCTTCGTTTCTAAGTAGATTGTTTGAAGGTAGGTTGTCTGAAACAGGATATACCTCCCTTATGTAACTATTTGAAGTAGAATGTCTAAAGGTAGGTAATCTGAAACATGATATACCTATCTTGTGTAAATTTCTTAGAAGAATGTTGTAGGTTAGTCTGGGATAAAAGATTATCCAAAAGTAAAGGATGATACCTACGCATAGTGTAAGATAGCCTTAAGTCAAATCGGCCCTGAGTAGTGTATATGATAGATGACCTTCATTCGAAGTACTGAATGAGAATACTTTGGCCAAAGTAGTGGAAGGTACGACATCCACTTAGATGTGAGATAGTTGAGACTACATTGTCAATTCATTGTGATCCATCATGCTAGTTCGGGATTGTGAAATAGCAAGTTCTAGATGTATAGGACACAACACTATGCTCAGTTGGGTTGTCGCAGCCGGTTACTTTACCAATCTCTTCGTTCGAAGGGAGGGCCATCTATCGAATGATAGATATGCGGGGGACTGCATTAACAGTCCGTGGTTGGCAGAAAAGCGCTTGAGTGATGTTTCTCCTCCACAGCAGGCGACAGATACACCAAGATTTGAAAGGAAGGGAACCTGGATCGTCTTACTACTATTTGTGCAAAACCTTACGAGCTATGTATGTAAATGTTTTACTTTTGTACTTTGATTTATATTTACAATGAAAATGGAGTTCATGTGGAAATATATATTGTAACTTGCAAGTATTTATCAATAAAGAAAAGAAGAATTTTATTGTAATGTCTTTGTTACTTATTACTTTTATATGTTTGAAATGAAATGTTGGAAAATTTTTAAATTACCCAAGGATGGGGTCGTTACATGGGTGTAGCCATTGTGGGTGTCATGTTGAGAGATTCCATGATAGTGTGTATCGGAAGTATTCCTCCCTAGCTAAGAGGGAGTGTTGATGTTGTAGCTTCGGGCTACATACTTCCACCTTGCTTGTTGAACAATAAATTTCAGATAGCCTAACGACTATTTATTTATTGCATCTATTAAAGTGAAGAGGCGCTTCACTTGGCATAATATTTATCGATAAGTAGGAGGTTTCTTCCACAGCGTGTCAAATTATGATATTGCTATCAGGATTCAACTGTGTAGTTTTCGAGTCAAGCTCATTGACCCATGATTCATGAGTAGTGGTTCACAAGAACCCATCTCTCATGATAATGAATGGTCCACTTAGCACTCATTGCATCTAGGTGATGCTGACAGAGGTGAAGCATTGGTCCGTTTCGGGAGGTCACCCATCCCAGTACTGCTCAAGCTTGAAAGTGGACCATTCATTATCATGAGAGATGGGTTCTTGTGAACCACTACTCATGAATCATGGGTCAATGAGTTTGACTCGAAAACTACACAGTTGAATCCTGATAGCAATATCATAATAATATTTATTATTTATTTGGGCCGACTTCTTTATGATGGCCGACCTATTTAATTATTGGAAATTCTTAATGAGGCTGACCTCATGAAGAGTCACATTGTTTTGTATAAATACAAGGTGATGATCTCTCATTTGATCATCAAGTTCATTCATTCATATTCACACTCCTAGAAGAAGTTCGCACTTGAGCAGCAAATCATCATATTGGTGCAGCAGATCGAATTCAAGAAGAAACATATATATTTTGTATCTTCGCATCTATGAGAGGTGCTATTATTCATTGTATCAAATTCGACCTTGTGTTGGGCCTGAGTTGTAAGCAGATTTCTGCTCTTATTCCTTGAATATATAAGCGATATATTTGTTGGGTTTTTTCCCCTCGAGTTGGAGGGTTTTCCCAAGGTATCTTTTGGTGTTCATTGCCTTATGTGTTGCAATTTCTGCTTAACGAATTTCTGATCCTAAAACTAACATTTTGTAAATGCAAGAAGAACTTGGTATTAGTGGCGCCCAATATTGCTGATGAAGAAACAATCAAAATGCAATGAAAAGAGCACCTTCCAAGCCCAAATCGAAACCTCCTACCAATCGCCCCTGTTTTGATGTAAATGTAATAAATAAAATATTCACAGCCTTCTAGTCTCCTTTCTAATCTCCAAAAATCATCACAAGACCTCCACAAAATGAGTGCTCCACTTAGAGAAAGAAATCAATGCATCCAAGAGGCTCCATGAACAAAATCATCCCTTTCTAGTAAGCTGAAGTGTTGACTGGAAATTATAATCAGAATATTATTTTATGCAAATCAACCCTATAGCTGAAGATGTGAAGTGATCTCAAGCTGCAAAATGATCTCCTTCATCTCTAATCGAACCCTCTCCAAAATTGGCCTTTGGTCACCAATTTTGATGCAATGAGAAGTCTGAAGTAATTCCTCCAATCAGCTGCAACCCTTCAGTAGATAGTTTCACTACCTCAGTTATGCAAATCAATGGGATACTTCGTACCCAAAGACCTTCAATTGTTGACTGCAGAAAACCCTAGGTTTCTTCAACAATCATATAAAAATCAATTATCAAAATATCCAACATAGTCCCAAATGAGCCCCCTAAGATCCCTTTTATACTTTTCATATGAGAGCTCAACATTTTCCTTGCCAATGTGGGATAAAAGATATATCCCTTTTTTATTTTACTTTTAAGTGACTTTATGATATGATATTTTATTGTAATTAAATTAATTAAATATAAAGTCACCTTTTAATTTTTAATTTATTTGATGATTTAATAAATAATTAACTTAATTAATTTCTCCTTATTTCTCCACTTAGCCTTCAGAGAATAAAGGCTAATAAATCACATTGAGATAGCTACGAAAAAGGGGACATTAGAGTCCGCCCTTCTTGAAATTGCTTGTCCCCAAGCAATCTCAATTCTGGATGTTGAAGAATCTCCTCACTTTCCCAAGTGGCATCTTCAACCGACAAGTCTCTCCATTAATCAAATACTCTTTGATGATCCGTTTCTGCAACTGTTTCTCCCTAACATCCAGGATAACCTCTGGCACCAGAATCAACTTCCCCTCGTCATCCAAGGGTGGTAAAACTGTGGAAGGAACAACACGATGTCCTAACGCCTTCTTGAGGCATGACACATGAAACACATTATGCACCCTGCTGTTTGCCAGTAACTCCAGCTCATAAGCCACCTCACCAACTCGCCTGATGATCCGGAAAGGCCCGTAGTATCGTGGCTTAAGCTTTTCTGCACCACTCCTCTTGAGGGTCGATTGACGATAGGGCTGCAACATCAAGTACACCATATCCCCTACCTCAAATGAACGCTCAACTCTCTTTTGATCTGCATACTGCTTCTACTGGTTTTTTGCCTTCTAAATATTTTCACGAAGAACTCTCATAATATCTTGGTTCTCTTGCAATAGATCCCCAACACTAGGCACTCTACTATCACTTAGCAACAAATTAAGAAAGCTAGGCGCCTCATATCCATACAAGGCCATAAATGGTGTGATCTAAATCGAGAGATGGTAAGTGGTATTGTAGCAATACTCACAAAGGTATATCCACTTAACCCAACTCCTCTGATGCCCTACAATGTAGTTCCTGAGATATCCTTCCACATATTTATTAACAATCTCTGTCTAACCATCCGTCTGTGGGTGGTAACTGGTACTCGGAGTAAGCTCGATACCACATAGCCTGAAAAACTCCTGCCAAAAGTGACTTATGAACCGACTATCTCTGTCACTAGCAATGCTCCGAGGTAACCCATGCAGCCTGAATATCTCATGGAAGAATAGTTCTGCTACTTGTGTAGCTGAATATGTAGTTGTGATTGGAAAAAAATGAGCATACTTGGTCAAACGATCAACAACCACATAGATGCAATCACGGCCTTGGACCTTCGGTAGGCCTGTAATGAAGTCCATCGATAAACTCCCCCACTTGCTATCAGGAATGGGAAGTGGTTGAAGTAACCCTGCAGGGTAGGGGTGTTCCTGTTTATTCTGTTGGCAAACAGGGCACTCTCTGACATAAATTAGAACATCCGATTTGAGTCCTTTCCAAGTAAACCTTTCTCGTATTTGCCTGTAAGTTTTGAAGTAACCGGGATGTCCAGCCATAGGTGTGTCATGAAAGGTTCTCAATATCAAGTTCTTCACCTCCGATCCTGGGGTCAAAAAGTTCCTCCCTTTGTAAATGATAAGATCATTAACAATTGAATACTTGCTGTCTTGAACCGACCCCTCAAAAATACCTGAAGCCCATGTGTCCTTGGCATACTCTGCCACAATCAAGTGCCTCCAATCCTTTGAAATTTCTGCCATGGAGCTCAAATGTGGACAACAAGATAAAGCATCGGCTACGACATTCTGAGTTCCTTTGACAAAGGCAATGTCAAAGTCATATGATTGCAGCTCACTTACCCACTTCTGCTAACGGTCATTAAGATCCTGCTGGCCCAGGAAATGTTTGAAGCTATTATGATCTGTTTTAACCACAAACTTGTTGCCTACAAGGTATTGCCTGAACTTGGCCAAAGCATGCATTATGGCGAACATCTCCTTATCATATATGCTGTAGCTCCTCTTGGGTCCTCTTAACTTCCGACTCTCAAATGCAATCGGATGTTTGTCTTGCATAAGAACTGCACCAATCCCCTCACCCGAAGCATCACATTGTAATTTAAAAGGTTTAGTGAAATCTGGCAATGCAAGAATTGGGCAAGTAGTCATTAGCCGTTTGAACTTCTCAAAACAATCCTTTGCCTTTGATGTCCAAACGAAAGCCCCTTTCTTAGTCAAATCAGTAAGTGGTGCTGCAAGCCGTGAATAACCACTGACGAATCTATGGTAGAAAGCCCAAAAATCCCCTCAATTGTGTAAGTTTCTTAGGAGTAGGCCATTCAATAATTGTTGGCAACACAAGGGCAAACAACTTAGAGGGGGGGAGGGTGAATCAGTTGTCACAAAAATTACACTTATTAAACTTATTCTTAGATCTGATAATTAAACATGAATGCAAAAACCATCACCACATCAAAAACACACATAACACCAAGATTTTTTACGTGGAAACCCTACTAGGGGAAAAACCACGGTGGAGGTTAATCCACAAGTTTATATTTTGTTAAAAGTATAGAAAATGGGGATGCACATGCATTCAGGCACACTGCCTAGAGCTCATTGCTCAAATACAAAAGAGGCTTATTGCCCAAAGGAAGACACACTGTTTTACAGTCACATTCAGATTAAATCCATCTGAAAGATCTTGAACTGAGGAAATAGCATCTGCTAATGCTTGATTACAGTTCTGGTTAAGCACATGAACACTCTTTCTTCTGCTCACTCTTCTTCACACTTTACCTCTGCCTTCAAAAGATCTGTACTTTATTTGCACATAGCACTCGCACTTCTCGCTTCTTGCATTGCTCAAATGATATAAACAATCGCTTATATATATCCGCATCTAAGGATAACATCAACAACATGTCGGCCAAGCAAAATATAAAATGTGTACAAACTGTCGGCCCAAATTAATAAACAATTGTCAATGCGAATCAACCAAAGTCGGCCACATCCTAGTAGGAACCCAAAACATTATGTCTCGAGCACGAAACACCTTAAACAATTTTCCTCGACGATCCACAACACGATACAACCACCTTGTCGGCCAAGAACATGAAAAACATGAACACATAGAAGAAAATCATCAATCGCGAGCACAACGATTGATGCGAACCAATAACACAGATAGAGCACGATCTAGAAAAATCCACAAGCATCATGAAACACCATAGAAGCATTCGCAGCAACTCAGATCATATTATCTTCTTTCAGGAACACCAGCAACAGTAACAGAATAATTGTCGGTACACAGAAACTCACAACTTGATCAAATCTTCATGCAAACCTTTGAGACTTTCGGTGGATAAATTAGATATACCTGTCAACAAACCCTTTAATCCGCAACTTCTCACCATCAACATTTTAAACTAACCAACATATTGAACTTCGCTGCAACACCGACAACCTTCAACTTATTGCTGACAACTTGCAACTTATTTTATTACATTTTTCTCAATATCCTCGACATATACAATCTTAAAGACATTAATGCTAATAGTGTTGATATCAATGACAACCACATATCAACAATCTCCAACAATCTCCAACAATAATAGCCTGGACCTTGTCAGGATCCATACGCACTCCTTCTGCACTGATGATGTGGCCCAAATACAACAACTCAGTCATGCCCAAATCGCACTTGGATTCCTTGGCATACAAGGACTCCCTGTCGAGAATGCCCAAAATTGTATCTAAATGAGCAATGTGCTCCTCCCATGTTTTGCTGTACACCAGTATGTCATCAAAGAAGACTAACACAAACTGTCTCAACTGCAACTGAAAAACCCTGTTCATTGTGGACTAAAAAGTAGTGGGTGCATTGGTGAGCCCAAATGGCATAACCACAAACTCAAAGTGTCCACAATGACAACAAAATGCTATCTTCTCAATATCTTGCTCCCTAACACGAATCTGATGATACCCTGATCTCAAGTCTATTATTGAAAAATAACGGGCACCATGTAACTCATCTATCAATTCATCAATCCTAGGGATAGGATACCTGTTTTTGATTGCCCTTCTGTTCAACAACCTGTAATCGATGCACATCTGCAAGGTGCCATCCTTTTTCTCAACCAAAACAACGGATGAAACAAATGGTGATTTACTTGGTCTGATGTGACCCATAGCAAGCAACTCCTTAATGGTTTTCTCTATTTCATCTTTGAAACGTTTAGGGTGCCTGTAAGGTGTGACAATTACGGGCTTGGTGCCCTCTTCCAACTCAATTATATGCTCAATCCCTCTATCTGGAGGTCTACTTGATGGAATGTCACTAAATACCTTCCCGTGCTTAACCCTTAACTCCTGAATATTTGGATGGTAGACTGGTTTTTGCTGCTCCCCTTGTGTTGGCATCAAAATACATCCTGCTGCCCATTCAACCATGTCATGCCGCATAAGTCTTTCCATCCTCTTGATTGATATCATCTTGCAACTGGTATCTCTGATAGCCTTCAGCACATGAGTTTTTCCATCCACCTTAAATCTCATCTCCATCTCTTGAAGATTAAGGGTGAATTCACCTATGTCGTGAAGCCACTTCATTCCTAACACCATATCAGTATCTCCCATGTTAACCACATAAGAATCCGCTTTGAATTCAAAGTTGTTCAAACGCATTGGGAGATCCGGAATTATTATCACATTTAAGAATGTATCCATCAACAACCTTAACCCTTATGCCTTCAAACTCTTCAGTGCGAATCCCACGTCTTTCAACCAGCCTAGCATCGATGAAGTTATGTGTGGCACCCGTATCAAGCAGAGCGATGATTCTCTATCCAGCTAAGACGCCACGTATTCTAAATGATCCTTCTCGTTGAATGCTAGAGAGGTGTGCTTCTTGAAGCTGAAGATTATAGCCACCCAAGATCCAGGCACTTCATGAAAGCACAAGAGAAATCAACATGCAATGCTCAAGATTGCAATGGAATTGATTATCCAAGAATTCAATATAACAACTGTTATGAGACCACTTGGTTATATAGCCAAGGTGAGACATATGATTAAAAAGGATTATGACAAGTGTCTTAATCCTATGTCATGTGACAACATATCATAACTACCTAGGACACGTGTTAAAAGTCAAAAGATAAGATAAAATTAAGTGACAACTAACACCTTCTAGAAAGATTCCCTCCTATGACCTAAGTAAATTTAACATGTAAATAAGTCCTCTAAGTCCCCTAGTAATGAATTAACTAGCTATAAGATTTTATTTACATGAACACATGGCATGGCAAGGATGCATCAGAGTTGATGTAATAACCCACCTTGATCTGGGTTATTTGAATTTCGCCAACAATATAGATAATATAGATTTTTTGCAAAATGACAATTCCAAACAGATGCAAGAAATAAATAACTAGATTTAATTAATGATTTAGAGATTACATATGATTCATACTTGGAACATTGCAGGGAGGGATTGTGCAACTGCCGAAAATGACTTCTGTCTTATTCTCATTTGCTGATATAAATTGAAAATGCTGAATGAAACGTCAAAGTAAATCTGTGAATGCTTAGATGATGATCTCTGTGTGAAACCATCCAAACAAGAGATCTTGGGTGATTTTCCACACCTATAGACTCTATCCTAATCAAGGGTTTTCATCCTCGGATCAGCTTGGGACTCCATACCTGCAAACCCTTGTTGCTCAGTTTTTATGATTGTAAATAATAAACTTGGATACTGTAAAATGAACATTTCACTTATAAGCCTTCTCCAATTCCAACACCCAAATTAGGGTTTTCCATCTTTTAATAATAAAATAATAATAATCCCTCTCGCAAATCCCAATGCCAACTTTGCCTTTTGCAACATTAATTAATATTTTGCCTTTTTTGAAAGTTGTGCCATTTAAATAAATAATAAAGCAACTTAAAAA
Source organism: Sequoiadendron giganteum (assembly GCA_007115665.2). Classification (NCBI taxonomy): domain Eukaryota; kingdom Viridiplantae; phylum Streptophyta; class Pinopsida; order Cupressales; family Cupressaceae; genus Sequoiadendron; species Sequoiadendron giganteum. The sequence continues at coordinate 404,941,837 of CM021109.1, forward strand.
ATATAACATTTAAAATAAAGTTACTTTATTACTTATAACGCCAAAATATAAAGTACTTATTAAAAGTACTTTATAACATTAAATTATAAAGGCACATAATAATATAACATTATTAAAGTGATGTGACTTTAATAATTTAATTAAAAATGTTCATTCTCGGTAAAGAACTGAGTATAACCTCCTGAGAGTGCCTTCGACACAAACTCCCTTTGCTAGCGTGAAACCACTAAATTTGGTGTAACTTGCTATAAATAGCAGGTCTGATTGTTGAGCTCTTGAATTGCCTTTGTAAGGCCTACCGACCAATATGCCAGATCATTGAGCCGAATATGCTGGAATGGAAACATCAAGCTTGTTGAAATCCCTAAATACCGTCCAAGGGTCCCCTAAACGTCTCATTAGCCTACAAGAACCAAATAGAAGGCTAACCACTCCTCTGATATAGATTTCAGAAGAAAGGGGACATTACAGTTGAGGATGCTTGTAACTTGTCTCCTTTCATAGGTTGCAAGTTCCTTTGCTGTATAGAGGAATTAGTTTGCATGTAGCTTCATTTAGTCAGCCAAGAGGAATAGGCTTACCTCTGGACGATTGGAGAAGCTAGTGGCTGTGCATAGTGCCTTTTGGCTTCAGGATCAACAGACTCCTGAGTATCGTTAGACTCTAGTTGCATGTTGGGATGTTGATCCCAAAGATACTACACAAGTTGATGATAAGGAGGCACATGATACATTGCTTGGGGTTCCAATGGATTAAGATGAGACAACCTTTCATAGTGGTAGTGACTTAGACTTCGATTTTGATGCAATGTTAGGGGATTCTTATTAGGGACAGCTGCATATTTCTATGTTTTTGTTATTTTGTAGTTGAAACTTGCAGCCTTTGGGTATTTTGTTGTAATTTTTATATAATATACATATGCTCATTGTCAATGAATGCAATTAAATTTTGTTAAAACTTAATTTGTTTGTTGCTTTCTATTAAATGAGATCTCAATTGAACTCTAATATTATGTGTTAAGGTTCTATGATGTATATGATGATTGCCTTATCAATACTATCATATGAATATTTGATTTTTTTTTAATAGTCATCCCTTGCTATCCCCTAAAAAATGGCCTCACTCTTGTCCCTGTCCCCAAAGTGCATCCCTCTGTCCCCTGTTGTCCCCGTCCTGGAAACTTGGGGTAACATAGTGTAGAATATTCAATAGGAGCTTCTTACCACAAGATCCATCCTGTGTACATGGTATGGGAACCAAAATTTAAACTTCTCTTAATGATTAATAAGCAATTCTTTGATAAATTTTGATAAGGGAGCTTCTGGTCCTGCTTAGGATCATCTCCAAGTCTCATGGCAGTAAAAGATTCATATGATCAGATCCAACCTTTGAGTCTTCAATTTACACGAACCAATTCTGAAGAGAGGTAAATTTTGCAACTTGAAAATTGACATGAAATGGATATAATGTAGAGAACCTTAAAAATCTGCAACTCAACCTTCTTGCAAGCAGGTTACAACATGTAACCATTAGACGTGCATGCGTGTCAACATGTATCAATATTCAACTGGGATGCATATGCACAAAAACGTAAATACAGAATGTAAGGAATAAAGTGTGTCAGGAGAACTCAGAGTTAATTCAGATTAATGGTGATTTCTTATGCAATATGGACACTGGGTTGTACCATAACTTTTAAGCTTCTGCATATGAAAAGTACTTACCAATATGTTTTTGGATTTCTATAAAAACAGAAGATATAAGCTAATTTTCTTGCATTTTGATGCATGTCTACCAGATTGATTTATCAGCTTTTGATTTTTCTAAAGCTGTCTTTCAACTTAACGGATATGTTTTATTTTGAAGAATAACGCCTCTCTGTAGAAGATTCTTTATGGTTTTACTTTCTTAGACTGTACATTTTGTATGTGGGGTTTTGTATCAAATCGGCACAGTTTTGTTTTCCATTTCAGTCCACCACTTGTGGTTGACTGCTTGTATTAGGGGAGAGGACCCAGTGGTTGTGCACCCTAACTTCGCGCTTCTAATTATCCTACGTGGAAATTTCAAATCACTCCCAATTTTTTCCAGCAGCTTACTTGGCAAGTCCCCTGCTTACAACTTTCGTTTCAGGGCCACATCATCACATATGATGCCACATCAGCATGCTTTTTATCAAGGTGTCGAAAAAGGCCCAAAAAAAAGTGAGACCAATACTTGTGCATTCACATCATGGGTAATTGAGCGCTGATGTGGCATCACATGATTGTTTGCTTTTTAGATCAAAGGAATACATTTTGTTTAATTATGGGTAGTCAAGTCACAACTATCGGGCATTATATAAACAACTACTATCACAACTATTGGGCATTATATAAACAACTACTATCACAACTACTGAAATATGCTCAACTACTGGGTTCTCTCCCCTATTTGTTAGGGATAAATAATTTTGTTTCAAATTGCACAAATTGATTTTCTAGATATTATGTAGGAGATATGAAGCAACACAAATCTTACATCAATAGAATTAAATTTCTGAACATATCATGTTTTCTTGTGAAAATTTTATACTTCTGATTCTTTATGCATTTGAATGAAAGTTTTGTTGGTGATTACAATTTTAAGAATTGCAATGTCCTTTGTGCAGCCGCTTTATAAATGGAACCTAAACAAAAAACATGAATACCATTGTTATGTGGATGGTAAAGGTAAATGTATATTGAAGGTATATTTCTAACTATGCTCTCATTATAAATGAAATACCTTGTGCAGCAGTAATAAGATACTTAGCACTGTGCGGACATTCATTATTCATGACTACCATGTGTGAAAAATTCTGTAGGTTTGGAAAGAACAAGGGTTTTCAAAAGTTTAAAAGTTGAAGAGTGTTTGAAAAGAATGTCTTAATCTAGTTGGCATACGAATATGTATATATGATAATAAGCAATGAGTGAATTTAGTTGGTATATACAAATATATACATGATAATGAACAATTGTATTCAACAAAAGAACTAAAAATACCAAGGATGCATGCTATTAAATGGTCACATAATTCAACATTTTTACTGGTTCTATCTGTCCATTGCCTCATATGTAAAGTTAAATATCTTTTAGGTGTGAACATGCTAAATGGTCCAATTTGTGATCATTGATAAAAGTTAAACTATTGCCAACATATTTATTTACTTTTTGATAATTTTAGAGAGGGTTATACTGTGGTACTAACCCACAAAATTCAAAAAAACTGTACACGATATCTTAAATGTCATAACTACTGCATATGCTATAGAAAGATACAAAAAACACCCAGCCTTGGGTGACTACCAGCAAAGAAACCAGATAAAATTAAATGACAAAAGACAGTTAACTAAGCATAGAACAGACAATTTAAAAGAAGGGTTAGGAAGCCTGGGAAACTACCCAACCACGATTCGAATTTAACACCATGACTTGTTTCCTCTCTGTTGATAGCAATCTCCAGAACACCACCTGTTGTGAGATGAGGCAGAGTGAAAGCACTGTCATTTCTAGTGTTCCAGGATTGTGGGAGACCAGCAAATGCTTCACAATAATATGCAGGTCCATACAGAATGCTGTCAGGTCTTGCACATCTCAGTTAACTGATAACAATTGCTTGTTGAGGACAATAAGATCAACCATAGAAGTTGACCATTCCAAACCACTAGGAACCATCATACATTCCCCATTATGAACCTCCTCCAACCAGTCCTCCACATTCAGGTGGTGAAAGAAAGAAAAAAAATGGAGAATTTACCTCCCCACCACTAGTGATGGCATCACTTTCTCCATATTTAGAGAAAATCAGACACAATTGATGCACATGAGCGCAAAATCCAGGTGTCCTCAATTTTTTTGAAATGGAATTTGAGCATCTATAAATGGACAACAGATGATGATCACAGACCATGCCCAAGTAAGGGGTCACAAGCCTTGCTAGAGTGTTGTTTGCATGCCATAGAGAGAATGAAACAAGACAACAAAAAATCCCCCAACCAAAGGACCCATGCATTCCAAAAGACCTTACAAACAAAGTCTACCGCTCCAGCAGCCTAATGGAAAGGCAATAACAACTCCAAATGACACCCCATTATCATAAATCATCCCATCCCATGCGCTCATGAGTGGAAGACAGTGATGTTGTTCTTGGCATTGTACAACAAGCTCACCAAACACCAAGTGGCTACACTGTCAAAAGGGGCCAAAACTGAGAATAAATAATAGCAACACCCAAGCAGTCTATCAAAAATTGTAGCCCGTGAGGAAAAGGTGAGAGACTTGTGGGCCCCCCTTCCAGCATAGAAATTCTACAAGGGCACTTGTCAAAAATGAAAATTTTAAAATTTTCAAAGCATTCCAGTGCTGAGAGAGGTGACTGTTAAATTCCAGCATTGGCCAAAAAGTCAACTCTTATTGTGTTCTCTATAACAATGGGTAACGAAAAAGTCAACTATCTTATTGTGCTTCATCTAAAATACTCTGCAACTTCCAATTTGGACAAGCCATAAGTCGCCTTCCAAAATCAACTTTTTACAGGCTATTGCTGAAGCCATATAGAGTCCTTCAACCTCCAACTCTGCTTCGTTGATAGTTTTGGATCCCAAGAAAAAGGAACCCACTTGCACAAACTGGTGTGAAGAGTCTCAGATAACCATCCCCTACCAGCAAGCCCTGCATTACTTGTCAAGGTCCCATCAAAATTCATCTAAATAAACCCATTTGGGCAAGTTTTCCAGTTAGTGTTTGTGCTAGGCTAACATGTTTATTATTAAAACCTTGACTACAACGATGTAAGTATGCACATGAAGTTTTCACGGTCTATTGAGAGGAGCTTCTAGAGAAAGACAATGTATATTTTGTTCTTGTCAATGTTTTGGATCACACTTCATGGTCCATAATCTATTTTGATGATATATCATGGAGTGATCTGAACCACTGATGAAAACAAAATATACACAGTTTTTCCTAGAAACTCATTTCAATATGCAATTTATATATATTCTTTATGTTCTTGAAATAACTCTTGTTTAGAACAAGAATTGTTATGTATCTTAGATGCTGGATCATGGAGTGTGATCTGAAATTTGTATATATTCAGTCTTTTCTCAAAGCTTTTCCTAGTGATGCAATTTGTATATATTCTTCATGTTCTTGAAGGAACACTTCTTTAGCACAAGAATTGTTACTTTCATCTTTTAAGAGTGTGTGGACAATCATAATTTTTTTAGAATATATGTGATTTCTAATATGGATTCAATTTTGTTTGGCTAATTTTATTTTACATCCTAAACTACTAGACCACAGACCCTCAAATGTGCAAAGGCTCTAGGGTAGATGAATTTTGATTTGGCTATCATGTAGCTGGATGCATCTGATTGCCATCCATCTTTTCTCTTGTTTTTCTTTAATAATTGCCATCTTTCACACCCAAATATACCTCCACCTAATCCTAGATGTAGTCGACTGCCTAAAGGGCCAGACATTGGGCAAGGGGCCATCTTTCACACCCAAATATACCTCCACCTAATCCTAGATGCAGTCGAGTGCCTAAAGGGCCAGACATTGGGCAAGGGCATTTAGGCCCTTGTCCAGTGTCAGATCATATTGTTGTTGGCTTAGTCACAAGATTCGCCGAATACCGACCATGAAGTTCAAAATTCGGCGAATATCAAAACATTCCCAAAAAATCATTAATATTCGTCGAATATTGATACGATAAAACACGTTCTTTTTATTAAAATATATTCTAGAAAAAAATGTTTTTTTGAGTTTTTTTCGCATTTTTTCCCATTTCTTTTGCATGTGTATCCTGCATGGGCTTGCACTAAATATTGGCGAGTGAACAGAGTGGAGGGAATGGGCACGACACAAATCTCTCTTTTTTGTCTACTCCATCGTTTTCTCTCACTTCCTCTTCGGCTTCAACATTGACGGCTTCTACAGGGAATCCCTCACCCATGATCTTATTATTTTTAAAATGTTCTTAATATTATTTATTTTACTATATGTTTTTATTATATATTATTATTATTTATTTACATTATTATTTATTTATTTATAATATAAATATAATATATTTTACTTAAAAATTAGTTTTTATTTTATATAAATATATATAAATAAAGTTACATATTTATATTGTATAAAATATATTATATTTATATATTTTTTGATAACTCTTGGGCTCTAGTATTTTTAATATGTTCTTAATATTATTTATATTATTATATTTTTATATATTTTAATATTATAATAAAATATATGAATAAATTTTAAAATAATAAAATATAAATATAATATTATAAAATTACATATTTATATTAATTGTTGGGACATAGTTCACAATGTCTTCACGCTCTGCTCATTTTCGCGCCTCACAAAACCCTTACCACTTCCCTTCGTGCAGTTCTAGTGCTGGTAATGGAGAGATAGGGGATTGGATCTTCACAGTGAATGCTTAGTAGCGCGGCCTGGCTGGATGTGCCCCCGATTTTGACAGATCTGGCGTTGGGGTGGAGGTTTTCCTTGCACCATTCAATAAAACTTCGCATGGCCGAAACCCTACTTATGGTCTTGTTATAGGCATTGATTCTCAAAAGGCTGATGGCTACCAGTGCAAGTTTAGGGAGGTGCTTGCAAAGGGCTTGTAGGATCTATGCAATGAAGGTCTGCAAATAATTTTGCCCAACTTTTTGGACTCCGCTCTTGACTCCCTCTTCCCAAAGAAAAATCAGAACCTTCCCATCCCAATCCGACATTCAAAGCATGTTCCCGAGGTAAGCATGGATGGTCACATTTGTGATCGGGAAGAATATTTGATGGAGCATGCCCTCATTTGCAAGTTTACAAAAATATGGCCAAAGCTATGCAATCTACACTCTTGGATCACTAACAACTGGAAAAAAGATATGCAGGATGAGATATGCATTTGTCCCTGTGCAAAGAGATTTTTCATTCTTGAATTCGACTCTTTGGATCTCAAGGAACTGGTGCTAAAATCTGGCCCCTGGTTTCTCCAAGGAGATTTTCTATGCATTAAACCTTGGTTTCCTTTGTTTGATCCTTGAATTAAGACCTTTTCTACGACTGTCCTCTAGGTATGACTGCCCTATCTCTTGCTGCAATTTTGGGTATGACTACCCTATCTCTTGCTGCAATTTTGGGAATTAGAGAGTTTGCAAGCTGTTGGCAATGGTTTAGGCAAGTAACATTGCACTTGGGAAGAAACAATTAATTATGCAAGATCCACCTGTGCAAGATTGTGTGTTGAAATGGATATATCCAAAGGTCTTCCTACAGAAATATCCCTGAAGGTGGGCAATAGATGCTGGAGACAGCCATTAGACTATGAAAAAATTGCTTTCAGATGCAGGAGATTCTTTTCAATTACACACACCACCTCTCAATGTCGAAAGAAACAAATCCATGAGAAGGGAACACATGAGCAAAGTGGAAATCCCATCTGGTGGATTGGAGTTGGGCCCCATCATTATGTCATTCCAGCAAGTGTTCAGAAAGATACAAATTCATACCATGAGCCTTCAGAGGGCATAGCAAAGACAATCACATCCCCCACACTTGATCTCCATGGCTCACATGTAAAGAATCTGCAAGAGGCAGTTAATGAAGAGGTTGTTGCAGCAGTCTCATCAAGATCACACTTGAGACAACAACCAATAAGACAACGGAATACAAGGAGGAATCATCAGTGCTTTCACAGTCACCAGAGACTGCCACCTTAAATTAGAGACCTTGGTTTCCTTCGTTTGATCCTCGAGTTGAGACCTTTTCTATGGCATTCCTCTAAGTACGACTACCCTATCTCCCGCTGCAATTTTGGGAATTAGAGAGTTTGCAAACTATTGGCAATGGTTTAGGCTAGTAACATTGCACTTGGGAAGAAACAATTAATTATGCAAGATCCACCTGTGCAAGATTGTGTGTTGAAATGGACATATCCAAAGGTCTTCCTGCAGAAATATCCCTGAAGGTGGGCAATAGATGCTGGAGACAGCCATTAGACTATGAAAAAATTGCTTTCAGATGCAGGAGATTCTTTTCAATTGCGCACACCACCTCTCAATGTTGAAAGAAACAAATCCATGAGAAGGGAACACATGAGCAAAGTGGAAAGCCCAGCTGGTGGATTGGAGTTGAGCCCCATCATTATATCATTCCAGCAAGTGTTCAGAAAGATACAGATTCATGCCATGAGCCTTCAGAGGGCATAGCAAAGACAATCACATCCCCCACACTTGATCCACATGGCTAAAAAATCTGCAAGAGGCAGTTAATGAAGAGGTTGTTGCAGCAGTCTCATCAAGATCACAAGAGACAACAACCAATAAGACAACGGAATACAAGGAGGAATCATCAGTGCTTTCACAGTCACCAGAGACTGCCACTGTTGAAGCTAAGGAAAATAAACCATCAGGAGAATTGGAACAAATCCCTGCACCCCTGTCTCAGGAAGATCCCCATCCCCCTCCGCAAAAAAAAAGAAAAATCAAGCACCAAATTATGTTAAGATAACAAAAAAATAGGGCAGTAGTCTGCAATTCACTGTAATGTAAAGTGATATGGGAAATCTGAGCCAATTTTTGGGTGTTCTTGGCTCATTTTGTCTGTAAGGGGGGAAATTGCAGAATTTCATGCCCAGAAAAAGGGGCCAAATATATGTAATCTTTTCTGAAGTAATTAACAGGTGTGACCCCGATAGCGCCACATTTACCGATAATTGTTTTTACATATTTATATTGTATTAAATTAATTATACAAATATTTATATATTTTAATATATATAAACCCTTACCCGTACTCAAGGAAAATAAAAAAATGTTGTATCATGTATAAATTTACACAAACTTAGTGATTTGGAATGTTGAACTATTTTGATAATTTTGTGGATATATTACACTTATATTATTTTAAAAAACTCAAATTTTTATAAGGCGAATTTAATCACAATTGTTTTTTTCGAATTTTTTCCCCTTGTCGAACTTCATCTGAATTTTATTGTTGCCGAATACGAACTTGAACGTGAACCTTGTGACATAGGTTGCTGGCCTTCATTTTTTGATAGCAAAATGTGAGTGCAACTTTTCACAGCAGGCACTTCTCTGCTCTATCAGTTGTGGAGGCCAGCTTTACCAACACAAGGACTTGCCTGGCAGATTTTCTCTTTGTTGGCAGCAAACATTTGACAAATAGAGACACCAGATTTGTGATTACTTTCTAAGAAAATCTTTGGTCTATGATGGATACAACTTGACCATGTCAATTACTATCCACCCTCAGACTGACGGTCAAATGGAAGCTTTGAAAAAATTGATAGTGCATCTACTTTGGATCTGCAATGCCATAGAGTGCACATTTGAAACCTTTTTGCCTTTCAGCACAACTACAATTTAATGTGGCATATTTCTTAAGGATGAAACGTTTTTCAAGTTTGTTTAGAATTTTATCTTTTATCGTGGTTAAGCATAGCTTATCTTGTGCCTTTAGCATAAAATCTTCCTCTATAGAGAAAGAAGCTGAGAAAGTAATGACATTATTGAGCAGATTCAGAACATTTAGTAGAAAGTCTAAAACATTTTGTAAGAAAAACAGCAAATGCAAGCAACAACAGGATCTCTTCCGGGTGTTGCACCAATAGAAGGATGGTAATGAAGTTTTGTTGTACCCACAAAAGGAAAGCCTCACAAGGCATCACAAGAATATTAGATTGCTTCTCTATAGCATTTTTGGAATTATTCTTCCTTTCTTGGTTTGCATCATGTTATCAGTGTTGACATTCTATTTTCAAATTGTCCACCTGTGAGTGCACCAAATGGAGAAAAATCATTTCCAGCCAGGGATTGAATCCTGATTGCAGTGTACCTGTTGCAGGGACCAGATAGTTGGACACAAAGATGAACAACACAAGGAATGAGGGCATACCCATCTTTAAAGTTGTCAAAGCAGGTCAAATCATTTACTAAAGGAATCATTTCACCAAATCTTAGATCATGAAGTAGTTTTGTCACTTGTTTTTTTTGCTTTGGTGCAATGAGAGCCATCATTTTGCAAGAAGAGGCAACTATCCCAAGTGGCAGCATGAATTCTACAGTTAATGTCAATATCAAATAAATTATCCTAATCAACATCCTACTTGGAAAAGAAACAGTCACAACACCGAAGTTCTCACCAGGTGGGACCCTTGCCAAGGCACTCTAGCATCAACACTTGATAGAGGTGCTGAGAATGCAAAACTGTAGAAGGTTGAACTATTTTTCCTTCCAGAAAGCTCTCCCTTCTTATTCTATATCAGGAATTATTTGCTATTTTTGTGATGCTTGTTTATATCAAACTCTCCTAAATTCCTCGTCTATTCTACTTGGTCATACTCATGCGCTACACAATTGTAAATTATGAAGCTTGATATCTGGCATATTCTAAATGGTTGAGGCGGTGCTCCCACCAATTATGAGTTGAGATTGACCTTGTATTTGATAGGCCTATAGGATCTGCTGTCTCTACCTCTCCAAGAGATGGAGACTAAGAAACTCCTTATTTCCACATTTCCTGTCTACTATGAAATTTGAGGTAGATGATATTGTTGAGGTGGCTTTTAATCCAATTTTTTCTTGTATCATGATCGAAGATGCTTTCTCCTTTCTTTAGGAGGCTGCAGTTCATAGATGTATATCCTTGCATAGGAACCCTTAGGGTTCTCCGGATGACTTCCTTCAACTTGGTGCAGACGTTAAAGGTCACAAACACTAATTGGATTCAACCAACTGACACACATATAGGGACAAATCAATAAGGCATTGTTCCACTTCAGTATTCCTACCAACGCTTTGAAACTGCCTAGTTGCAATCTTGGCTTTACCCTTGTCCATGGGATGGGTCATGAAAGCAACAACACATCACTATCTTCTTTCTTTATTACCAGAGGTTCATTAGTTGTCGATGTTAGGAAAGGTTCTAGGATGCATGTCAGGCTTGCTTTGAGTATTGTTAATCTTGACCCTCTTATTCCTAGACATATCATGTGCATCATCGTATCTTGCATTGGCCCTTTCATGGTGATAGATGGCAACGTTGCTGGTTGTTGTGATCTGAGCTACAAACTTGGTGATATCGCTGCTCCTTTTTTTTTTTTTGTCATCTCAATGCTTCCTTGGGAGATCCTTTCCATATAAGACTATTTTTACTTAGTTTTTATGTGAGCATTTCTTTAGTCCGCAGTTGCTTTATCTTTTCACAACCTAGGATCCTTTAACTCTAGTCTTTTCTATTATAGCTTAATGTACTTTTTGAGTCCTATTGACCTAAACTTGGTGATATGTGAACATAAATATGATAAAATGCTATCCTACACAGACTCTTGCTTTTCAGTTCCTTGTTGGCTCAATAGAATAGAATATTTTTAATGTGCATAAGGCCAAAGATAGCCTATGAGATAACAGACCTTGTTATTTTTGCTTTGTGAAGTGCTGATTGTTTGCCATTCAATTTAATAATGAACTCTGTCGTTCTCTTAGTCATCTCCCTGCTGAATTAAAACTTAGATGTACACCTATGTACTAATTGATTTGTCTCCCAAAGTTCCAAATACTTGTCTAGAAAATAATTCTTATAATAACACGATGTGGCTAACTAATTTTGGACATAATTAGTCTAGAAATCTTACAAATTTAAACCTTTTGTTTTGAAATGTATATTTGTGATACAAACTGTTACATTCTTTTGTTTGTTATGCAGGGCCCGTTTCCTTTAGAGAAATCTACTCATTTGCATAGAGTTTTAGGGGATTCAAATGTTTTGCAAGTGCACTTTGAAAAACGATTGCTGTCAGAACGACTAGAGGAAAATGCAAGAGCAAAAGACCAACTGTTCAAACAAAATGGACAACCAAAAATGTTCCGTGACTGGGCCAAAGAAGGGATTTTTGTGGGTTTGCGGCGCTACCAATTTTTTGGTAAGAATTTGTCAAAATTTTATTGCAAAAGGATTGCAATGTTGGTTGTTTAGTTCATTCTGGTGTCTCCTAGTAAGTACTACATTTTTTTACATGTCTTATTATTGATTTGTAGGAATTGTATTTTTTCAAAATTGTTTCTAATATATTGCATTGACATAGATAAAAAGGAGTGAAATTAAGTGCTTGAAATTTATCTCGTAAGTTTAAGGTGGTTTTGCATCTCATTCAGTTTTCTTTAGGTATCTAAAGACAACAAATTCGTTATTGTAATTTCATTGATACAAGCCTCTCCGCTTCATAAATCAACTTCTAAATTCTTTTTTTCCTCAACTTGGCTGCTTGACCTTGCTCTCTTATAAGGCACTCATTCATTGGTAATCTTTCTTTTTTTTTTAATATTTATAATTTATAATTTTAGATTCTAGGAATCGGATAGCCCCCCCTATAAACTGTAGTGCGCCTAGCAAGCTTTTTTCATGTGACCGATGACGTTGGTGTGACATGCCATCCGGTACCACGAGGACGAGGGTAGACTAGACCTCTTGACCTCTTGCCTGCAACAAGATGCTTTAGCCAATTGAGCTAGGTCCCTCGCCCTTGATTATTCATTGTTAATCTTGGCATCCAATGATTCCAAACATTTAATGAATTATCTTCTTTATAATCACCATATCTAAGCTTGCTTATATATTCTCTATAGACATTGTTAGAATGTATTGGCACAATATTTTCCTTTATTCATATTTCCTCGCCAACTATTAACTTGGTTCATTGTACATACAAATCAGGACACTCCCCTCTTAACAAATGTGTCTTAATGCTACAAGAGATTGCCATGATATGCGAGGGACTAGAGATGATTTGTGGCTAGGGAGTAGAGACTGAGCAAGCTGATTATGTTGTAATAGAGCTGACCTTCATATTTATAGGGCTGAAGTGACCTAAGATCAGTTTTGTGGAATGAAGTACACCAATCGGTTCTTTGACTTAGGATTGGTTATGTATGCCATATTATCAACAACCCCGTAAAATAAAATTTTCTTTAAATTTTAAATGATCCCAAAATTTAAAAAACTATTGACTTAGAAAATTTAAATGCCAAGCTCATAAATTTCATAGACCAAATATTTAATGTAATTTGTAGGATTCTTAAGATACCTAGATTCTCAATTGCAAACTTCTCACTCTATATTATCCTAAGATTGTTCAAAGCCTTTTTTAATTTTTTTGAATTACAAGACTTTGCAGGGAAATTTTTGTTTATTGACGATCCTACTGGAGTGATTATAACAAGGAATTATACAGAGTAAACAGTGAAGTATAAACAAGATAATTCATATGAGCAATTAGAAAGTATTTCTATTCATTCATGTGCAATTACAATATGTTTGGGATGATAATGCTTGTAGTCCTCAATGATGGATACAAACATAATATTTATAGGACAACTGATGGTTGCCGAGAACTATTATCTGCAATTGACATTACATTTGTTGAGAACTACTTGCCGATTACATCAACTAATAAATATTTATTTTGTTGATTACAACAGGATTTATTTTGTTGAAATTTTGCCAGCATCCATCTGACAACAAACCCAAAAAACCCTTAATCAAGTCTATATTTAGAAATTTTTGACTTTTGACGTAAATTTTACAAGACTTTGACCACTTTTACAAAATGCCTTAATGAAGCAAAATTTTCAATTTTGGGCACAATAGCTTTCTAACCGTTCAATATTTTATTTTGTAGAGTTGGTGGAAAAATTGGGGTGGAAATACCTCAAATCTCCAAAGACTTAGCCTTTGTATATTTTGCCAACCTTGTAGTGCATCCAACTGTGAGCGCAATTGGAGCTTGTTTGAGGCCATCCACATGAAGAAGAGGAACAAATTAGCTAAAAGCGCCTCAATGACCTTGTCTTTGTGCAATACAACCTTCGGCTACGCACAAGAAGGGTAGAGGACAAATTATAGGATCCCATTGATATGGATGAGATAGATCCTTATAGTGATTGGATAGGGATAGGGCAAGATGAGCAACCTCCATTGTCTATCGAGGACAAGATTCTTGATTTTGAGAGACAGGCATTGAAGGATGTGGGTGTTAGTGTTTCTTAGATCAGATTAGATAATAAATTGCTCAAAAGAAATGCAACACATAAGACAATGAACACAACAAGATACCCTGGGAAAACCCTCCTCTTGAGGGAGAAAAACCTAGCAAATGATTCTCTTATATATATGATAACATAGTGACAGAAATCTGCTTACAACATAGCCCAGCAATGGCTAATAGAGAGTCACAATGATTTCGCACTTTTCCTTAATGCTCAGATACAAATGAATCTGTTCTTCCTTGAAATCGGTCTGCTGCTACAGAAATGATGATCTGCTGCTCAAGTATTAACTTCTTCTAGGAATGCGAATTATGATGAATGAACTTGATTTCTGTTCTTCCTGATATATGCGAATTTCTGCTCTTGATGATAATAGCGAACTTTCTTGATTCTTCGAATTACCTTTAGCAAGGATAATGACCTTGTACTTATACATCATAGGCGCCTCTTGACTTAGGTCGGCTTCTTTAAGAAAAATACAATAAATTATAAACAATTAAAATAACATGAAGTCGGCTCAAGGTTGATACAAGGAGAATGCGAACTTAAAGGGTCGGCTCTTGGTTATATTTAAATTGTCTTTCTTGGGAAGTGCAGACCGAAGCTGCAAATAACATCAACACTCCCTCTCAGCTAGGGATGAACTTCCATCTGCACAAGACACACCATATTAGAATGAAAACAAAATAGAATATCACCTCAACGTGATATTGACCATTATGGCTACTCCCATAGATGGTATAAACTCATCACGGATTCCCTCACGTGATGTTGTCATGGAGTCACACACATGACTTCCACCATAGCTTCTCCCAGAGGGTGGAAACAAGGGCTTTCACCTCAACTCTCTCTCATCAGAGAATTGCATTATCAAGGGCTTACACCTCAACTCTCTCTCAACAGAGAATTGCATTATCAAGGGCTTGCACCTCAACTCTCTCTCAACAGAGAATTGCATTATCAAGGGATTTCACCTCGAACTTCTCTCAAAGAAGAACTCATTAAACAAAGGAACATTGATACTGAGACTCCCTCTCGATCCTGGCTTCAGAGATTGCAAAGAAGACTTCTGGAGATGTACTCCCTCTAGCCACCAACTCAGTCCCTCTAGTGTTTACTCCCTCTTGATCATTTCTTTGGTTGACATGACTTCTTCACAAGATGCCTCAAGCTTTTCATCACTAAGTAATCTCTTATCATCTTCTTCCCCCTAAACCTGTCCAGGAAGCATTTTAGATAGAGATTACTAACAGTCCATAATTATCCAAAGAAATATCAAGATTAGAATCATACAAGTTATATCATGAATGAAATTTTTCCAAAGATCTTATGCTAGTGAACACAACACAATTCAAGAGAATCTACTATCTCTCTTAATTACAAGATCCAAAGAATAAATAAATGATATAACTCAGCAACCAAAGAATACTTATCTTTTTAACTATTCTGATAGGTCCAAATGCTGGACATAGTGAGATACGTTGTACTTGAGCTCAGATCAATCCGTACCCTTCACAGTTTGAACACAATGATGACCTGAAAGGTACATTGACTTCAAGAGATATCTCCAACCATCAATATAATCTAATGATTGCAAGCTATGACTCCAAGCTTGATCATTTCTTCATTCGGTATGACTTCGATATCCAATCTTTCCAGATGCAGATTGCTTGATGCTCAGGTTATCTCAATGTTAGAGCATGAATTAATAACCTCAAAACAATTCATGAACATTATTCAACCATGCAATACTTATCTCATGGATTTCAAAAAATCTCCTGAGTAATAGATAATTAATTCATTAATCATGACATGTCTTTCTTTCAATTTCACAGAAGAGCTAATCTAAGCAAAATAAAAGACAAACTTCACAAATTGGCATGATCCTACTTGCAATGAATAAATCTAAAGAATCTTATTACAGTGATCACTATTTACTAGTCACACATAATCCTAATTGCATAACTCAACAAATTGAATTTTACCCTAGAATAGTAAATACAAAAAAACAAAGAATACTTATCTCTTAAATATTCAGAAGAGTGGACACCGTATGATATGTTGTTCTTGCACTTAGTACACAACCTTCACAGCTTGAGCATAGGCCCATGACTAGAGTAGAAATTCACTAGAATCATTTTGGGGAGAGATCTCAATCACATCCGCAAATGAAGCATGCTGATTAGGCCTGGTAGGACAATCCCTCGCATAGTGACCAAATTTGTCACATTTAAAACATTGAACACGAGAGAGGTCCCACTTCTTCTTGAATGCAGGGGCACCATCTGACTCATTATCTTGATTCCTTTTAAAGAATCCTTTCTTCCAAACTTTTCCTTTCTTCGATGAATGAGAGGCGAGAACATGTAATTCTTCATTCTTTGAACTTTGACCAATGCCCCTTGCCGTTAGTCTCGACTCCTCTTGAATGCAGTCAATCCTCAATCGATCAAACTTGGGAAGTTCAGATCTTGCACTGATTCCTTAAATGAACGCCTCCCATGAAAGCGGAAGACCATTGAGAGCAATCATGGTCAAATCCTTGTCATCAACAATATAACCAATGGTAGAGAGTTGATCTCTCAATTCGGAAATCTTCATGAAGTAGGTGATGACAAACTCTTCTTCCGCCATCTTAATGTGAAGTAGTTGTTGCTTCAAGGTTAGGGCACGACTGGTGTTGTTGATTTCGTACATCTCTTCCAATGTTTTGAACATCTCCCTTGCAGTATCCAACTTGAAGACAATTGGTACAATATGATCCTTGACGGAATCAACCAATACTTTCTTTGCCCTAGTGTCTTTCTTTCTCCATTGCAGCTTCTCTTCTTCCCCCTCAGGTTCGGGAACTTTTGTTTTCACAAACTCAGCCAAATCATTCTCTTCCAAAGTTAGCATGAACCTGAACCTCCATGATGTGTAGTTCGAGATCCCTTCGAGTCTATCCTCGATTTTCAGACCGTTCACCATCTTGAGAAAATTAGAAGGTAGACTGAAAAAGAACAATGAGGGTTGCAAACTAACAGATCTGAATCTGATCACGATCTTTTTCACACCCGCTTTGATACCATGTTAGTGTTTCTTAGATCAGATTAGATAATAAATTGCTCAAAAGAAATGCAACACATAAGACAATGAACACAACAAGATACCCTGGGAAAACCCTCCTCTTGAGGGAGAAAAACCCAGCAAATGATTCTCTTATATATATGATAACATAGTGACAGAAATCTGCTTACAACATAGCCCAACAATGGCTAATAGAGAGTCACAATGATTTCGCACTTTTCCTTAATGCTCAGATACAAATGAATCTGTTCTTCCTTGAAATCGGTCTGCTGCTACAGAAATGATGATCTGCTGCTCAAGTATTAACTTCTTCTAGGAATGCGAATTATGATGAATGAACTTGATTTCTGTTCTTCCTGATATATGCGAATTTCTGCTCTTGATGATAATAGCGAACTTTCTTGATTCTTTGAATTACCTTTAGCAAGGATAATGACCTTGTACTTATACATCATAGGCGCCTCTTGACTTAGGTCGGCCTCTTTAAGAAAAATACAATAAATGATAAACAATTAAAATAACATGAAGTCGGCTCAAGGTTGATACAAGGAGAATGCGAACTTAAAGGGTCGGCTCTTGGTTATATTTAAATTGTCTTTCTTGGGAAGTGCAGACCGAAGCTGCAAATAACATCAACAGTGGGTGTAGTAGGGGATGTAGGGTTGGATGACATTGATGATGACTAGTCATTACCATCTACTTCTAGGATGGAGGTTGAGGTCGAGCCACTGCCTTCCATGCCAACCGAGCAGCCACAATCGACTTCAAGGACTAGAGCCTCTACCTCACCCCTAGTTTTTAATAGATTAGGGGAGAGGAAGGTGTAAAATGTTGTATTTACTTTTAGTTTTACTATTTTCATTTTTCAGCAATCTATTGTACCAGGCTTTCAACCATCAAGATTCCGCATGAGAATGCGATTTTGTACTCAATTCGCACTCAAATCAATAAAATTTAATAGAAAACACTTTTGTACTCATTGGATTTATCTTGCCATTGAATTTTGCAAAAAAAATATGTTTCTAAAGAAAATCAAGCAATTTTTTAAGTTGCTGAGTTTTTGCCGAGTCAAATTTTTTGGGTCTGGCAAGTTTTTGCCGAGTTCAAGTTTCCAACTATGGGTAAAACAGATGGCTAGATGTTCATAGACATGTTTTGATTGATGTAAATGATGCAAACTCTCATTTGAGGGATAAGAGGCAATCTTGTAAGTGGTAGATGTGACTAATATAGGTATCTCGGGTGTTTCTAATTGGAAGGAGTATATGAAGTGAATGGTTGAGTTGTCCTTGTCGAGTGTTAAGTGTTTGACGAGGTAATAAAACACTTTTTGAACCAGTAAAATAAGTGTCTTTAGTGACAAGAGTGACCCAAACAGGCGCCTATTTGCAGAAAGACCAGTCTTAAGTCATAGAAGTAGTGATATGGCATGCCTATAGTAGGAAAGCAAACAAGTGACAAAGCCAATCCAAAAGTGTGTTTGAGGGATGAGTTTAATGGCAGAGACAATTTATTGGCATGCTGGGTGTTGGGGAACATTGTTCAAGTGACAATAATGATTGAAATGGATGTATGATTGTTTTGGGGAAGTTGAGTGATAAGGATATCAAAATGAAGTTTTTGGCTGTGATGAAAAAGTCTTAAGTGACTGAAATGGTATGGAATAATGTGCTTTTGCTGATATGGAATAATATTGTTGCTTTTATTGGGAGCTGCTGTTGGTTGCAATGCCTACATATCTCTACCTTTTTGCTCTTGTTTTTGTATCAAAACTGATGTGGACTGCCTTCAACCCTAGGCGCACTTACATGATGTGTTTAAGTACTTTTATGATCTGGCAGAACTTTCTGTCACTTTAGGCTTGTTTCTTATGTCAGGCAGAGATGTTCAATGGTTGAACCCAACCTAAAGCAGACCATTGAAGTTGATTTCTTTGAATAATTTCAAATTAGCAGAGATCTTGTTTAGTTATGCAAGAATACCCAAAATGGGTTGAAACCTCTAGGGCATGCACTTTATCCACTTTAGCCATCTTTTTACAAATGTTGGGCAGGATAGTTATATGGTTAAACCAAGCATAAAGTGCACCTTAGGGATGCCATGTAAACATAGATGGAAACTTCTTCACTTAATGCTATGTTTCACTAGTTTGGTGGAGTATTACAATGGCTTAACCAAGCCTAGTGTGTACTCCATCCACATTAGCCACTTTTCAGTGACTTAAGAGGAATTTCAGGTGAAGTTCGGCGATTACTTAGCCACGTTTATTGTGGCAAGTTGATGTTTCCAATCATAATTGAAAAACTTGGACTCGGCAATAACTTGGCTAGCCCAACATTTTTGAAAGCTCAGTTGAAAAAAACTCGAGGAAAAACTCGACAATAACTTGACAAATTTATCAAACATTTGAAAATACATATTTTAAAAAATATTCTTCAATAATACATGAATTACGAAGAAATATTGTTGAATTGATTGCCTTATATTTTGGAAGGGCGGACATTGTATGTGATATGTATGATTGCTTTTAGATTTGATTGTGTATGTTTTTTAGTTGGCGTTTTGGATCAGACTCAACGACCGATCATCAAAAAGAGGAACCCACTATTTAATTTTAATGTACGCATTCTAACTTTAACTACTAACCACTCTTTAGTCACATTGAGAAGAGGATTGCTCTAAATGTTGAAAACTGAATAACAAATCATTTATGATAAGAGAAAAGTTAAAACAATTCAGTGGCAATTTAGCCCGTCCTTTTAAAATGCAGTCAGTGTAGATAATGCGGTTGCAACTCGGGCATGGTTTCAAAGAAGCAATCTCACTTGGAAAAAGAAGGAAAAGCTTAGCATAAGAGGATTCTATGAACTTCTTGGCTTTTATTTAAAATGAACTTGAGCGTTTCATGAACTGAAGCGTTTCCAATCTTTTTTTTAAGATGTATGGCTTAGGAATTTTGAAGCCAAGAAAATCTCTATTGATTGTGAAGTGTTTGAAAATTAAAATAAAACCTCTTTTAGTTGTGTCGCACATGCCGCTGCGTCCTTAGTTGCCGACGAGAAAGCTTGATATTGTGTCCCGAAAATGAAAGAATCTCTAAAAAAATTTTGTTTGTGGTAAAGTCGATTTTATAATGAATCTGGATGGGTTTTTGACGAGTTATGCACAAAGAAATGTGCATGTTTTGAGATATTTTCGTGAAAATCGTCACTAGTTTTTGGAAAACTCGACGACGAGTTTTTCACCAATTAAACCACTGCTGTTTTGGGCACGCGAGTACTTGCAGAGTTTTTCATTTGTGTTTCCAATAGTTAGGCCATAGAAAAGTGTGCCCATGATTGTTTGATTGATGGGTGGAACTTTGATAGGACTTTGCCAAAGTGGAATCTTGAGAGGGCTTTGCCATCTTGTTTGTTAGATATTTCAATCACATAAGCCAAGGCATATATCTAGAATAGTTTAACCAATTTGAATGTGTACACAGCACTTTTGAATAGACCTTGCCACTCTAACGGCCGTTATCAGTCATGTAGGTGCTTGTTTCACTTTTGAACAGTCTCAGGTGCCTCATCCTTGCATTGATGCCACTTTAGTATCCTAATCAAATATTGCCTTTGTTTGACAATGAACAGCTGCAACCTTTACCAACCTACATCAGGTGTTAGTTTGAAGAGTAAGAATTTGACATGAATGACCTTGCAAGCTGACTGGGAAAACCACAAGTTGAGTTTGGTTGAAACATGATGAGTATTTTCTTGGTTGACTAATGAAAAAAGCATTTACGAACTTTGAGTTTTGTAAGGTTGCAACACACCGCAGCTACATTATTATTGCATCAACCAGAACAAAATAATTTTCTTTAAATAAGGCAGGTAGGTGACAGATCCTGAATAGTACACAGTGATTTGTCATACACACAAATAGCAAATGCACACTTAAAGGGCGAGTTTTAATTTGCAAGAAGCACAAGTCCTTTCATAGACAAGGTAACAAATAGTTTGTTCTACTAAAAACCAGCCAGAACTTAAAGCCTTATAGGAGTCAAATTTTGTATCATAATAAGCGCTAAAAGCAAGTACTGTTTAATTCTTCTTGTTTTATTTTACATTACATAAGAGTCAAGAAAAGCAGAACTGAAAACCTGAAGTGCGTGGAACCTGATAAGACAGGAAGTTAACTGGAATTTTGTTTTTTGATTGATTTGCTGTTTGTGTTCTTCAGTGTTCTAATTAAAGATACCTTTCTTTTTTGGATGGCAGTTTTCAAGGATGGTGGAAAGCAGAAGAAGATAAATCCTATGCCCTCATCTGTTAAATGCTACTTCGTTTGTACTCAGTCATTTGCAGAGGCTGACAGAGGAAGCGACTACATTTTGTTTGACAAATCCATACATGAAGCACGATGCATGTTTATGCATGTACATACTGTGCCAATTTTTAAGAAATACATGGCACGGTAAATTGGTGCATCTTTGTGTTTTGTTACGTGGCTCAATCTGATGCATCTAAATTATGTCAATCAAGTTGCATTGATTCCTATAATATTTTGGACTTATTTGAATTGGCAGATTCTCGTTAATTCTTTCACAAACTATATGTTTTGAAGGTGATATCTCTAGTGTACAAATTGAACGTATCAAAGATATACCGTGTTTGGTATGCACTTTTTGAAATACATTGTTTCCATTTTTTCTGTAATTCTTGGTTGGATGTATCCTCAAGAAATTAAAGAGAGATATCTGGCTATGATATGACAGGATGAGAATCAGAATGAAGTGAAGGACATTAATGGGAAAACTCTAATCCAAACTGATGGGACTGGGTTCATATCTGAAGATTTGGCTTTACAATGTGCAATGAAAATATACAAAAGAAAGCGATTTGACAGAGATTCCAAGGTATCTCTATGTGTTTAAGCATGTATGCATTGGTTCCTCACAGTTGTTACCTGGGAAAGTGAAGATTGCAGTTGTTCACTTAAGATTTTCAGTTTTCAATTTAGCTGTTCTAACAAAATTTTAATGTAATTTTGGATCATGCACTCCTAAATCTTCTAGCTTGGACATCATGCAAGTCAAATTCTTATAATCATTGTCAAAGTTAGTTAAAATTTTGAGCTCAGGTCTTCCCTACGATTCTTTAGGTACAGCTTAATGCTGTGTTGCCAATCCTGCACACTCAATCTTTATGTTGCTCTTATTGATTTCATAATGCTTAATGCAATTCCACCTTGTTGTGGTACTGGGATATGTTATATTTGCTCAAATATGCATTTTGGCTTGCAACTTGAGTGTTAAGTGAAATTCTCTCTGTTATTAATCTGCATGAAACGATTAATTTCCTGTGGTGTTTAATTTCAGTTTTAGTACTTGGTTAAATTCTGTTTGAACATTCTACTGAACGATGTACCTTTTTAATGTATTTCTTTGGATTCTGAAGGATGTTTTCTGGTATGCTTGGGTTTACCCTAAAGTTTTAAAATCGTTCCACATGGACACGTCCCCATCTCTTGGTCGCTTGTCTCCATGCTACTTTCCCTTTTGAATATCCTTCCTAGGATTTTGGGGGTGCTTCTAGGCATCCCCTTTTTTTATTTGGCCTCTTCAAACATACACAAAGGGAATTTGTAGAACATGGTTGGGAGACAATAATTACTTTAATGCTCAGAGATGATCAAAATAGGTTGATAGGATTGAAAAGTAAAGACAATGGAAATTACATGAAGGTGTGTAAAGAAGCTTTTGGACTTTCAACTTTTGGAAATTCCAAAGTTTTGGTTGTTAGTTCCCAAAGCCTTCCTTAAGGCGTTTTTAGTTGGGTTCATAAGAGACTAATTATGAAATAATATATTTGGAGGGAAATTGATGTTTATAAAATTATATTAATGCTTGTATAGCCAAACTGCTACAAAAAGGAAAGCGTACAAGCTAGATGTTGGTTTTGCTGATGCATTCTAAATCTAAACAACAATGTTCCTTGTTAAGTATTGGAAGACATTTGTTTTGGCTTCCTCTTCACTTGTAATAACTAATGATTATTTTTTGGGTCAAAAGTCATAAGGCACAATTTTTGATGTTTATAAATTTTTATTGTGATGCATTTTCCAGTTACCTTGATAGGTAACTATAATGTCCCTCTAACGATTTGCCCTAGAATTTGCCCACTGATCACAAATTGCAACAAATTAGGGTTAGGGGTTCGTTTTACCAAATAAATCTCTCTTTAATGATGCAATCCTGGATTTGAATCTTGCAATCACCACATGAGCAATATTTGCAATATATATATATATATATATATATTGTTGTGCCCAATTAAATTTTTTTTCTTCATTAAGGCATTTGTAAAGAATGGTCAAAGTCTTGTAAAATTTTTCGTCAAAAGTCAAAATTTCTAAAAATAGACTTGATTTAGGGTTTTTTTGGGTTTATTCTCAAATGGATGCTGGAAAAACTTTCTAAAAATAGAAAGTTTATAAAATAGAATCTTTGATTAGAGGTGTGAAACTGATTTTGATTGGTCAAAAATACTTTCTGATCAAGTTGGTCTAGTCAGAATCTTTAAAAGATCAAAATTTTCGTGGTGGGTCTATTTTGCTTTTTTAGAAGCTAAAAACATGAGCTCCGAAGTCATCAATGGAGGAAGGTTAGCTGCCAGGTGGCAGATTCAAAGTCTCAAATGCTGCATAGACAACGACAAATGGCGAACAATGCACACAAAACGAAGAACGAAGAAGGGAAAAAGAAAAAGTTGAAATTGATGAAATTTTTTGTTAACACTGGAGATGCTAGGCACCCCTTTCCAATCAAGGCGCCTAGAGATTAATGCCTTCGTTTATTTTTTCCGTTTTTTAGAAAATGTGCAATTTGATTCTTCAACTTAGTTCAGCTACATAGGAATTAGTCAAAAACAGTTTTTAAGGTTGGGGAAAGTTGAAGATCATCTCAATTATGTTCAGGCTTAGTTGAATCATCATCTAGTGCCAAGGATTAGTTAAGCAATGAAAAAATGGAGATCCAACAGAGGCAGTCGGCGAGAAAATGAAGAAAATCAAGAAAAAGTTGAAATTTATGGAAAATTTTCTAAGTCTGGAAGAGCTAGGCGTCCTTGGCCAAGAAGGCCACTTGGCATTTCAACACTTAGAATATTTTTTTCGTTTTTCGAAAAATGTCCAAACTTCCTCATCAGTCGCGTTCCGACTTTCAGAAAATCAGTCAGATGCAGTAATGGAGGTTGGCAAAAAGGTATAATACATTTCAGATATGATCAGGCTTGCCAAAATGATTGACTTTCAATCTCTGTTGTTCGCTAGCTAGTGGGAAATGGCAGTCAAACAGGGGTCACCAGCTTCATGCAAAATAGAGCAAGTAAAAATTTGAAAAAAATTTGAAAAAATGGTTAAGGCATGGAAGCTTGGGCACTCCAATCAAGGAGGGGTGCCTAGTATTTAGTGACTTAGAATATTTTTGGTCTTGCTTAGTTTTCCTTCCATTTCAATCTCCGTCAGCAAGTTCGAGGGCGTACAATCGCGATCTGATGACGTTGGATGCCGATATGAAGTTGTGGATCACTTCAGCAGTGGTCAAACATGAGATTGACATGGTCAAATAGAGTTTATCAGTTGGCGGTGCCAATTTGTTGGATCATTAAAGTCAGAAGTATGCTTTGTCGGAAGCAAAAGTGAGGAAAAAGTTGAAAATAATCAAAATTTGGCTAAGTCTGGGATGTCTAGGCGCCCCTGTCCAAGAAGGGTGCCTAGCATCTCATGCCTAAGCTTTTTTTTTGCTTTTGTCATGCATTTTTCAAAACGTTTCTTCATGTGTGCATGCTTTTTTGCTCTATAAAAGAGGAATTGATCATTGCACATGCAAACGAAGTTAGAATTTTGCATGCATAGTTTCTATCTTCATGGATAGACTCCAAAATTATAGGGTTTTGCATGAAAGCGTTTTTTCATATCATTCTTCATAATTTGCAGGTTGGCTTTCAGAGGAAGAAAGATAGAATTTTCTTCTCATCAAGATTTGGAGGCTCAAACGGAGTGCTTTTTCAGTGTTCTTCGTGGATGAGATTGGAAAGCACAAAAGCACGTTTTTTCATGGTCTAATTTTCTAGGGCATCACATTTCAAAAACAGTTGGTTCAATTTTCGTCGATCTGGGTCCACTTGCTTTTTGCTCCTCTTGAAGATTGGGAAATTTTAAATCTGCTTTTTCGGCCTTTTTTTTAGGAGATCGTGCATGCTCGGGAAATTTTTAACTTTTTTCAAAATTTGACGAACTGGGTCTCTTCAGAATGAAATTATCTACAAAACCCATTTTTAGGAGAAAAATCAGCAAACTACTTTTAGTAGTTTGTGCAAAACTTTTCCGAACAGAAGCGTGTTTACAGTCAAAATTTGAGTTTTTTAAACATGCAATACTCTCCAACAGAAATCAGAACCCAATCAGTGATGTTCCACACAGTCTAGAGTCATCGACATATCAACATCAGTTGAATCAGTTGGTCATATACGAGAAGCATATGCGAGACTGGATAGAGGAATTCATCACTAGGGGCAAATTTATACTTACAAAGATATACCAATTGAGGTATAACGCCCATGATCTTCGCCAAGGGATCCAGGGGTTTGAACAGTATATGACAGAAGTGAGACCAATGCATGAAATCATCATTTCTAACTTGAGGACAGTGTACGATTCAGTTGTTATAGAAGAACATACGAAGAAGATTTTTGCTTGGAGAGAACAACACCTCTTCAAAGTAAAAACCTATGAGAGAATATCTATAGAGTCGGCTAAATATAGACGAAAGGTTGCTAATGCCCTCAAGTTCATAAGCACATTTGTTTCACAGATCCCTTGTCAATATCTTCCTGATGATGGCACTTACTTTGATCTCGGTGAAGTGCAAACAGAGTTTCAGAATCTCGTCTGTGGCAGTTTTGGTAATGATCCTATTGTTGGCAAGATGAATCATGCTGTCACGATGTCGGCAAAATTTTGCTAAAGAATCAAAAGAGATGAAACAATTTTTGAGTTTGATTGCAAATGGTGTAGAGATGTTGGAAAAGCAGAATATTGTTGTGGATAGTATTAGTGCTCCTGACAAAGAGGCAGTTACCAGCTTTTTGGCTGATATAGTTTCTCAAGTTATCACTGAGTGAGTCACCGTTTTGGGGAAGCAAAGATTTCCAGGAATAGAACTCAAGAAAAGTAGTAGTTAACTTGATGTCTTTCCCAAGTTAAACATGCCGTTCTCATTCATGCATACTATTCTTTGGAAATATCAAATGTGAAGTTGGAGCTTTTCTTGCTTTTAAATCAATTAACTGATGTTAGCAGGTGGTTAATTGTTAGTTATCTTTTGTTTAGTCTTAGAAATAAAGCTTGCATGTTGGCAAGCCTAGTTGTTAGAAGCAAGGAGATTTT
The DNA here is from genome assembly GCA_007115665.2 of Sequoiadendron giganteum. Classification (NCBI taxonomy): domain Eukaryota; kingdom Viridiplantae; phylum Streptophyta; class Pinopsida; order Cupressales; family Cupressaceae; genus Sequoiadendron; species Sequoiadendron giganteum. The sequence goes on from CM021109.1 coordinate 404,968,445, forward strand.
TGGGTTCTCTACTCCTTGTTTGTGTATAAATAAGGGCAGCCTTGCCCATTTCTTTTCAATCGTTATTGTGATAACAAATTGCTGAGCATACTTTTGCCTGCAACTGTGTTATTCAGTGTCTGTTCACTTTGTGTAAGAGCAAGGTTGCAAGCTTGTCTTTGCTGCAGATTATTTTTTCAGTTTATGTTCAATGTTTTTCTAGTGTATTGATATTGGAAACTTGAGGAAGGAAATCTCAAGCCTACTTTGTGTAATGTTCCCATTTTTCGTTAGCATTAGAGTTCGATGGTTTCGCCTATTCCTAGACCTCGTAGGCAAACACAGATGGTTAGAGGGTCCTTTTTGGTAGAGATCAGTGTGTTTTCTCTTGCAAAGCTCAGTGTGGGTTCAGGTTTAGCCTTTGTTAGACTCAGTTCTTCATACTTACTATTTATAGTAAGTCACCATTTCAAGGGAGTCAGGATTACTATATTTAGTAAGGCACTTGGACAGGTGTCAGATGTAGTGTTGACCTCTTACTCAGTTGGATGGGTGAAATATTAAATGTTTAATGAGTAATTATCATTAAAGGTACTTTAATGATAATTAAATAATATAAAGTAAATTATAAAGCGAAAAGTGTACTTTATTTTCGATAAGGCTATGACCCTCAATTAAAATCACTTAAAGTACATTTTTATAATATTATTTTGGGCGCCCAAGTTTGAGGAGATATTATAAAGTTTTATTAAAAACCTAAAGTGGATTTCAAAAGATGATTAAAAGTAGCTTAAGAGGTCGACCTTCTTGAGGAATTATAAAAGGGCATCAAAGGCACTCATTTTCATTATGTTTTGGAGAATATTAAATTGTGTCTTTGGAGTTCGTGCTTGGAGAGGAAGCTAGCTAGGGTTTTTGCCATTTATAGCATTGGAGAACGAAAACTCTTCAGTGTCTATGCAATTCTTAGGCTGTGCAATACCAGCTGATATTATTGCTTGATTGTGGACTTCATTCAGGGGTTCAATTTGTGCATTAAAGAGAAGTTTACAAGGGTTTGAAGAGCAGATTTTAGATTGTTGAAATAACCATCGTTGGAGAAGAAAAATAAAATTAGAAGTTATTGATCTGTTGCTATAGTGACGTGAATAGTACCCGTGCTATAGTGACATGAAGTTTACAAGGGTTTGAAGAGGCAGATTTTCGATTGTTGAAATAACCATCGTTGGAGAAGAAAAATAAAATCAGAAGTTATTGATCTGTTGCTACAGTGACGTGAATAGTACCCGTGCTACAGTGACATGAATTGTACCCGCGCTACAATGATATGAATAGTAACTGCGCTACACTGTTGCTACAATATTATTCCGTTATGTTAAGCTATTTTGGTATGGTACTTTGCCAGGGTTTAAATTGAAAATTATTCATTTACATATTTGAAAGTAAATATCACTAGTTACCTTTATTACTGCTAAAGAAATCCTTTCTCGGCATGTGGTATTTGCATTGGGCTGTTTAAGGCATTGAATTGAAGATCATTCAAGGGTTTGGAAAAGCATAGATCAGTTCTTGGTCAAATCAATAATTAAGGATTCATCTTTGCTGCTAGCAATATCTTATCAGCACGTGGGCCTTATGCTAAGGCTATTCACCATCTAAACTTGGGTGAACTGCTCCTTGGTGCTGGACGTGTAGGTCTCTGGACTGAAACGCCTTTGATCTTTGCTATTACTACCTTCCTTTGAGGGCGATTGGTCTTCTAGTTTGCTGTGGCACTGATTGAAGTGGAGAAAGATCACAGTTGCTGCCAGGTGTTAATCTGATAAAGTTTGTAGCTGCTACCAGCACTTCCAAAAATTGATGTTGAAAGAGTTTCAGACCAGCATTGTGTGTGACTACAGTCACCGGTATGTTAGCATCGTTGAACAAGAAGGTTAGCAATCTGATTTTTGAAATATACTTTGTACTTGCAATTTATATATAATCAGATTTATGATTGAGGTGTCCATTGTTGAGCTTTCATTTGGCAATTGGCACATGTATTCACATTCATCTTTACCTGGAAAAGTTCTTTAAATTGTCAAATTATCAAAACAAACATTACTTGAAAACCCAAAATATCAAACAAGGGCAAAAAAATTGGTTTTGGTTAGAACCCACCTGGTTAGAGTTCTTACACTTTGCTTTGATTTACTGCCTCAATCTCTTTTAGTATTTTGTCTTACGTATTTGCTTGCGTAATCTTTATTTCAGCTTACATCTCATAAGTACAATGAGTCTTGAGGTGTTATCTAGGAGAAAGTTTATTTAAGTTTTTGTGTTAATCAAATCATTCCTTGTTTGCTTATGATTCTCAAGCTTTGAGTTAACTTGAGTTGTTAGAAGTGTCTTTAGAGTAGGCCTAGTTGTAGTTTGAAGTATTAGAAAAGAGAAAACCTTAGCTACGATGCAAAGAGTTTTATAACCTTGTGCTCTTAGCTGAGAATAAAGAGATTGGCAATTAGTTTAGTATTCTTTTTAAGCATCATCTGCGACGAGGGAGTTTCCCCTCCTAATTTGAAGAGTAGTTCAACTGTGCATAGCTGTCCGTTTCTAATCCGCATTCCATAGGTACGAATTGAAACACCAACATATATATAAAAAATAACACCCATGTAAAAAAAAGAATCAACTAAGTCAAAAAAACACTAAAGTGTAAGGGCGCTGAAATTCAGTGCCCTTACACTTTAGTTAAAAATCACTTAAGTGCAAGGGCGCTGATTTTTAACGCCCTTGCACTTTTCATACTTAGTCAATTTTTGCTAAGTGCTTGACTGCTCTTTTTCAAAGCTTTTGCACTTTTGACAATTTCATGAAGTATGATCAGTGAGCGTTCGTGCAAGTACTCGTTTCAAAGGTCTTCGCGAGGTGAACGCAGAGGGATGCTTAAATTGACTATCTAAGATTTTGGAATGCATTTCGAGGTGGATCGAAAATCGCCTCGTTTTGCGTGCTTGAACATCACGAACCTAGGAAACAAACAAGTTTCGTAGGGGGGTTATCCGTGGAACGAGCGTTGCTAGTTTCCGTGATAACAACTGGCTCCTGTTGGGGATCTTTCTTCAATCGTTCTTTCAAATGAATGAAGGGAGAAGAATTCCATAATTCAAGTGCCTTTATCCATCCATTGGGCCTGGAGTTAGACAACGACGACGACACAACTTAAAATAAAAAGACACAAAGGACTAAAAATAAAAATATTTACATTTGAAACGCCCATTACTTTACTGTGTAAAGTGTTTGAGGTGTTGTCCGCTGTGAGGAAGGGCGAACGACATTCCATCTCCATATGCTAGTAGGAAACTGTTCTCATCGTACAGTTGGGGAGCTTGGAAAGGTCCTGTCCATAGTGAGTCAAATTTCTTGTGCATACCTTTTGGTTCTCTTCATTTGTCCCATAGGAGAACAAGATCACCGATTTGAAATCTCGAGACTTAGGCTTTTTGTCAAAAAGCTTCTTTACGTGTTCCTGGTGTTCCGCGATGCGATCAGCCACTTGAACTCGCTTCTCTTCTAATTCAAAGAGATACATCACACGCTTATGAACAAAATTATCAAAAGTCTCGTCCTCAATAGCCTTAGCCAACTTGAGGGCTGGAAGTTCCAAGGTTATAGGAATCTCAACATTCAACCCGTACAAGAGTTGAAAGGGGGACATACCGATTGCCCGCTTCGGAGTTATCTTGTCTGCCCACAGAGCATTATACAAAGCCTTGTGCCATAAACGCCGACTCTCATCTACTAGCTTACGGATGATGGTCACTAGATTTTTGTTGCTTGATTCAGCCTGGCCATTACCTTGCAGGTAATAGTCGGAAGAATGCGACAAGGTTATGTCGTGTTCAAAACATAACTCAGTGATGTTGTTTGACGAGAAGGCCGAAGCGTTGTCAGCAACGATTTTGTTCGGTACGCCGAACCTGGAAATGATATTCTCTTTCAAGAAATTACACGCCACCTGAGAAGTAGCGCGCTTAGTGGGAATCGCTTCCACCCACTTGGTGAAATAATCAGTTGCGGTCAGGACGTAGCCATGTCCTGCACTTGATGATGGATTGATCGCATTGATGAAGTCGATCCCACACTCTTGGAAAGGTTCTTCAATCACAACGGGTTTTAATGAGAAAGCGGCTAACTTAGGCCTGCCAACAAATTGTTGACACAGCTCACACTTACGCACCCAAGAGTACTCATCTTGAAAGAGTGTGGGCCAATAGTACTTTGCTCTCAAAATTTTGTGAGCAGTAACTGGTGCAGAAAAATGTCCACACGCCAAGTCATGGTGTGACTTCAATAGTTTTTCTTGTTGCTCTTTATCCACACATTGCAGAAAAGGCCCATCCACTGCACGCTTGTATAAGCCATTGTACCATAAGACAAAGTTTGCTGATTTCAACTTGATGGTTCTCTTTTCTTTTGCAGTCAAATTATTGGGGCATTCACCATAAGTGAGGAAATGAGCGATGTTGGAATACGACTCGTCGGTGTTGCAGACGAACAACACAATGGGTAGTTCACTTGAATCTACTTCCTTTTTTGAAGCTTCTTCATCTTTTGGAACTTCTTCATCAAGATATTTTCAGCAATAAGCTGACATAGTCCATTTCCCCATATTAGCTTGGTGGGTTTGATTTCCATGTCGTACTCCCAAATCTTAGCAACCCAGTTGCCTCTTTTTGTCCCAAATTCTTGCTGCGTTAAAATGGATTTAACAGTTGTATCTGGAACCAAAACCTTGACATGACTATTCAGAATGTAGAACCGAAAATGTTTAACAACCTTGACCACAACGAAGGCATGTTTTTCCATCAGAGAGTACTTCAGCTCATAATTCTTTAGAGGGCAGCTCATGAATGCAATGGATGATTCAAAACCCTCATTGTTCTCTTGCACCAGAATAGCTGAAAGTGTATGCTTGGAAGCATAAGTATACATTATGAATTCTTTGGTGTAATCAGGACAAACTGACACCGACACATGACCAATGGCCTCCTTGATGTTGTCGAATGCGGCCTTCCCTTCCTCTGTCCAGTGGAAACTGGTATTACCTTTCATCATATTGACGATATGACGAGTCTTTTTTGCAAAGTCTGGAAGGAACCTTCACAGGAAATTTACCTTAGCTAAGAAGGAATGGACAACCTTCTTGCTTGACGGCAGGGTGAGAGATTTGATACCATTGACTCTTTCTAAGACGATCTTAATTCGTTCAGTAGACACTACGTGACCAAGAAGTTTTCCCTCTGTAACCCCAAAGATTGACTATTTAGGATTTAGGGAAATACCATGCTGACGGCATCTCTCCAAGATTTGCCTTGGATGATAGCAGTGTTCATGACGCTTTTTGGAGAATACGGTGAGATCGTCAAGATACACCACAATGAACTTGCCGATCACATCGCGAAAAGCCAAGTCCAGAGCACGTTGGAAAGTAGTGTCGACATTTATCAGCCCGAAAGGCATTTTGTGATACGCAAAGGTACCCCATGGTGTTGTGAAAGCCGTCTTGTGTTGATCACTTGAAGTAACTTCAATTCGGTTATAATCGGAAAACCCATTCGGCATGGAGAGCATCTCAGATCCGGTCACATTTTGTAGAACTTGGTCCATCATAGGGAGAGGATAATTGTCCTTAAGTGATAGCTGGTTGAGGTTTCTAAAATCCACACAGATGCGAATCTCACCATTTTTCTTACGAACGGGGACGATATTTGCTATCCACATTGAATGGTGGATGGGAAATATTATCTGCGAATTCAACATTTTTTGGACTTCTGCAAGGATCGTCTCGGAGATTTTTGGATTGTATTGCCTCTTTTTTCGCCTAAAAGGCAATGCTCCAACCTTCAGGGGAATATCATGTTGCACCTCTTTGGGCCGGAAAGATTTTAGGCCCTCATATGAATATGCTAGGACATCCATATATTCTTGTAATAGCTTGGTGAACTGTTTCCTCTCTTCGACTGTGCAACATTTGCCAATGTTCACCATCTTAGGATCAGTTTCAATACCCAAGTTGTATTGTTCGACCTCATTTGACGAATCAGAGTCCGCAAGTTGCTTTTGGACGTAGCGATCATACTTGTCAAAAAGTCTCTCTAGAGACACCAATGCTTTAGGGATTTTGTTCCCTTTGAGTTTTAAGAATTCCTCACCTGTGACTAGATCTACATCAGACACGGATTCTCGCAGAGGAGAATCACTCCCTTCAAAATACAGTTCATTGAAATTTTCCACCTTTTCTAAGAAGGCAACAATTTGATGATCATTGTTGAAGATCTGCCAGTTCCCCGAATTATCGGGGACACTTGGGCGGAAAACCAACTCGATTGTGTAGGTGGAACCTTGAAAGTCCTTATGCAGTATGAGGAGCGTGGTTGAGACCGCGAAAGAATCAGCCCTGTCATTGTATTCCCTTGGAACCATAGAGATGTCGAAAGCTTCAAATTCTTCAATGCAATCCCAAACGAGATTGCAATAATGCCTAAGCCTATCATTTTTAGTTTGATACAGGCTCCTCACTTGACATACTATTAGCTCGGCATCACCTTGTGCATGAAGATTCTTGATACCCTTCTTGCGTGCCACTTGCATTCCCAACAACAAGGCTTCATATTCGGCGGTGTTGTCAAATTGCAGCTTGAAAGAAAAAGGGAAAACCTTTCCATTAGGGGAAATAAAAACCATCTTGCTCCAGAACCGGTTGAAGAATAGCTACCGTCAAACTCTAGCAAGCAAACACCATTCGGATCGCCAAGGCTGATGGTGTCAAAATTTGAAAATTCATCCTCTGGTGAAGTTTTAGGATCTGATGTCAACGAATCATCTGGTGATGACTCATTTGTTATGCAACAAGATTCAACACTCTCCAACTCATATGGCGTTGAAGACTCACCAACCTCTTCCATTTGTAGATAGTAAGTTCCCACACCTGAAGACTCGAACAGGATTTGGGCTCTTGGGTCATTGAAAACTTTGCTTCCTTTTCAAGAATCAACTTTTGCATCACGCCTTTGACTGGTATTCTGGCTTCAGACATGTCCATACTTAATTCTCCCCCAACATCCTTGCAGAATTTGCGTCTGAGGAGGATTTCGTAACATGCTGGTACGTCAGCCACTAGGACCGTCATCTTTATCTTTTTATCTGGGTATGTAGCAAACGCATACTGTGCATCTTTGATTTGACCAATTAAGGGCACTTGTTTATTGTCCATCGAGAAACAATGGCTGAAAGTTTTGGTCATATCTAAACCTAAGGCAGTAGCTACCTTGGCAGGCATCACATTATCGTATGCACCAGAGTCTATGACACAGTTACTCAATTTGAAACCGTTGACCAGTAGAGAGATAAAAAATGGATCAATGCGTCCAGATGCTGTTGGAGGATTGGACACCAGATAATTCTGTGGCTCTTTAGGCTTAGCAGCAACAGGAACATCAGGAGGTGAGTCCTGAGTTGGAGTAATTCCTTGGTCTTTGACGAACTTGACGAGCCTGGCAAATTGGTCAAGGTTAGCTTTGAGGTATTCAGCCTCAGACATTTGGACCTTGGTTTTCTTTGCATGGTCGATGATGTCAAAAGCTTCAAAAGAGTGTTGTAGACTGGATGTAGTAACTTCACTAATTGGTTTAATGAAAGGCATACTGGTCTTTGAAACTGGAGGATTGGCTTTAGGGACAGCAGGAGTTGATGAAGAGGGACGAGGTGCACTTACTTGTGGATTTGTTGCTTTTTTAGGTTGCCAAGGGAGAGGAGAACCTCTTTTGGCAATCGTGCCTGGCGGTTTCTCCTTTTCAGGTGGAGTATCAGCTTGAGCTTTGTCAAGTTGGTTTTGTTGATGCTGCGTGAAAACAACATACGTGTCTGTCACCAAGTCATTTTCCTCATCTTCGTCTGCTATTTGCAAATAGCCAATCTTGGAGTCGCCAGCCGATTCTGTTTCTTCGTCTTGGAAGAGATCGACATTTTCTTCCTCAGCATAATCTGGCTGTGCATAGTCTTCTTGTTCAGCTTCATAGTATCCTGCGGTAGTGTTGTTAGGGGGACCTTCAAGTGCAAGCCTACCTTGTGGTGCCGGAAGGCGGTTTTGATTTCTGTTTCCGGCATAGTTAGGGAAAGTCCTTCTTGGGACGTCCTTGTAGGTGTTGTTATTATTGGAGACTTGCTTCTTAAAAGCGAGGAGCTCATTTGCCAGCCGTTGCACCATGGGATCTGTAAAGTTGGAATTGGTGCTGGGGGCGTTGGCATTGGATGCTGAAGATCTTGATGCCTGCATCCTTTTATTTGAGTTGGAGTTTCCGTTAGTCCTTATCTCTTCGTTCAGGATGATATCATCTTCAAGACTTGTGGCCAATTGTTGTGCTGCTTCAACATTGGCAAGATTTTCATTGCGTAAGAAGAAACTTACTTTGGGCAACTAGGTGTTGATGAAAAAGCACTTCAAATTATGATTCGTTGGTTTGGCATCTTGTGGGATCCGTGTCACCAACTTGTTGAATTTAGCCACGAATTCTCGCATGGGTTCGTGAGCTTCCTTCTGCATGGTTGTAAGCTGTGCTAAGAAAGCATGTGCGTCCTCGGCGGGCTTGAATCTTTCCTCAAACTTTGTTCGAAGAGTGGCCCAATTGGTGATCGAGGTGTTGGGAAGAGTGTAGAACCATTTGGCATCAACGCCTTGGAGGGATTCAATGAACAACCTTACAGAAACATCTTCATGTTCTATGGCGAGAATGCCACAAATGATTTAGAAGGCGGCAATGTGCTCATCAGGATGTTGTTTGCCGTCACCAGTAAACTTCAAAAGGTGTTTCCTTGAAACATGCGGAAGATCATGCAAAGGTGTAGCCAAACGAAGGGGGCAAAAGCATTCCCCCAAGGTCCTATAGGTGGTGCGGCCATGACTAGTTGCACAACAAGTACCTGAGCTGGGCGTTTGTTGTAGACAAACCAAACAAGTGGAATAGTAGATCTTTGTTTTTGTGGAGGATAAGTCGTAGTACATTGCAACGGTGATTTTACTTGCAGAGATGTAAATGGAAAATTATGTTGCAACTCCTCAAAAAGTGGATCTGTAACTCCTTGAGCCCTCAATCGTCGCATATAACTT
>CM021109.1:404977671-404997382 GCA_007115665.2 Sequoiadendron giganteum
TCGCAAAAGCAAACCAAGCAGAAAGCACCAAGGATGAAGGTGGAATGAAGAACATAAGGAAATTGAACAAGTTTCAAGGAAAAGCGCCCCTGCTCAGAATAGGCGTCCAACTTTTTGGGCAACCAGATGCAGTCTACAAGCTTAATGATCTCCAGGATGACCTCGGTATTGATCAATCTCAACAATAAAACCGTCAACGAAGACAACAAATACCAAGTTGGGGCAGTTCGTGAAAGTTTACAACATGAAAATAACTAGTCAAAAGGTCAAAAGCACCCCTACAGGCCAGCGGTGCCCAAGCTTTTAAGGGATCCAAATCAACTTCCGAGATTTGTGAAGTCAATCATCCTTTCCAAGGCTGAGTTGACATTCCAACCCACATTCCAACAACATCAACAAACTCATCAGTCAGCAGAGATCTCAGATCAAGGCACGGAGGGTCAAAATGGAGAAATTGAAGAATTCACACAAGAATTTGACTAAGTCTGAGGCTAAAAGCGCCCCTGCAAGGAAAAGGCGCCCTTGAATTTTGTTGTACCCAAACCAAAATTTTTGCTTCATTAAGGCATTTTGCTTAAAATGGTCTAAACCTTGTAAAAGTGGGGTCAAAACTCAATTTTTGGGCAAATAAAGTATGGGCTTTTAGTCAGTGTGATGCCAGGAAGATACTGGCAAAATTTGAAAATTTTGAAAATTAGTGTTTCTGAAGTCTATTTTTAGCCCGAAACCCTAAAAAATAAAAACTTGTCAGAATTAGCTGAAATTAATTTTGATTGGCTTATTTCACATCACGATCACAGTGGTGAAGTCAGTTTCAGTTAAAAGTCAGTTTAAGGCTGGTGGGTAGTTATAACTTTTTTCAGGAGAAAAGTTAGGACCTCTGAGGTCATTAATGGCAGTTGGTCAGTACCAGGTGTTAATATCTAAGCCTGAAACTCAAAGAAGAACACTCTACGATGAAAGATGTTGAAAATTATGCTTTTTCACGGAGGAGATTTTCAACGAGGTAAAAGTACTGTGAAATTGGCTAAGTCTAGATTGAAAATATTCTAAGTCTGGAGGTCAAAAGCGCCACTTTCAACTAGGGGCGCCCATCATTATGGAAGCTGTATTCAACTTTTCGTGAGATTTTCTACCAAGATGATTTCTTCAGTTTCCTGATAGCTTCGCAATGAGCTAGCCAGCCAGTCCGACGGAGGAGTAAAACGCTTGAAAACGTAAATTCAGTACAGAACGAGGGAAATACGAAGTAGATGACTTTGAAGAGAAAAAGCACCCCTGGAGGCCAGGGGCGCCCATCTTTTTGAAGATTCAAATGAAGTCTTTTGATCAAGTGACACCCAAGAAGTTTGCTTCTATTTTTGGTCCAACTCCGCAACTCATCTGTCAGCAGGTGAATCTGAGTTGCTGAGTTGCCGCCATCAGTGGTCAAACTTGAGGTTCCAGACTTGATCAGAAACTATTCAGAAAGGACAAAAGCGCCCCTGGAGGTCAGGGGCGCCCAAGGTTTTAAGACCTTAAATGAAATCTGTTTGATGATTTCAGATGCTCATCTCGTTCGTGTAAGCGTCAGCTTTCCGTTCCCTGTCTCAGCCAGTTCAGAAGATGTCTTGGCAATCCGCAATCGGAAGTTGAGTAATTTTTGCCAGTTGCAGTAATGGATGACAGTGGTTGGGAAAAGCGCCCCTGGAGGCCAGGGGCGCCCATGATTTAGGAAGCTTTAATGATGTTTTTATACAAAGTGTTCATCAGGAGCCTTTGCTCAGATTTCAGTCTGCTCCGCAGTGAGCCAGTCGGCGTGTTCTGAAGTTTTGTCAAATACCGGGAAACGCAAGTGAAATATGGTCAAGTTATCAGTGAAAATGATGAAATTGCCTGAAAATATTCTAACACTGAGGTCAAAAGCGCCCCTGGAGGCCAGGGGTGCCCATCTTTTTGAAGCCTCAGATGGTTGAATTTTGAATTGCCACCTCAAGGAATCTTCTTGTCAGATTTGGTCCTGCTCTTCATCGAGATTGTCAGCCAGTTGATCCAACGTGACAGTCAACCAGAATCAGTGATCGAACATGAGCTTCGTTTGAGGTTTTAGATTCTAAATTTTCAAAAAATGTCTAAGTAAGGAAGGACGCCTAAAGTCAAAGGTTGACTTTTTTGAAATTCAAAAGTATAAGTGCGCATGAAGAGAGTTTTCAATTTACCAAATTTAGATCTTCAATTAAACACTTTGCAAGTCGACTTCTATTTTACCTATTTTTAGTCATAACTGGCAAAAACTAGTTTGCATGCATTAGTTAACTGAGTCTTTCAAGGTGGCGCCCTAATTTGGGGTTGTTCTACATCCAGTTAACTGAGTTTGAAGCCAAATATAGGCCATGTGTGAGTTTTGAAGCACCAGTTGTACTTCAAGCGCCATTTCCAATGCTTGACATGCATTTCACATGCCTTAGAAGATATTTTGCTATATATTTTGCTAATGGCGTCCATTATTCTTCATCAGAGTTGACAAGAAACATCTTTCTTGAGCATAAAATTGATCTGCAGGTGCTACAGGTGTCAGATTTCAGTATTCTTCATAGCTACAGATTCAGATTGTTCAAGGGAAGATTATTTCAGACTTGGTTTCTATTTTGCATGCAGGTGTTATCAATTCTACTTCAAGCATAGGCAAATTTTTACAGAAGAAGAGAGAAAACAAAAAATAAAACTTCTATTCTTCTGTCTTACTTTCTTCTATTCTCGTCTTAGGTTTTCTTTGCATATCAAAGAAAACGACAGATTTTTCAGAAAAGCATCATCTGGGTTTGAATATTTCAGCATCAACAACAATACCCATGTCTTAGATTATTTTGTGAAAATTGCCCCGTTGCCTCTTTTCTAGAAGCACTGTGCTTTTTTCCAGAATTCTCTTTGCATGTGGGCCTAAATCACATTTTTTCAAGAATCTGTTGATCTGGGTTGTTTTAGGATCCATTTCTACACAAAACCCATGTTCTAGATTTTCGCGGGAAAAATTTGCCCCCAGTGCCCCTAACTGCCAGTTCAAATCTCAACCGAAAACCTTTTGCATGCAAGCCTAAATCCCATTTTTTCGAAATTCTGACATTCTAGGTTGCATTAGAATTTGATTCTGCACAAAACCCATATCTTAGAATTTGTTCGAAAAAATTCACTTCCCCTTGCTATTTTTAGCCTATCCCCGAGCTTTTTCAGTTTTTCCAAAGTTGTCCAAACATACCCGACTTTACAGTCAAAAGTCTAGTTTTTCAGAACGCAGTATAATCCCATAGATTATAAGGCCAAACAGGTCTTTCTTCATAACTTTCTGAAAACTACCGATACCGACTTAAGTCATGTTTTTCCATCGTCAATCTGAACTCATTGGAGGGTATCAGCAGTACTACAATCAAAAATCTTGAACGTTCAGGGATATTTGCAGCAGCGTCCATTCCTATCTCAGTCTTTGATCTTGAGTTCGTACTTGCTTGTGTCAAGCATTATGACTCGTCTACCAGACAAATCAGATCGACAGATGGAAGGATTATTTGTAGCCTGAAGTCGAAGTATGTAGAAAAATGTTTTTCGATTCCTCCACATTCAGATCATTTCGTTGTATCCATTTCAGATTGTGACAGAATATGGGAGGAGGACAAGGATAGATCACAGAAGAAAGTAGCTCAACGGTGGTTGAAAATTCAGAAAACCAACATGCCAAGGAAGATTGCACGTGGAGATTTCAAGGACGAGATTGCTATTTTGATAACTTTCCTTAACCGGTTAGCAGGTTCTGAAGACGCAAGTGTTTTCTGAACATGGATGTTCTACCTCATCTCACGAGTTATTGATAAAAAATAAACATTTGATTGGGCCATGTTTATCAGCGAGTGTCTTCACCAGCAGATTACAGAGTTCCTAAAGATTCATGAATTCCATATGGTAACTTTTCTGGTTTACTTAGTTGCATTTCAAGGCAGCTTTAAATTATTAAAGACCGATGGAGTTCTGGGTGTTCAGCGAGTGTACGGATACTACCCTCGGTTGGAGTTTTCGAAAGCTGAACAGGACTTTACAGCAGTGAATGATCATTTTCTTATGAGAACGGTCAGAAATTTAGATAACGAGATGCATGTGAGGATTTCTACAGAGGCACAATCAGCAATGGAGAGTTGGGCAAATTGGTTTATCCAATTTCCTACTTTCACATATATTCGTGTATATGGATATACAGGAGAGCCTCTGATGCTACCGAGGTACCCATCGGATAAGGTTCTTTTCATGGAGTTCATGAGACAGGCACATGAGGTTCACACTTTTCTTCGCAATCGACATAAGTCAGCTTTCATCTTTCCGTTTGAGTTAGGTATCTACAAATGCAAAGCAGCTGCTGATTGCAAGTTAATGGCACACGAGTTAGAGAAACTTCAGCTTGGGTGTTTTCCTCAGAAGCGTGCCTATGATCCGTTGGGTCATTATTCAACAAGGTTGGAGCGAAATGTTTCACATTCGGCAGCGCTTGAGGACTTTTGGGTCAATTATGAGGATGAATTTGAGGTGCGCCGTCGTCATTATTGTAGGCTTGCAGTTCCACAGATTGCTGATTTCTTATCAGAGGATGTGGAAGGTTTGTCTGATGATGATGGCGAGATACTACTTCATTCATTCATTAAAGACCAAGTTGCTCGCCAGCCACTTCGCCAACCTGATTGGTATGTTCCATTGAACACTTCAGTGAAAGACTTATCCAGGTCTGTTATCAAAACCACCATGTACTTCCTTGAGAGCAAGCGGAAGCGAAGGGTGATCCCAATTACAGAGCCGCCAGCAGTGGTAGCTTCTTCTTTACCTTCTACTTCTAGAGCTAAACCTCGAGTCAAGGTTACTATGAGGCCGCCTGAAGGGGTTAAGATGGGATTTAATTCAAAAGGAAAAAGCATCACCAAAAGGAAACAGGTTGAGAAAGAGCCAACACTTCCAGTTGCAGAGACAATACTTCCAGAGCCAGTTATTCAGACTGAGGCCGGTTTGTCATCTCCAGGTTCACCTTTTTCAGCGCACTCATCTCCCATAGATATTGATTCGGAGCCTGAGATTTCGATACATGAGACCTGCATACCAGTGGATTTGCCAGCAGCTAATACAGTAGAAACGACTCCACCTCGAGAGGACAGTATTCCTTATTCATCTTGGCTTGACAAGTCATTCGAGAGGGAGAGGCGTATGCCTTCATATAATCTTGATTTATCTGAGTTTCGTGAGCCCTATCAGAACAGGTTGAATAAGAGGGCCAGAAAGTAGATAAATATTGAGAAGAATCTTGAGGCAAAGATCGTCATAGAGGTTGCTACTCCTCCAAAAGACAAATACTTGGATGAAGTTGATGTTGGTGATTTTACCTTTGTCAAAACTAATCTGGGTAAGAATACTCGACACACCGACGCGAATCTATTCAGAGTCGTCGGGAGTAATCTAGAGGAGCGTGTCATGAAAGATGGTGAGGATAAGGCAGTTCTCAAGGCTGAAATCAGACAACTTCGCAGGTACATCTCGGGTTTGCTTCATGGCAACGAGGGTCAAGCACCTTTACTTCCACAACTTCGAGAAACCGCCGCAGAGCAGCAAAAGATTCAACACTTGGTTAATCGAGGAAAGCTACTGGATACCTGGATTGAAGACTTTATCATTGCTGGTCGACACCTCCTCATAGAGCTATATCAGTTGAGGGTTGACGCACATAGTCTTCGCCAGAGAATTCAGGAGCTCGAGATTTGCATAGCCGAGCGTAAGCCGAAGGACCTGATTTTGATATCACAGCTTGCGGGAATCTATGACGCCATTGAAGCAGATGGAGATCAGAAGAAGGTCTTCACTTGGAGAGAATTATATCTTTCCAAGGTGGAGACATATGACAGGATTTCTGCTAAGATGAGCATGATTCAGGAAAAGGTTGTTGCAGCTCTTCGTTTCATCAGCGAATACATCACTCAAATCCCATGTCATTATCGGCATGAGGATGGTACCTACGCCGAGTTAGAGGCAGTTCAAGCTGAGTTCGAAGGGTTAGTTCGTCATAACCTATGTGGAGGGCCAGAGGCGTCCAAGATGGAGGAGTTTACAATGCTGACTATCAGTTTCAAAAAGGTGACCACAGAGGTTAGAGATAGTCAGAGGGAGATCCGAGATGGAGACAAAGAGTTGGACAAGCAGTTAATCAGCGTGGACAGCGTCAAAGTGCCAGATGATGATACTATTGATAAATTCCTGGAGGAGATGATAAACTTGGAGTAGATGTTCAGTTAGACCATGCAGTTGCTTACAACGATGAGTCATCAGAAGTAGTTAACTCGAGGCTTCTTTTCGAGTTAACTTGCTGTTATACATTGCATGCATGTCTTTCTTGGAAACATGTACATATACTTGGAGATTATATTAGATTTTTTCAGTTGACTGATGATAGCATTCCAGTTGACTTGCTTTCAATAAGGACGTGCATGTTGCACCTTGTCCATTTAGATTAGATGTTTCAATTAACTGATGATAGTTTCCCAGTTAACTGTATAGTTTCATTCAATTAGGGTTTAGGAATAAGATCTTGCATGCATTGCAAGACTTTAGTTGACTCAAGGTGATTTTAGGGTTGCCTACACCTTGAAGTCTATAAATAAGAGCTTTAAGCTCATTTGTAATTTAACTTTTGCTTGATAGCATACATGCTGCGCCTACCTTGCCTGTAGTATTGCTATTATTGTATCTGTTCAAAGAGTAATTGCTATTATAATAAATTGCTGCGCCTACCTTGCCTTCATGTTATTGTCATGGTGTTTATTCGACCTTAGTTAAATGGGGTTGCTGGTTTGATCGTTATTGCATGCGTGTTGCGTCTATACAATCTACTGTCCCAGTTGCTTACCTTTTGTTTTGTTGATTATAAGCCTATTCAGAAGAGCAAATAGTTGCGCCTACCTTGCCTTCATGTTGCAAAACTGTACTCAAAGCTTATCGTATGATGTGTGTTATAGTAGACTCATTCAGCCAAGCAGATAGTTGCGCCTACCTTGCCTTCATGTTGTAAAGCTGTACCAGGTTTACCGTCCTTTTGTTTGTTTTAATAAACTTCCTCCCGGATTAGCAAATAGTTGCGCCTACCTTGCCTTCATGTTGTGAGTCCGCACCTGAAGTTTATCGTATAATACATTCTTGCTCCATTTCCTCATGCTCTGTTTCTTGAGGAAACTGGATAGATTTAAAGAAGTTAGCTTAGTTGTAGTTAGATGATCTGCGAAACCAGAAAATACTTAGCTGCAACGTTCTAGGTTTTCTTAACCTTGTGCCTCTACCAGCTGAGAACAAAAAGATAGGACATCAGTTTAGTTTTCTATTTCATGCATTCCAGCACAACGAGGGAGCTTCCCCTCCTAATTTGAAGAGCACTCATTACGTAGTGTGCATAGCTGTCCGTACAAACTCACACTCTAGAGGTGTTAGTTCTTACGCCAACAAATTTGAGGCTTCAGATTTAGGTTTTTGGCTTTGTAGCTCCCAAACATACCTCTTCAGAGTTGACTCAGCTTAGTAATAGATTCGTTAGCAACACTTCAAGATCAATCAAACAACCGAGATCGAAGATCGAACAAAGGTACCTCACATGAAAAAAATAATAATGAAAAAAGCGTTCAACTCCTCAAAGGGATGCCTAAAGTCAAAGGAAGACTAAGTTGACTCCAGTTAGGATATTTTGAAGCCTTTCTATGGCTAAAACGTCCCTTAATGGTTGGAAATCAATGTTGTGAACTCCAGATCAGGCAAAAAGCCTCCTCCGTCATGAGTTGGTGCACAAACTTGAAGCCTTTAACACCAAAACATTATATATCAAGCCTAGGCGTCATAATCAAGCATTTTTCTTTGCAGGTTGAAGCCAAGAATAGCAATTTCTTCTCCAAGACATTTTTCAAAGATCTGACAGAGGGGTTTTCACCATTCTTCATATTTTTGAAGATCTATTGCATAGAGTGACAGTTTATTAGAAGGTGCATCAGAAGGCAAAAATTTTCCAAAAAGATAGTTGATCAACTTCCAATCTTCTTCTTGTCTTTTTCTTCGTTTCTTGTCTTACGGCTTCTTGCATGTCTAAGAAAACAGCAGACAATCACAGATCTGACCAACTAGGTATGATCAGCACAGTTTTTCAGCAAAACCCACTTCTTGAATTTTTCCAAAAACAGCAAACTTGTTGCCCTTATGTTTAAGGATTTTCTGAAAAAGTCGCAAATTTGAAAATCAAACGAACTGGGTTTGTTCAACATTGAAGCACAAACAATACCCACGTGGCAGATTTTTTCGAGAAAAATACTTCTCGGCAAGTGTTATTTTTAGGGGGTTTTCGAAAAAATACCTAAACAGTATCAAGTGCACAAATGATCTTTAAGTTTTTCAAGATGCAGTTCTCCCAAGTGCAGTACAAGACCAAATCAGTCTTGGTTCATGATTTCCTAAAAAATGATAGACATTGAATTGCATCAGGTACACCGAAAGGTCAACTCAAAAACGTTGGAAGGCATCGACCAGTGCACCTTACAAAACATCGAGCAATCCAGATTGCTTGAGGTTGCATCAATCCCCGTCACATTACAGAGCGTGGAGTTTGTAATTGCTTGCATTAAGCATTACAACCCTACCACACGAGAAATTTGATCAGTGGATGATCGATTGATATGCAGCCTTAAGTCGAGGAATATTGAAAGGTGTTTTGCCATTCCACCATGTGCAGCCAACGTGGTCATATCTATGACAACTACAAGAAGGCATTTAATACATCAAAAGACAAGTGTCAACTGAGAATCACCGAAAAAAGGCCAAATTACCCACGAATGTGGCACGTGGAGAGTTCCGAGATGAGTATGCAATGATGATAACTTTACCCAACTGTATCACTGGACAAGAGGACGGAAACCAATTTCAGTCGTGAATGTACTATATCATCGCCAAAATTGTGAGCAATAGGGAACACTATGACTGGCCCACCCTCATCAATGATACACTCCACAAGCAAATGACCGGGTTCTTAGAGGCTCACAGGTTTCATATGTGCTCATATCTTGTATACCTGATTCCCTTCTAAGGCCAATTTTGAGAATTAAACACAGTTGGAACCTTAGGTGTTCAGAGAGTCCACAAACATTTCCCGCGACTTGAGTTCACTCAAGCAGAAAGATATTTCAAGCAGAAGAATGATATCTTCATAATGCACACCGTAAGAGACCTGCACCATGAGATGCACATACGCATATTAGTAGCAGCCAAGGAGGCAATGGTGGATTGAGCGGATTGGTTCATCCAATTCCCCATTTCACCTATTTACACGTATATGGATACAACAATCATCCTGCCATGTTACCCCGCTATCCTTCAGATAGGGTGGTTTTCATGGAATTGATGTTGTGTATTGAGTTCTATTTCAGCCTACACTTTGGACAAGTGTCGTCACCTCCTCAAGAATACCGTTAGCCAATTCATCGTCCTTTGTTGTTTCTAGTAAGGTGTGTCCCTGCCTATACCTCGGACAAGGGTTCCTCGTCCTTGGCAAGTTTGAGATTCATCTTACCATAAAGAGTGATTGCTTGCATAATACCTTATCCTAGAATTGATCTGAGAGTTCAGAGCCTCGGACACATTCTGAAGAGACGGTTGATCCAAGTGATCCAACGATTCCATTCCAGCTCCTATGCCCTCATGCTCTGTTTACCTTGAGGAGATAGGATAGATTAAAAGTTAGCCCAGTTGTAGTTAGGATCTACAGAAACCAGAGAAAATCTTAGCTACAGCGCATTGTGTTTATGCATCCTTGTGTCCTGCCCGCTGAGAAAAAAAGATAGGAATATTTAGTCTGTTTTACTTTTACCCAAACATCAGCAAACAAGTGGGAGCTTCCCCTCCATAATTTGAAGAGCAATCATCACGCACTGTGCATAGCTGTCCATTTCCAATAAGTAATCCAAAGGTGCTAATTGAAACTCCAACATTACCCAAGGTCATCAACACGTAACCACTAATGACGAGTTTACACAAAAACTGATCAAAAGGTTCGATCAAAAGCATCCAAAATTGTATTTCAAAGAATTAACTCAACTTAAGCAACAAGAAACAATGTAAGAGTTCGCCACCGAAATCAAAAATGGCTGTCATGGTACCCGAGATCTCTAACCTACTTATTTGTGGAGGGATTGAAAGAATCAATAAGGAGCATAGTAAGAGCCCTAGACTCAACCAACCTAGAAGAGGCAATTCAAAAGGCAATGAAATTTGAGAATAACCCATCAAAAGACAAGCCCAAGAGCTTTAACACACACTGCAACTACCCCCATAAAGATGAAAGGAATAAGAAGGAACTCTGAGGAAGACAATACTTTCATTGTAATGAGAAATGGTAACGTGTTCATGTATGTCAACAACAAGATGAACTAAAAAGGAGGAATTTGTGCTTCAAGTGCAAATAACCGTGGGAACATGGACACATATGTGGAAAGGGGGGTCGCGCCCAAAAGATAGAAGCAACCACCGAAGAGGAAGTCAAAGAGAATCCTAGCAAGAAAGCAAGGTACGAAGATGAAGAGCATGTAACTTTAGCCACCATCTCTCAAACTTCCAAGCATCGTCCATTCCCAATTAAAAGCACCCTCAAAGGGCAAAGGATTATCACTCTCGTAGATAGTTCCCCAACTAAAAATGACCTTAGGGAAACACCCCATTAAAGAAGATTTCTATGTGGTACCATTAGATGTTGATGTAATATAGGCACTCCTTGGATATACCCCCTAGGATGCTTCATGTTTGACCTACCAAACTTGACAATTCGCTTCCTACATGAGGGACAAGAAGTCACCTTGAAAGGGTTACCCAATGGATCTCCAAAAGTAATCTCCTACGAAAGAATGGAAAGGATTTTTAGACATGGGCAAGGAGAATGGGCTGCACAATGTATGATCCTTGACAAGACCTCCTCACATGGAAAAACAATTCACATTGACATCCAACCAATCTTAAGCGAATATAAGAAAGTATTTGATGATATTCCCCAGGGCTACCCCCAAAAAGAGGATTTGAGCAAACAATAGAATTGGAAGAGGGGACAAAACCTGTAATCACCACACCCTACCAACAACCCCACAAATTCAAGGAAGCGATTGAAAAAACCATTAAGGAATTGCTAGAAATGGGTCATATTCAACCTAGTTCCAATCCCTTTGCATCATCCGTAGTATTAGTCAAGAAAAAGGATGGTACCATGAGAATGTGTATAGACTATAAGGCTTTAAATAAGAAAACAATCAAGAATCGTTACCCTATAACAAGAATTAATGAGTTAATCGACGAACTCCAAGGAGCCAAATACTCCTCCGAAATTGATTTGCGATCAAGGTATCATCAAATAAGGATGAGAAAAGAAGACATTCCTAAAACCGCCTTCCAGTGTCATTATGGGCACTTTGAGTTCTTAGTCCTACCTTTTGGACTAACAAACACCTAGCAACATTTCAATTGTGTACGAATCATATACTCTAGAAACAACTAAGGAAGTTCCTACTCATATTTTTTGATGACATTCTTATCTACAACAGGACATGGGAAGAACACCTCAAACACATTGAGGAAATCCTAAACATTTCGGAACAAGAATCCTTGTATGCTAAAGCTTCAAAATGCGAGTTTGGCCTGGAAGAGATCCTTTACCTGGGTCACAAGATCAATGCACAAGGGGTGAGTGTAGATGAAGAAAAAATTACAGCCATTAAGGAATGGCCAAAACAAAAAATCCTAACACAACTAAGGGGCTTCATGGGGCGATGCAATTTCTATAGACGCTTTGTAAAAGGATTCTCCAAAATTGCCACCCCACTCACAGACTTGACCAAAAAAGGGAGCCTTTGTATGAAGTGAAATGTCTCAATAGGTTTTCGAAAGACTAAAGGAAGCAATGAGCTCGTGCCCTGTCTTAGTTATCCCTGATTTCACACTACCCTTTGAACTGCAATGTAATGCATCCAGGGAAGGAATTGGAGCGATTATCATGCAAAATAAGCATCCCATTGCATTTGAAAGTCGCAAGCTCACTGAGAGTGAAAGACACTACTCAATTTATCACAAAGAGATGCTAGTTATCATGCACACCTTAGCAAAGTTTTGACAATATTTGGTTTGCGGGAAATTCAATGTTAAGACCAATCACAATAGCCTGAGGTACCTTATGAATCAAAAGGACCTAAATGACAAACAACAGGAGTGGGTAAGCAAAATACAAGCTTACGATTTTGATATTTAGTACGTGAAAGGGACAAATAATGTTGTAGCAAATGCTTTATCAAGATGGCCCTATTTGAACACCCTAATAAGCATAGTCGCGGATTGGAAGAATGATATCATTGTAGAATATGCCAAAGACCCTCAAGCTAATAGTATCCTTGAAGGAAATTTACCCAATGAAGAGTACAAAGTAGTAGAAGAGCTTATCCTATATAAAAATAGGATATTCCTTGTGCCCAACTCAAAAATGAAGGAAAAAATCCTTAAGGAATACCACGACAATCCCTTAGCGGGCCACCAAGGGTACTATAAAACTTAGAAATAGGTGCGGGAGAGATACACTTGGAAAGGTCTCAAGAAAGATGTCCTAAAGCATGTGAAAGAATGCATGCCTTGTCAAAGAAACAAAACTCAGCAAAGTCATCCAGTAGGACTTCTACAACCTTTGTCCATTCCAAGTCAAAAATAGGAAAGCATCTCAGTGGACTTCATTATAGGATTGCCTAAAGTTCAAGGGAAGGATTGCTTTTATGTAGTAGTGGATCAACTCACCAAGTGCACTCACTTCTTCGCAATATCCACTGAGTATCGAGCTCCACAAATAGCAGAAGTATTTTTCAAAGAAATCTTCAAATTACAAGATCTACCAAGGAACATAGTTAGCAACCGAGATTGTCGATTCCTTAACCAATTTTGGCAAGAGCTCTTCCAATTAGCAGGGACTAATCTTACACCCAGTACAAGTTACCACCCTCAAACGGATGGACAAACTAAAATCGTTAACAAGTGGTTAGAGGGATATTTCAAGAATTACATCACCGACCAATAGAACGCATGGGTAAAATGGTTGCATCTTGGTGAATATTGCTACAACACTACGCATCACATGTCAATCAAGATGAGTTCGTATAAAGCATTATATGGTTTTACGAACCAACCTCCTTCAAAAGTTTGATTTCATAACAAAGTCGAGTACCAAGAGCAAAAGATTTTGTACAAAAGAGTATGGACATTATGAATACCCTCAAGGACAATTTGCATCAAGCGCAGAATCAACAAAGATCTATGCTGATCGGAACCACATTGAGAGGACATTTGAAGTTGAAGAGTTAATATTCTTATAGCTATAACCATATAAGCAGTCATCCCCCAAGATAAGCAGAGCAAAAAAATTGAAACCCCGATTTTATGGGCCTTACAAGATCCTAAGGAAGATCGGTGAAGTAGCTTACGAATTGGAGTTGCCCGAGAACAACCATATTCACAACATCTTTCACGTGTCAAGGTTGAAGAAAGTGTTAAGGAAGCAAGTTGTCCCATGTTTAGAGTTAACCCCGCTTGACGACAAGGGCAAACTAATCTTGGAGCCTAAAGCAGTTCTCAATATGAGAGAGAAGCAATTAAGGAATAAGACTATCCCCGAATTTTGATCAAATGGAAGGGCTTACCCGAGGTGAACACTACATGGCAAGGAGAAGAGATCTTCAACCATTTGAATCTGAAATTGCATGACAACAAGCAATCTCGAGGAGGGCGGACTATCATGCCCACGCAAAATGCAATCCAAGACATAGGTTGACTAATCACAACCCATGTGATCATGCATTGAATATGAATCAAACGACAATTAAATGCAAGTCGTCCTTCAAAAGTAACGACAAAAATAGGATTAAGGGAATCGAACTACATACACAACAAGTGAAATCAATTAAAGGATTATACTAATATAGATTAATTATCCTTTAATAGTTAAGATTGGTTAAGCAATTTGTCATAGCATAATTTAGCAATTACAAGCCAAGACAACATGTTCATTATGAGCCAACTCCTTGGAACGATGAACTCGCCCAAGCAAAGACGAATAGAAGACAATAATTGAATTACCTTAACCAACGATTAATTTACTAAAGGAAGCAACCATTGTAAAGAAGCAAAATTGAACATAATTAATGAAAGATTATAGCAAGTAACTCTTAATGATGGGCAGCAATCCATAAAGACATGTCTCTTCAAAGGTAACATCTCTTCCTTAAGAGACATGATCCTCCAATCAACATTAGGGATATAAAGATGAGAAGAACAGGGCTTAGAGAGGCATCGATGGAAGGCGAAGAACATACAGACCAGCGATCGCAAGGGAAAGTAGTCCATTTCATCACAGCAGATTATTATTATTATTATTATATATATTCAAGGGTATACTAGATATTTTCTTCCAATCATTGTTTTACATATATATGCATTTCCTTATGGATAATAAAGAATATTTAAGTATATGTTCTTATCACAGAATATGAGATATGCTTGATTCACTAAAACCCATCTTGTAGGAACGGCTTGGGGTGTAAGCAAAAGGGGTAAACAAGGCTAAGTAAGTAGGTCCTTTTAGAGTTGACCATAATGGCTCCTAGGACTAGACGACACTTACGTAGAGAGCCAAGTAACCCACTTATGGCCCCCGCCTAATTCCATAAGATGGCAAGTGTCTTTAGGGGGTTCAGGCATTGATGGGGAAAGCAGATACAACCTGCCAAGTGAGAGGATTGTGGTAGACATCCTCTTAGAATTGCTGTAGAAATGGCTTAAGGTGGACTTATCACATCCCTTCTCCCAAATACTAATATGCTTGCATTATTGATAATCCATGGATGTGATGTAATTGCCTAACTCTAGTAATAAGTAAGCATATATATATATTGTTATCACGGAAACTAGCAACGCTCATTCCATGGATAACCCCACTACGAAACTTGTTTGTTTCCTAGGGTCGTGATGTTCAAGCAAACAAAACGAGGCAATTTTCGATCCACCTCGAAATGCGTTCGAAAGTCTCAGATAGTCAATTTGAGCATCCCCCTGAGTTCGCCTCGTCAAGACCTTCGAAACGAGTACTTGCACGAACGCTAACTGATCATACTTCATGAAATTGTCAAAAGTGCAAAAGCTCTGAAAAAGAGCGCTCAAGCACTTATCAAAAATTGACTAAGGACGAAAGGTGCAAGGGCACTAAAAATCAGCACCCTTGCACTTAAGTGATTTTTCACTAAAGTGCAATTCAACGCCCTTACACTTTAGTGTTTTTTTGACTTGGTTGATATTTTTTTTGCATGAGCATTATTTTTTCAACTTGTTGCACATTCTCCAATTTTCGCCACTTTTTGTGCGATGATTCATTGCTCAACTTGAGTTCGCCATTTCACTTCTAAATCACATAAAAGTGATTCTAAGTTGTTTTCAACTCATTCTTGCTTCCTTTCTATCACTCCAAAAGAGTTGGGCGTCTTCATTCCTCACGCCAAAACCCGCGTTTCCAAGATCTCCTCCAGCATTTCGTTTTAAGTTTACTCTTTGTTTCAGGTATGCGTTTTTGTGTTCCATGTCATTGCTTTGTATATTTTTTGTGTTTTTCTTCATTTTGGCAACATGTTCTAAGTCGCCATTTCCTCTTTCTCTTTTCCCAAACGCATTTCTTACGACCATTCGCGTGTTTCTTTCCTTCTCTGGCATCACGCGTGTTTTTGATCTCTCTCCCTTGTTTTGAGAACCACGAGTCTGCATCCTTGTCCTCCGTTTTTGCTTTTCTTCTACACTATCATGCGTGTAATGAGTTCATGGATGCATGTGTTTTAAGAGAAATGGAGAGACATTCGTTTTTTGTAGAAAAATACATATACATTGTTTTTTATTCAAACATCTTTCTCATTCCTACATGATTTCCTTTCTCTTCAAATGTCAAAGGTGTTAGAACATCCGCTCACTTGCTCCATTCAAATTTTCAAGTCTCAAGCAAAAGTGTCAAGGCACTGAAAATCAATGCCTTAACATATTTTGCTAAGTCTTTAACACTTAGGTGCAAGGGCGTTGAAAATCAGTGCCATTGCACCCAAGTCCATTTCTTCTAAGTGCAAGGGCGTTGATTTTCAACGCCCTTACACTTTTCACAATTTTTATCTCAAACGCTCCAGACTTGCTCGTTCTTCGTTCCAAAGCCTGTTTTTTTGCTTCCACCTCGTTTTTCGTGTCTCGTCACTCAAATCATCGTTGCTCGTTTCACGCATCCCAATGTAGCTTTTTCGACTAATGGTTGTTGATTCTTATTTGAAGATCCTTTTCAAATCTCATCAAGGAATCCTTGGAGATTGCATATCTTGATCCAGTTGCTCTCAGATGATAGCTAAGAAGCCTTCATCGTTTTCAAAACCTGAAGGCAAAATGAAATACAAATACCAAGGCATTTCTCCGCAAACAGTAGTAATTTCAAAAGTGGACAAGATTAAAGACACCGAGGTTGGTCATCAAGACCTCATTGATTTTGTGAAGAGAACCGAGTAAAAGCCTCTCGAAGACTCTCTGAGAGCTATTGTGCACAATAACCTACACCTTGTTTCTACATTCCCTACTTTTGCACATCATACAAAGTTTGTCCTTGAAGTTGCATCTCATTACATCCGGGAAAACAGAAGCGTGATTGATTCTTCTGGACAAGAGATATTGAGACTAGACCCAGATTTCTTTGATATTGTCTTCAAAGTCCCACAGATGGAGAAGTAAATTGATATTTCAGTACAACAAGCACAGGAGGTCTATGACTCAAATCCGAACAAGGCTAAGTACTTGATAAATATTCAATGGTTGACAGAACCCAGGCATATTATCTCCAGATGGCCGAAGGGGCTTCCGCGAAGTGATTTCAACGAAGATATCAGAGACATTGTGATACTCTTGAGCAGAGTTAAGGGATTGCCTAAAACGTCTAATTTTCAAGATTGGATGTACGAGTACATTCGAATCATAAGAAGAAAAAAAGCTCATATTGATTGGGGCAAACAGATCAGTGATGCAATCCATGAACAACTGATAAATGTGCCGACCACCTTGAAGTTTTATATGACTTCTTACCTGGTGTACGTTGCAGCCGTGATGAGACAATTCCCAGGTTTATCTACAAGAGGGAACCGACTTTCTACACCTGTGTACAATTATTTCTACCGGCTGGAACTGAAGGAAAGCCATCACCATTTCAGGAGGTTCACCGATGCTTTCTTTGCACCTTTGCTCTTCAACTTTGACCCAACTCTCGAGAAGAAGAGAGTGTCTGATTAGACCTACAAAGTGGTGAGTAAAGTCGGATGCATATTTCTCCAATTCCCGACTTTTACTTACATAAGGGTAGGATGCTACACTGGCTGCCCTTACATGTTGCCGAAATATCCTACAGACAAGCGGATATTGATGGAGTTATGCAAATAGCTGATTTCAATCCACAAGGAACGTCAAAGGATTCACAAACCTGGATTTAAGTTTCCACTGACAATCGGCAAGTATACCATCAAGAGTGTACAAAAGGCTAAATCAATCTATGCTGAGATGCAGGTCATGACAATCAGGACTTATAAATAAAGGCTTGATTTTGATTACCGAAATGTCAAGAAGAGGCTGAAAAAGGGTCACAAGCATGGATACCACTTTGAAGACATCTTGGCTGACTGTAGAGATGATGAGGTTGTCTATAAGATGGATTTTTGCAGGTTAACCATTCAGCAAATCAGAAATCATGGTGTTGCTGACCTACCAGAGGAGTTCACAGATCCTGGCGATATCATGAATGCTGCTTATGATGAACAACAAATCTCTATGAAACCTTTGACTGCAATCCAATGGTCTAAGAAGGAAAATGTTTCCATCAGAGAGGTTGGCGCCAATATTGGCTAACATTGCTGAATGGTTACATAAGCATGGCTTTGAGATGAAAACTTTCAGGACAGAGTCCGAAGGAGAAGAATCTGGAGCACAAGTCAATCGACAACAAGAATCCCGCATGAAAGACAAATCAACGGCTATTTCCACTTCTTCTAGAAAAGGCCCTAGGATTAAATTCACTATTGGCAAAAAGGATGGTCGAGCCATCTGTGAAGAAGAAACAATGGAATCTGAACCATCCCGCTTGAAAGGAAAGGGGTCTATTTCTGAAGAGATAGATTCCGATGAAGAAGAAAATTCCAATGATCAATATGTTGAAGAAGAGGATTTAGAAGAAACAGACTCTGATGAGGAAGAACATTCTGAAGATGAACAAGAGTCTGAAGGTGACCAAAGAGGTGAACAAGAGTTAAAAGATCATGAGAGTGATCAACAGGAACTCGGGCATGATGAAGAACAGGCTATGTCTCCACCTGAGACTGTAGTTGAGGATTTTCCCCAGTCATCATCACCTATAACTTCAAACGTTCCTCGTACATTTCCTGTTCCAAACAGTCCTCCGCCACCTTTTCCCATGTCACCTATTCCTACATCTACCATATCCGCAGTAGATGCAGCACCACTTCCTGCAACATCAACCACACTTGATACTCCTTCAGTGACAAGTATTCAAACGGTTGACATTTTGTCAAGCCATCCATCATCTATTCCCAGCTTGTCGTCTCCATCCTATGATCTCACTTCAGAAGCTGACTTTAACAGGTTTATGAGTGATTCTTTGCAGAATCAGCTTAAGGTACCAATTTTCGAAGTGGTGATGACGGACAGTACGCCAATTGTCACTATACCAGCCATTCCTCTAGAAGTGGCGATAACAAGAGAATTCACGGTCAATCAAGAAGTTCATATCTCCTCTCTTCCCCCTTGGTTGGTATCTCAAGTATCGAAGCGAAAAAAGCAAATGATCTCGCCAGAAGAGCTCGACCTTGAAGAGGTAGCCCCTCCAAAAGCCAAGGGGAAGAAAAAGGCAAAAGTCTATTCACGGCTCCAGGTTGACAGAACAGGTCAAAAGTATGCAGAGATTGGCATACCAACTCAGGAGGAAGGAGATATCAATATGGAGGACTGCACAGTGACAAGAGTCCAACTTGCCAAGGTCACAAGTGAAAGTGCTAAGGCAGATGTGGAAGTGACTTTGAATATACTGGTAGGAAGACTGGACAAAATGGAGCAAGCTCGAAACTTATAAAAACAAAGGGCAGAGCACTATGCCACTATTGTAAGAAAGCTTGCAGGATCTTCAAATAATGCACAACTGTTAGCGATGGTAAGCATGGAGGACCCAGCTATCATTAAAGCTAAGAAAATTGCCTCTAAAGGAAAACTGTTGTATGACTTCATTAATAAGGTTGTAGAACATGGCTCTCAAATTATAATTGCTACGGATGAAAAGGCTACTCAAATAGCTCAGCTCAAATTGGAGCTGGATAAAGAAGAAGTTGTTCTTTCCCAAGAGCACAAAGACAAGGAAAAATGCCTATTATTGTGGTCACAAATGAAACAGGTAAAACTCAGCAAACTGGTGGAAGCCGAGGTGATCTCGACAAGGAAAAATATGTTCAGGTGAGAATCACTAAAGCATCATATTTAGATGATTAAATCTCTTGCAGAAGATCTCCACCAAGTACAGGAAAATGTCGAAGTACATCGTGCTATTCTC